>JADMLD010000529.1:3000000-3527500 GCA_017589585.1 Phylloscopus whistleri
TTACATGTTTATAGGGCGGGGGCATAAAACCTGGCTGCAATACTCATCCACCTGTGTGAGATATCTCAAATTCTGCACCTGCTTCTCTCTGTTGATGGTGTAGGAGCCCCTTGACAGAGGGAATCTGAACTGTGCCTGGTACTGATGCCAGAACAGGCACCAGATCCTTCTGAGAAGTCACTTGAGGAAGACCTGAGTGACTGTCACCATGGAATACATCACAGATCAGCTGCTCTTCTGCATCTGGCCAAAATGAGAAAGACCAACCCTTCCTGGATATGCTTACTGCAACATGAGGATGAGATGACATTTTTTTACTTATGTTATCTGTTTGGAACTGGACATAAAAGAATTCCCAGGGGTGTCTGCTGTTCTGAGCTAGAGCTGAGTTTTACTTTAAATGTATCAGCCATCACAAAATCATAGAATAGATTGAGGTAGAATGGACTGTAAAGACCATCTAATCCCAACCCTTCCCTGCCACGGGGGTTCATCTAAGCTGCTGTAAATCTGCACTCAAATCAAGGAAACACCTGAGAAATGTTGATGTCACAACCTGTGATCACCATCAGGGAGCAAATGGAGAGCTGAAATTCCCAGCATTGATTTCCAGCAGGAACCAGGATGACAGTGCTACTCTCCAAAAGTCCCTGCTAATATGCAGACATTTGTGCCCATTTTAGACAGGGCATAAATTAAGTCCACAATGATAATTGTTTAAAACCCATTACTGAAGGGAGTTCTGTCTCTCCATTTCATTTTTTCTGTATCCAAAGGTAAGTCCAAGTCAGAGAGGCAAAACAACACGAAAATTTTAAGCTGCAAGAGTCCAAAACTGAGACCTTTCTGGTGTTCATCCAATACCCACAGCTAAATGCAACATGAGAAAAAATTTTGTTTCAGGATGAGAGGCTGAATTTCATTTAAATAAAAATAAATAAAAATCTCCAAGATGCCCCTTTTCTAATTAAAAGATTGAAGTTTTATGGGTTTGAGATTTTTTTTTCCTCCTTTTTGACAAGCAGGCCACAGCTGTTAGGGAACACTGGAAATAGTAAAGCAGTAAAATCGACCACGAACATTATCTTTTTAACTTTGTACAATGGACACTTGTATAATATTCCTTTCCCAATTCCATTTCTTATGGTCTCCCAACCAACATTATCAGCATTCATGTATTTTCTAAAACTATGTGGTGAGCACCAGCAGCAACATGAAGCACAGAGAAATGTGTAGAACACTAGTAACTGGTTTTGCTTCATTTGGTTTCGAGCCACCATGAGCTTTGCCTCCATCCTTAGCATGATTTTCAACAAGGATGTGGCTCTGTTATCCTGAGTCATCATTTACTCTACAGAAAGATGTTAAAGCTTCTGTGGGTGCCAACCTTTAGAGCTGAGTGGGAGCACAAAGGATGAAATAGTTTCTTCTACAAAAGAAAGAATGAATCTCTACCTACAAGCACATACACCCTGAACTCAGGCAATCCGAGGTGGAGCTACCAGGGACAGATCTTCCTTTTATGTTATAAATAGACTGACAGGACCATAAATGCTTCTATGAAAGAAATGCAGGTGAAGAGGAAGAGCAGCACACACAGGGTTTGGAGTTCAGAGGAGATGATGAAGACAAGCTGCCAGAATTACAGTTAATGTAATTTTGTTGCTTCACAGTACTTCAATGAGATTTCATCATTTGCACATTTGCTTTCTAATGCCAAGCTTGAAAACTAATTAAGGAAATGACAAGAATTAAACTGATTGCAACAAGTTAACAGCTTTAAACCACGTGGAGATGAGCATGGTCTTAAAATGTTAATTTGTACCAACAAGAACCAGAAATTCCACAAACCAACAATGACTCACTCCGGAGCTGTGCCTCAGTTTGCAACTTCCCTTGGAGTGACATTCTGAGAATGCTTCTTTGCATAAAACTGTGAGCAAGA
The DNA here is from genome assembly GCA_017589585.1 of Phylloscopus whistleri. Lineage (NCBI taxonomy): Eukaryota > Metazoa > Chordata > Aves > Passeriformes > Phylloscopidae > Phylloscopus > Phylloscopus whistleri. Next base: position 3,001,946 of record JADMLD010000529.1, read on the forward strand.
AAGTCTTTAAAGAACATTTGTGCATGGCATGATGCAGGCTGTGCTTCACAGTAGCCAGAACTCCTACAAACGCACACATGCATGAGAAGGAGGATTAGCTAATCAATGTTCAGCTATTTTTAAAGGCTATTCTGTGCATTACACATCACAGCTGCTATGGGGGGGTTATATATATAAATCACAGAATCTTAAAATGGTTTGGATTGGAAGGGACCTAAAAAACCATCAGGGACATCTCCCACTACCCCAGGTTGCTCCAAGCTTCATCCAACCTGGCCTTGGACAGTCCCAGGGATGGGGAAGCCACAGATTCTCTGAGCAACCTGTGCCAGGGCCTCTCCATCCTCACAGGGAAGAATTTCATCTCAGTATCTAATAAACCACTTCTTTCTGGATATCACCCTTCATTAACTTTGAAATGACTGTTTTCCTGTATTTAACTTCCAGAGACAGCTATTTCAATGTTATTTTAGAATACAAATAGGTTGCAACAGACATGGCAATTTGGGTATGATTTTATGTGATCTCCCACAGTTACTTAGAGCAAAGCCTACACAGGGAACAAGAATTATTTTGAAGAAAAATGTAAATATTTTAATAGCTGACTACTGATTATTTGTAGGAATTTCAAGCCTCCTAAAACACATCATGGATTTCTCATCCTTCCTTTATGGACTTAATGCTAAGAAGATATATGGCAATAATTTACCATGAGAACTGAAATCCTTGCTTATTTGCAGAAGAGAAACACTGGAAAATGCCTATGACATTCCCTTTTCAACAATGTAAAGCAACTATAACTGATTTATTTGATGCCAATGTGATGCAAGAACCTTAAAAAGGTTAAATGAATGCACCCCATTAAACATGCTACACATACATCCTCCAGGTGACTGTCAGAGAAAAGCCTCAAAGAAAATCCCTCTTAGCACACACCTGGAGGTGCTACAACTCTTCCCTCAATGAGCCATGGAGACCAGCTAGCTGGAATTTTTTTCTGAAGAAATTCCTTGCCTTTACTTTGATCTTAAGTGAATGTATCTTTAAGAACATGTACTGGAAGGATATTTGAAATAACTGCATGTTAAGATCTTCATTCTAATGAAACCAGAATGGCTCACAGGGAGCCAGAGTCAAAAATCAAATGTTGCTTACACATCCCCTTGTAAAACAGGGAGTATTGGAATATTTAAGCTTGAGAAACAAATGTAATGGATCATAGTGGATTCCACAGCTTCTCCTACCAGCACATTTACCTGTCTGGAATCCTTCACTTCACTACTTTATGTTTAGATTAGATTCTTCTTTCTTCTTCCCTGACAAAACAACTTAAATACAAGCAAATGCAGTAGCTAGATACAACCTGCTTTGAGTAAAAATCGGGTAATGTTCAATGTTCCAAAAGCTTTTGTTTCTATGTGAAGATACTGGAATCAAGATTTTCTCTTTCCTTTTAGCTGCAGTGCATAGATTGCCAAACGTACCCTCCAAACACAGCTGACTATCTTATTCTGACATGTTGAAAATTGGGTAAAAAGCAAATTCAATATCCAGATTTTTATCTGGATTAAAATAATTGAATGATTCTTTTAATTTCCATTCAATAAATAATTTTTTTTCTATAATACCTCTGGAGTTTTTCACGTTTTATGAAATGTGTTATTAAAACCTTAATTGGTAATGGAAAATAATCCTGAGCTGCACCACGTTATCACCAAAATTCCAGCAATTTGAACATGCTGAGTAACTCTGTGTAATGCAATCCTTGTTAGAGCCCATGACAAGCAATTTCCACATTGTCCTCCCTCCCAGTCAACTCTGGACCACACAAGTCACTCACCAGGGGTGAGGAGGAGGAGCATCAAACCAACACCATGTTTGTTCCCTCTCCTTAGCTTACAAAAGCCCTGTAAAGCCTGGAAACCTGGTGGTACCAATTCTACCACATCTTAAAGATTTCATAAAAGGCAACACACCTAGAAAGACAGTTTCTGTCAAAGTTGCAGATTTTTAAGCCAGCTACTGGAAAAATGGCAGGGTCTAATGTCACCAGCTACAGAAGATCTCTCTGCTCCATTATCATTATAAAAGATCTTACTTCAGAAAAATAGGATCCTTTCCATTCCAGAATTACTTTTCTGACTGATTTTATCCTGTGATTATATATTAAGTAGGTCTGTGTCCATTTGATTATTTAATGATGGCCTATCATGGCTGGGCAGCAGCTGGACAGGCCCTGACAGCAAAGCTGCTGTGAATACCAAAAGATGGGAATGGGGGGAAATAAAAAGGTATTTTTAATAATCTCACTCCCATCTGTAATAATATAACCAATTACAGTTCTAAAACAAAAAGTCCACTGAGAATATTCTGGGAGAGGATGGACAGGAGCTATTTTTGACCTTGATAAATAAAAGGAAGCACTCTACAAAACATAAAATTTCAGCAATTCAACATCTGTATTCAAAAACAGGCAAAAAAATCCCAATCATTCACTTGTCGATTCTCTCTGCAGCCAGTATTACTGCCTTTCTATGGGGAAAGAAAACAGAAATTCCTTAAATTCCCTAAACGTTGTCTGTTGCAATATCTAGCATGGCCCATAATTAAAAATATGTATTCTAACACTGGAACCAGGAATTTGATTTAATGGGCCATCATGACAGTTCTGCTCTGACATTATCTAAAAAGATTCATATCTACCCTCTGCTACACAGCTTTAGCATGAAGCTGCTCACCTTACATTCCTACTTGTCACCTGGAAATAATGGATTCCACAGCTTCTCCTATCAGCACATCCACCTGTCTGGAATCCTTTGGTTCAGTATTTTATATTAACATAATTCTTTTAAAATAATCTCTTCCTTTTACAGGAATGCCTTTTTAAATTTTTTTTTAAACCACCAAGCTTCCCCCTCCCCCTTCTTTGTTTGAAACACACAGCATTTTATGCAATAGGCACGAAAAATGATAATAAAAATGGATAGTAGAAAACTAGTACAGCAATCCTTGATTTTCAGTGACTGATACTCTGAAATTTTAAGCAATGTTAATACAGACAGAGCCATACAGACTGCAACAGTTCACACCCTGCAAAATGTGGCCTATTCAGTCTTTTTCACTGCAAACAGAGGGGAAAAAACCTAGAGGATTTTACATTTCTGCACACATTTATCTCAGATTTATCTTATCATACCATTATTCTCATACATACATCTACTCCATTTTCCAAAACACTGATATCCGAGCATAAAATTCATACCTAAAAATAGATTCTTATTGTCTCTCTCTCTTTTTTTTTTTTTTTTTTACCTGGAAAGATCCTGGCTGCAAGCTCCACCAGACAGTTCCCAGATGAGAAACCCGAGTCAAACCCCCATCCCCAACCACCACGCTCACATCACGGATCCAAGCACACGATCCTTACCTAGCAGCTGCATTCTTTCAAACGCAAAATGGTTTTACTTCCTTTCTATCTAATCTGCCCACAGCCTGGACATATTTTCAGCCTGACTTCCAAATACTCGCTCGCTCTCTCTCCCCGCGCGGCGGCCGCGGTTAACCGGCATTACTTACATTCTCTTCCGCACGGGGGGAAAAAAAAAAAAAATTAAAAAATTAATGAAAAGAACTAGTGGATACTAGGGAGAACGCGAGGCATTAGATGAAAGGCAGAGGGAAGGGCCAGCCCATCTCCGAGCCCCCGGCCAGCCCCGGCTCCCGCGGCCGCTCCCCGCGCCTGCGCCGCGCCCGCTCCCGGTTGCCCTGGGAACGCCGAGGCCGCCGCCAAGCGCCATCGGCCATTCCGTGAGGAAAGGGAAGGCAAGGGGAAGGGGAAGCGGCGTTTGACCTTCCTCCCGACACACAGGCCGCGCCGAGGGTTTGCGGTTCACGTTTTCGGGGTGTATTTGTGAGAATGGCGCGGTGGGGAAACAAATAAATCCCGCAGTGCCTGCCCTCCCCGCCCCCCACCTCCGCCCATGCTTCTAAATCCAACATCCAGGTTACAAGCAGGGAGCCGAAAGAGAAGGGAATTCTGTAAGGCCAGTTTTGATAATAAGAAGGAACTGGCTAGCTTAATGGAAAAGGAGCCACTTAAAATATTCAAATGCAGAAAAAACTGTTAATAAGATCCATGATCTGGGTTGGAAGGGACCTTAAAGATCATCCAGTTCTAATTCCCTGCATGGGGACACCTTGCACCAGATCAGGTTCCTCCAAGCCCTGCCCAACCCGGCCTGGAACAATTCAGGGATGAGGCAGCCACAAGTTCTGTGGGTAACCTGTGCCAGGGCCTCACCACCCTCACAACCAAGCATTTCTTCCTGATGTCTAACCTAAATCTCTTGTTCAGTTTAAAGCCATTGTCCCTTGTCCCATCACTCCATGCCCTTGGACCAAAGTCCCTCTCCAGCTCTCCTGGAGCCCCTTCATGCCCTGGAAGGGGCTCTCAGATCTCTCCATAGTCTCCTCCAGGTGAACATCCCCAGCTCTCCCAGCCTGGCTCCAGCCCTTGGAGCAATTTCACGGCCTCCTCTAGAGCCACCTCCACAGGTCTCCCAGTGCTGAGGACCCTGGAGCTGGACAAAGTGCTCCAGTGGGCTCTCATCAGGGCACAGTAACAGGAAGAATCCCCTTTTCCATGCAACCCCTTTTTCTGAGCCACAAACACTCATTGCTGGCTCATGTCCAGCCTTTTATCCATGAGAACCCCCAAGCCCTTCTCCACAGGGCTGATCTCCATGAATTCCCCTCCCAATCTGTACATGCCACAACACATCAGACAGAAAGCCCATCCACCACATCATTCCATGATTCCCAACTAACAAGCATGAAGGTCAGTCCTGTACTGCTCTAAATAGCATTTATTCCCTGTGAATTAGCTCATAGTTTGAGTCAACCTCCCGCTTTTGCTAGAAAATTTTTGTCTTTTTTTAAACACTGTTTTCAGAAACAAGTTATTTTTTCATATAACCTACATACAAAGAAAAATACAAAAGGAAATCACAAAAGAAAACCACAAAAATACTGTATTTAAGGTGGAATTAGTGCTACTAGGCTCAAGCTAAGTTTTTTTGGTTTTGCCTTTTCTTTTGACCCAGAACCTTTCACTCTTCTCTGCCTTGAATTCCTAGTTTCTGAGATTTGTCTCCAGTTTCTTCATTGGGTAACAGGAGACAACTTGCCACTGCCCACAAATCCCAATAAAGACAACTGTAGCAGAGAGAAGAGGAACAGGACTGAAAAGACACTGAAGTGAGCTAATTTGAGAATAATATATTGGAAAGTACAGGATTTTCAGGCAAACAAGTTATTAAATTATCCCTGAGAAATGACTGAAATTGTCCAGACTCACCGCTACTTCTTCTGTTTTCTCTTCTCTTTTTTGCTCCTCTTCATCAGTTTCTGCAGCAGCTCCATCCTCCTCATCACTGCTGGAGGACTCCAGAATTTCACTGATGTCCATTTTCCAGTTCCGAGGAACACCCTTGGTGCTGAGAAACGTGGTTGCCTCCTGTAGCCCTACAAAGGGAAGGGCCCTGGCTTTACCTCATCTGCAGCATTCACACTCACAAAGCATTTTTTATTTCCTTTTCACCTTCTTGTAAATCACAACACCAACTTAAATGCAATGAATCCATCACACAGATCAAGCACCATGGCTTACTTGGCTCTTTCCAAAATATCATGTTTTAGATTGAAAAAAAAAAAAAAGAAAGAAAAATAAAAGAAAAAAGAGCACTGCCCAAAGAGATGTGACATTAATATTTGGAGCAGAGGGAAAACATGTTAGTGAGTAAAGGAGTGATGGGACAGGCACAAGTTACACTTGTACAATGGAAATACCTCAAATTCTTTTCCTTGAAGAGGTGCTCCAAGGGTGGAAAACAACACAGCAAAACAAACCTAGATAACCCCCAAATCTGCCCTTCAGTCACAATAAAAGACTTTAATAAAGGAGCCAGAAAAACACCCAAAAGAAGAATATACTGCAATGAGCTGTTCAGTGTTACTGGAGAAGAAAAGGCACCAGTTTATAACACTGCTGACAGAAAAACCTCCAGACATTGGTCTCAACTCTCTCTTCTTTTTTTTTTTTTTTTTTAAACCATTAGTACCTTTGGTTCTAAAATATTCCCTTGTAGCAAGGAAAGTCACAACCCAATTATGTTCTGCACAGGAAAAAAAGTCCCTTTCTTCACTTTATCTCAAACCTGGCATCTGCTATTTATTTTTGGGTGTTGGAAAGTTCTTGTACTGTGAAACAGCTATTAAGAACAAAGTAGAAGAGAAATCATGTAATATTAGACAAATCAATCAAAACCACCTCAAGCTTTCATTTGAAGCATTTTAAATCTTGACTTGTAAGGAGCTGCTCCACACCTTTACTCAAACCAGATCCTGTTGTTTTTGAGTGGGGACTTTTTATTGTAATTTTTAATAAATACAATCTAAACATTTCTCCTTAACACATTTCATGTTTTGATGGATTGTGGTATCCATGTCATCCATCCCACCATTTATCCATCCATCCAACTCTCTAATTATATCTTTTAATTAAATATTAATCACAGTCTGCTGTTGTTATGAAGTTTACACCTTGCTGTCTGGGTATCTTTAATGTAAACAGAGTGTTTTGAGCAATAGCACAAAATTTTAGCATTAGGAGAGGTAATATATTCCATTGTTCACTGACACTTGAAATAGACTACCTTGAAAATATTCATTTCCCACAAATTTGGACTGGATCAAAATAATGAAATAAAAACCAACTAAGTAAGGTTTCTACTAGACATAGCTATATCCAAAGTTTCTCTAGTTTCTCCCATTTAAAATTATTTACAAAATGTCCAAGAGCAATTATCAGAAATCAACAGGTCATCACTTATCAACAAATGTTAAAAGAACCTTTGTATGAAATGACTTCTTTTAAACACCTAGAATTCATTCCAAATTACCTTTTTTTGGAGAGGACTCTGATTTTGGTAAGTTTTGAAGATCTAGTTCCTTAATGTCTTTTCTTGCTATTGAGTAACTGTAAAAGAACAAGGTTTTGTGATTACATCACAGAAAAGCAAGCATTTGACTTAGAAAAATAGCAATTCCTAAAATTTTCAAGAGTTATCATTCACTTGCAAGGTCCTTGCTAACAACTAATTGCCTAAGGCATTTCTTATTAAGAGTAAGTTACCCAGGGTAAGTTTCCTATCTTTGAAATCCAGGCATTAAAGTATCCTTAAGTAATTAAGAAAACTTTGTAAATGTCCTTTATTTTAATTGCTTCATCTGCACAAATTTGCAAAGGTTAAACATGCAGGCAAAACCAATTTTCTGAACTGAAAATATTCACAAGAATCGACAGCTGCTCTCCAAAACAAGGATCTAGCTAAGAGGACAGAAGCAAGTCCTCTATTTTCAAAATGCCTTTTTACTAGCACAGAACCACAGTGAAGCCAATTCACAGATTTGCATTGATAGACAGTTGATTTTAATTTTTAAATTACAAAAGTGCTCTCACAGCAAAACATATGGAGGTTGCTCTGTTCCAAAGTCATACTGGATATCCAGTCACAAGAAAAATCCTAACCAAATTGCAGGGAAAGCCTTAAAAGTGAGTTAGTCTAACACTTATTTTTTTCCTTCTTTCATTATTTCAGAAAATCTGGAGTAAAACCTCAGGAATTGGAGGCTGCCATTTTCTGAAGTTAAAGCCATAATGCTCTGGCCAAACAGAACAAGTCTAGAGTTTACCAGTAACATTCAACTTCCAGTACAGAAGGAGCCAGGCTCATCCAGTAGGCTGATGACACATATCTACATTAAGAGGCCAAAATGAACCAAGTCTTCAGGTACTTGAAATACATTTCAGTAATCAAGTACTTGTCACCTACTCAAAATCATGGCTAGCAAAAATCAAAACCTGCTCACTTTGGAAGAAAGAGGGTGACAGGTGGCCTTTGGTGAGGAAGTTTTTAGTTACAATGTGTTAACACAGATGCAATGCAATAACAATGAAGAGAAATAAAGGGGAGCAGCCTTTAAAAAAACCCCAAAACAGTCTTCATGCTCTTATGAATTCATTATTCATTATGTAAGACACACATCTCTGTCTCTCTCTCTCTCTCCTCCTTCTCCCTTTTGGAGTGGAGGATGGACCAACAGGACCTTTCTTTCTTTTCGAAGGAATATTATTCAGATTCTGTCAACATTTTAATTAGCAATTCTATTTAAATTCTCTTTTCTACTAAAAAGAAAAGTAGATTAAACCCTTATAAACTATCTAAACAGCTATGGACATTGGAGCAGTAGAGGTAGTGAGGCAGATACCCAAACTACTACGACTGACACCCCTAAAGAAGGTAATTAAGGCAGTAAGGGAAATAATTAAAACCAAAACTCACTTTAAAGGACAGAAATTATGTTAAAAAAAAAAAAGGAAAAACATCCAGGTGTTTACATTTTAAGTTGTTGATATTTTTAAATGAAGAAGCACCAGAAACTTGATTCAATGAATTCTTATTGTTACACACAATGGAAAGAAGGGTGAGGAAGCACAGAAGGAATCAGCTGGAAATAGATTGTGAATGCCAAATGTGTCCATACAGCACTACAAAAACTGTACCCTTTCCTTTTGGAAGAAATAACATCTTTAGGAGCAACATGTGATTAGTTTCTCAGTCTCCTCCCCCAGATACCTAACCAAAGTGAGCTATCACTTACAATTTGGAATCTGCAAAGGATCGAACTAAACACTGGTCCTTTTTCACGGTGACGTCGTCGTTGCAGCTTGGCGACACAACCTGAAGATTCAAATAAAACATTCCTTTACCAAAAAAAAAAAAAAAAAAGAAAAGAAAAAAGAAAAAGCTGATCTTGAAAGGAAAGAAAGATAGACTGCAGGAAAACTGCTGTTTTCTGTTTCTTCTACTGTATTTTCAATATTGGGTAAACAAACCTAATTCAATTTATACTACTAAGGCCAACAACAACAAATCTTTGAGAAGCAATTTACTCCAAACTATTGACTTGGTATGTACAAGCCAAGAAAGACTAAAATTTCATTTTGAAAACTGATCTACTGAGGTCACTTGTTCACACAAAATTTTTTAAAAGCATCTATTTAACAAGTCACAAATCCACTTATTTTATACCAGTTTCTGATTTTCAGCATTTAAACTGAGACTTAAATTGGTTTTTTGGTTTGTTTTGTTTATTGAGGTGTGGATAATATAAACCACTGAGAAATCCAGCACATCCCTCAACAGCAATATCATCTCTAGGTCTAAAGAAAGTGATAAAAATGCATTTGCAGTATTTAATAAAAATGCATTTGTATTACCACAAACAGAAGTTTGCTTTGCTCTAAATCATATACAAGCAGAAAATGTTAAGTGCAAATATATGACCTCTAAGAACTTAACCCACCAGTTAAGAACCATGTTAAATAAAAATCTGTCATCAATAAAGGAAGCTGCAACCAGAACATGTACAATATCACATTTTAAATTGAGGTACAGGTGGATAAGGCACTGTCAATTGTTAACCTACATTACACCATGTCTGAGAATACCAGAAAGTTTTGTACAGAAAGCGACTTTTAATATGCACATATAAACTTTTCTGTGTGTATCAATAAGATACAAAGTGTCTGCCTTTACAATACAAGTCTACTTGAACTTGGGTTTATTCAATGTATATTTATGATCAGCAGTGGCAATGAACAGCTGTATCATTTATTGACAGTCAAATAAAAATAAGCACCAACATCTGCTCCTAAAGTAACTGACCATTGGTACAAACGCAAGCATCAAAGAAATTACTGTTTCATAAAACTGAAAGCCTAGGAAAAAAGACAATTACATAAAAAAAATTAAAAATCCCACAGCAATTAAAATCCATAAATCTAGATCCTCTTCAATTGCCTGGGAGTGCAAGTCCTAACATATTTTATTTTTAGAAGAAAAGTATCATTACACACTGATCATTTTGTATGCAGTTCTAAAACACTTTAACGTCATGCAACTGTAACTTACACATAAATGTTAATCTCTGCTTTCCTACTCTTCACAGATACTGAGAAACACTTGTATTTTTAGCAAACATGGGAGTAGAGCTTAGCCTGACTACATTCACAGCTTTGCTGCAAAAGGAACTCACCAAAGCTGGGTACCAGTCTGCCTTCTCTGAATTACAAGTCACACTCACAACCTTGCCAAGCAATTCATCGTTGAGGCGCCTCTTATCTTCATCCTCTTCTTCACTGCTTTCTTCTTCCTTTTCATCTTCAGTACTGAATTATCAAAATGTACAATATTTTAAAGTTTGTCTGAAGTCACTGCTTGAAAACCAAAAGGAGCTTACAACAAGATTTTTCTTCCTATTTTGCAAAGCTTCAAAACCAGTTATAATTTTAAGAGCTGAAATTGCTTGAAATACACTTAAATATTAAGTGCACTTACTCAGTAAGAGGAATTTTGTAAGGATTCTTTCCAAGCAGCAGTATTTTACAACAGCATCATGTTAGAATTGGAGACATGACTCAGTTTTTGATTGTGCACAGACATGAAACAAAGAAAAATGCTCTCTACCCCAAAAATTAAAAAGCACCTTTTTTTTTACTGTGTTCAGTATAAAGAAGGTTAAAAATCCTGCATTTCCTATTAGATGAAAGAAGCATAAATGTTCTTAAGGGTACTACAGGGAAAAAACCCTTCTGTTTTATAATATTGCCAACATATGATCATGTCTATCAGCTGTGCACAAAATTCAGGTGACAGAGCATTCAGACCATTGCAGCTTCAATGGGACTGCTTCAGTTTCAGCAAAGGACACTAAAGGAAAAGCAGAACACTCTCAAAACTCACACAGGAAGAGAAGATCTTCTCCCTCTATTAGACTTCTTCCCAATAACTGGAGTTCCAAAGTGCTCTGGATTGGTTAGTGGCAGTTGATCAAGTGTCTACATGGAAAAGGGGGAAACAACAACAGTTTGCAATCCCTTGTAATAAAAACATGAATTAACTATTTATTTTTAATTCCATGCCCACCATTGTCTTACCTCACTTTCTGCAAAGTGCCTTTCTCCCTTCAAGCATAATGAAGTTCGTCTCAAGGTCCTTTCATCACCGTCATCAAAAACTAGGGTGAAGCCAAGAGAACACATCAGCACAAGCTGATCAGACCTCAATCCCAAGTCTACTGTTTATCTCACTATCAAGAACATTCTCTAAAACACCACTTTCAAGCCTAATTTATTCACTCTTTAGTTCAAAAGCAAAAGTAAAGTCAGTATTCAGGATTCAGGCTTGGAATACATTTTCACACAGAGATTCAAGCCAGTACAAAGTAAGGCTTTGGATGCAAAAGTCTCAGTGTAATTTAGACATCATCTTATCAATACAACTGCACATTTCAAACCACAGCCCCAGCTGCACACCAGTTACTATTATCTAGAAATCTCTGGGGTTTGTTTGGTTTTGTGGGGGGTTTTTTCCCACCCCATACATTTATTCCTTACTTATCATCATTTAATAAATGTGGTATCTTTTCTCCTCCTGCTATGAGCAATCCTACAAAAAGATCAGTGAAAAAAAAAACCAAACAAGTTTCTGATAAGTTTTTGCTAGACTATCAATGCCATCTTACAAGATACTGGAAACCTGCAATTCCAAGTCTGACCACTTTATAAGGAATATTTAGTACACGTCCTGTTGTATTGTATCTCATGAATAGGAAATTCCATCAATTTCCATCAAATTCCATCAATTTCCATCAATCAGGCTTTGCCTGAGAAAGATCTACTCTTCAGTTTAGATAAAACCTCTTCATGAAAATTTCCTTGAAGAGAAAGAAAGCAAAGTTACCATTTCCTTGACTCCAAAGAGCAGAGCCCAGGTGGCTGCAGGCTGTAATCCCAGCAAGGTACAAGTTTATTTGTATGGGGTCAAAGTGCAGAACAGAACACTTCTCTATATTTAAACTACTTGAAACAGGCTTTGTGCACTAGTGAAAGAAAGTTTCAAGTGTTGTGCATAGCAGTATGGTAATTTTGGCATACTTATAAAATTAATTAAGATGGATAAGATAAACTTTAAGGTTCCTCCATCTTCAGAGTAAATACTGCTGTGGTATGCTCCATATGCTCCACCACCAAATTATCTTCATGGCTTAGAACACTTGTAGACACAAAACAATTAACTTTTCCCCTCCAAAAATCTCAAACTACTACATTTTCAAGAATAATCATTTTAAAGGACAAATGGTTGGTGACTGGCAACAGGTAACTTGATTGAAAAAAAGCAAACAGAACCTAATACTTGACAATAGAACTAAACTGCTTCTTTTTATTTATTATCTCCAAAATTGGAAGCTCTACCCATTTATTTAAAGCTAGTCCAGTAGAGGGATAAATCAAGTAAACTACCAGATGATATATACCAGTTTTTCATCCTTAAAAGATAAAATGTTATGAATACTGAAGGTTAAGTAGAATACTCTCAGTAAAATACACTAAACTCCAATTAAGACACATAAGCAAATTATGACAATCAAGAGTATCAATTTATATTGTGGACATGTACAAAGCACCTGCAACTGTTAGCGTTGCTGCAGAACTTGAAGCAAAACAAAACAACAAAGTGGAAAACAAGAGCATAACTGGAAAGATCTCCTTATCTACAAAAGTGATCACTTTAGTAAGTTTCAATGGAGAAAAGACAGCACCATTTGTCATACAAAAATATCAATTATTTGAGTTACTACGGTGGAGCCAAGTAAGGAGTCTCTCCAATTAATCATGATGCTTGAAGTATTTCGTAATTGTAGCTACTTCAAACTTGCTTCTCCTCTAGGGAAAACACTTGACTGTGCCTTACTGAAAGGGCAATCAGAAACTCACACTGATAAACTCAGCACCTTTAAAAATATAAGCCTTTCTTAAACTAAATAGACCTTGTGGTTTCCATCTCACTCTTAAGAAAAATCTGCTGTGCCAAAGCACTGTTCATATTCGTGTCGCCCTGTGCGTGACTCCTTAATTCTAGTCCTAGAGGATTTAAGGGAATGTCTTTCCAAGGCACAGTATCAAATATTAAGGATTCTGTAAATATAAGCAGTGAGGCAGATGGCACAGTTTTTGGCTATGAGATATTTTGAAGCTATGATAACAGTGGTGTCAGAAGAACTTAATACACTTTAAGCTGCAAATTCATTCCTCTTTTTAATCTCATCCAGAAGCAAGGCTGTTTAACTTTAGCTGAAATGCCTAGAACTAACAATCAAACTAAAAACTTTTAGATTAATGTTGAATAACTTGTATCAATTACTTCATTCCTTCAACAGGTTATTGTTACAATTCCAAACCGTTCAAAAGCAAAAATTCTAAAGGTTGTGTTTTATAAGGAAGAATTCATTGGGCAGGGAGAGGGTAGGAAACAGGAACAGAAGACAAGGAGACATCTCCCCATACATACACATACACACACAGTGAAGTCATCAAAGGATGTGTTTACAGTGTCACAATTCTCATCTCTAAAGAGGAAATTACAGTCCTGCCTTTACAAAGAAACAAGGGTGAAAAAGCAGAAGCCCTTCAGGTCCTCCCATTGCCTCATCTTGCTGTGCAGGGGCTTGCTGAGGCAACAGGGTGCAGCAGCTGATTTCTGGAAAGGAAGGATACAAACTAGCCAGGGAACTGCTCAGTGCTGCTCAGCAGTCAACAGAACATCAGGGGAAGGAGGGGAAGAAAGGCCACATTTCTGCCGGGCAGAGACAGCCCTTTCTTCCAAACATGTTCCTTAATGAGGAACACTGACAGAAGGGGAAAAGAGATGAGTAAGCAGCACAACCTGGAGGAACAGTCTCTGCCATAATGCTTGGTCTAGTCCCAAGAACTGAGTTCAATATGCTCTGTACAGAGCATATTGAAACAGTGATAATAAAATGAAAGTTTTCAGAATTTTGCTGCATCTTGATCTCGTCTATTAGAATAGGAAAGAAACAGAATTGGGTTTTTTCTGTTTGTGAAAATTGACACAACCCTAATCTACGACAGAAAAATAAAAACAAACTTCCCAGCAGTGATCGATACAACGCTTCGCAAGAGTTTTAAAAAATAATTGACTTAAAGCTCAGTACCTCAAAAATGCACTAAAAAGTGCAACTTTAAACTCACTATTGATGAGCTGGTATCTTTCATTTCCTGTCTGCAGCAGGAATTTACAATAAGGCTTTCAAGTTTTCCTTTACAATAAGGCTGTCTCAAGTTTGGTTTTCATGTATTAGAATATATAATATTAACAAGACAACTAATCAAAATCATTTTTAGGAACTGTGAAGAAGCTTGTCACAAAATACTACAGATCAGTTTGGCTACATCTTGTTTAGAAATATATACATATAGCTATGTTAAAAATAGATTTAAGAAAAAGAAAAAAAAAGAAGACAGGAAAAGGAGAAGAGAGCAGAACTCTAGAGAGAACATCCTTCTCATTGCAGTTACAAGATGACTTCCACAGAGCCACCAGTGTGACCAGGACAAGGCAGTTCTGTGACACACAAGTGCACAGAGGAACAACCCTCAAGGCTGCATCTTGCAAACTTCAAATCCAACAAGTTGTGTTACTGCTGCTGCCCAGACCAAAAGAGATCAGATTCTACACTGCACTGCAAAGATACAATTTTGTCTCATTTCTCAACCCATTGAGAAACTTTTAAGTCACCAAGACAATGAAATGAAAGTACATACCACAAATTAAAGCTGTTCCAGTCTCACTGTGCACACTGAATTATTCTCACTGGCTGCCTGGCAAAGCAGCAGTTTATGAACTACAAGAGTGCTGTCTATCTTGACTAATGTGTGCAGATTTTGCAGATATTTGGGGTTCAGCTGTGGAAACAATACAGAAAGTACCAAGAGCTGTGCAGTGCTTGTTAAATGGCCTTGTAGACAAGGGCTGTACTACTGAGTCATCACTGTGAAAGGACTTAAGTACTGCACTGTATGGTGCTACTGAGAGACCACACAACTCCAATTTACTATTTTTTGAGTGATTTTAAGTGAGCCCAAGTTCCTCTTACAAAAATATATTTGAAATATTCCAGAAAACAGGGAAGTTTGAGTGGCCTTTGAGTCTACTCATAGAAAACTATCACCTCACAGACAAAAGCCTGCTGCCTGAAACTGCTTTTTCTGAAACGTTAATCTTACTATTGTTACACATAAAGAAATTAGAGGAAAAAAATCTACCTCCTTGCTTTCCCTAGAGTATTGTTTGTACACAATTTTAAAATACTTTTAACACTCAGTTCACACAGTAACAAAGGTGGTTTTATAAGCAAGAGTTCAATCCAGTTGATTTGTAACAAGGTTCTACTGTTAAAATACTGTTTTTCACTACAAAATCTTGCTCCTCTACACACCTGTTACCTAAACACGTGTAAACACAACATATAGTGCTGTTCTTTTTATTCTAGATTCTCCAGAGTACAACCACCAGAGCTACTGCACCATTTTTATGTGCCACAGGTGCACTTAAACAACACATCCCATGGAAGGGCTCTGGACAGAGTTTCCTCAAAATCCACACAAGCGAATTTTAGAGAGAAAAAGAACAAATTTATGGTGGGTCATGGTGGTAGAGATCACCAGCCAAGTGGAGGCAAACATCAGTGGTTTTGGATTCCTGGATGACACATGCACAGCCCAGAGATGATGCTTCTGCCACGTGCAACTCAACAGGATGCTGGGAACTGGTCAGACCAGCCCTGCAGCCACGACCAGTGCCTGGCACACAGCACAGGACAGGTGCTGGTCAAGCTTTGAAAGGACAAACCAGCACCTGTCTGGCATGGATGGACTCAGCTGGCTGTGGGGGCACTGAGAGCTCCCATCACCCTTGGAATAAGAGCTTACAGCTGTAGTGGACTCAGGGCCAAGCCTATTTTTCCTCATAGCATAACCATCTCCACAAAACATCAGAGGAAAACTTCTTTTAAAAATAGGGAAATGTGACTATAAATAGCTCCTGTTAGCAACCCTGCTCCTGAAGTCCCAGGACACCAATGTTGGTTCATTTGCTGATAAATATCCTCAACATTATGAACTGGAATTTTCAAAATCCATGGAACATGCAAGATGACCAAAACCAAATCCTCAGTATCTCTAATTTCCGTGACCTCACCACAGTAACGTGAAGTGATGCAGTTGGTGGCTGGGACTACACTCACTTCATTCCCAGAACAAGCAGGAGGTCTCTAACTCCTCTCAGCACACACTCAACTCAGCATTTCCTGGAAAGTGCCACCGTGATTTACATGAGAGGAAGAAGCCACCAGCAGAGCTGTGGGGCTCACTGAGGTGTCTCAGAAGTGTCTGAAAGGTGTAAGTCTCAAAAGGTAAGGAATCACATTCCCTTTCACTCTAAGCAGTACATAAAACCCTATACAACTGACAGCAAGGTCTGCTAGAAACTGCAAAGCCTTCTCACTGTTTCCCTCTCCTATTTCCTACTCATTTCAGAGGAAACATTACTGAAAGTTAATGCATGTTTTTTTATTTCTTTCTCTAGAAACACTTTTCCATTATTCTACCTAGCAAAATACAAGGCTCAATGTATTTGATCTGTTCTTGTTTAACCTCATTTCAAGTTGTAGAAATTATTACACTACATAATAAAAAGAGACATAGGCACACACAGATTACTGACCTGAGTTTTGTCAAAGGAGAGATAACATGGGGCAATATAAACCAGGCCATTCTAACAGCAAATCCTGGATGCTTGCTCAAAAGAAATCCTGTTTCTCACTTTTATGTATGTATTACATCACTTCTAATTCTGTCCAGAAGTAATCTAAAATTTTTTCTTCAAAGCACATCTACATAAGGATTTCTGTCTTCTGAAATTCTGGTAATGCTTCTAAAAGTCCAGGCAGAGTGTGAGAGAAGGAAAATAAAACTATGCACTTTGTAAGGTGTGGTCTGGGTTGTGGTTTCTCCATCAGTCATTTCAGACATTATTTCAGTATTTACCTGAAGCATTTTACAAGTTAACAGAGAATCAGGTGGATGGTACAGTCAGTAAACTGTAATTCAAACCCTGTTCAGCTAAAGCAGATCTGACAGACCATTTTAATTCTATGCAATTATCACCTAACAATATATTCAGCACTTCAAAAGCATCAATGCAGCACTTTGTAATTTGTAAATTAAAGAAGTTCACTTTAGATAACTGCATTCTAAAGACAAACATCACCAAATCATCGAATCACTTAGTAAAATTATCAGGTCCAGCTGAGCTTTTTGTTATTTGTTAACCAAAGAACTTAAACCCCTATTAGTGTCACATCACTTTGGATTTGAGGAGTGCCTTGTGCAGTGACATTTCCCAGACACTTTTAAACTTCCACTCCAAACAGCTTTTGCTTCTTCACCTGCTTATACTGAAAAGCTGAATTTCAAAGGTGATTTCAGAAGTACTTCCAAATCACAGCTGAAAAGTTCAATAGGACTACATGGCTAGATTAACATCATTATCATATAAAAAGAGGTCAAAAAGTGATGCTTTTCAAGCTACAATAAAAATAAAGCCTTGTTTATTCTGGGTACATGAACACCATTAATAGACAGGAGATAGTGTTCAAGTACACAAACTGATCATCACTGTGACTCCTGCATTAAAGGGGTGGCAAAGCAGCCTATTACAGCAAACTCAGCACTTCCACTGGTTCAGTTTATTGATCAAAGCAAAGTTGTTTCAGGTGACTTTTCTCCTTCACATCCCTACATGAAACAGAGAACCTGATATGCAGCAGTACTTCTCACTAGACATGCAAGCAGTTTGTTCTGGTGCATTTTTTACACATCTGTACTCAATCCTCTGAAAATGTTTGCCTGTACATATTACTGGTTTCACCAGCCAGAAATCAGTTTGCTTTTAGATCACTGGGAAAGAGATGTTAGATAACATAGAGAATAAATAGTAAGGGAAATGCACCAACTACTGAAATACAAGCTTTCCTTTGTGCTTTCCATCTCAAAATGTTCACGAAGGCATCCTGTAAACCTGGAGTCTTGTTAATCCACTTCCCTCCCAGCTCTGTAGCTGTGACTGCACCAGTCAGGAAGGCTGTGGAGCTATTAAAAAGCAACCAATTCAACTGTTTGCTTTACCAGCAACATAAATATACACCTCATATCAATTCAAAACTTTCTGCAAAGACACAATGGAAGCAGCAGGCAAAAGATAAGGCTTATTTTTCACAGGCCAATATTCCTAGAACACTTTCTCAATTTAAACTGCAGAAGAACCATGATGCAAACTTGATGATCTGCTTACTCTGGTCAGTGTTACCTGCACTTTCAACTCCAACGAGCAACCCACTACACAGAACTAACATAAACCTTCCCAAGATCTAAATCCAACAATTACATTTGTATTTTCATAGTTAAAGTGCCACGTAACAGCTCTGCATGTTCATTTACCTTAAGATTACTTAAATCTCCCCTGAGCTCCAATTTTTTACAAAATCCTAGCAGTCTTAACACATTTGCATAAGGAAAACATTTTATTTTCTCCATTCTGCCTGTCAAAAATATTATTTGGTTTGGGGAAAGAAAATTACAGTAGTTAATTAATCCATTGGTTCAAGTTTCTGAGGAACTGCACTTTAATAAATGTATGAAGTAAAAATCATGGCATGCATGATTTCTCTCTTACATAATTGGGGAGAGTTCAACAAGTTGTTAAATATAAACAACAATCCATTAATACAGGGCAGACCATTTATTCACTGTTCAAATTTCCTGCTCATCAAGTAAAGATTTTTGGCAGAAATGCACTGCTCAAAAAGAGGAAAAGAAAAGAAAGAAAGAAAAAAAAAAAGAAAACACAGACAAAACTCATCCCCTGAACAAGGGATTTAAAGTTCACACATCAAATATAAGAAAATAAATGTCTTCTGCCCCAAATTCAATCAGAATTATCTGAAAGTGCTACTTGAAAACTGAACTAAGTTAGGAGTTCTACAATTAAAATGCTAACTCATAAACCATGAAGTGCAAGACTGCGTTTCTTATCACTTCTGTAACAGAATGGTGAACCTCTGAAAATCTATAAAGAGAAGTTAAAGGTCCAGTGTTCTACCTTGAGCATGTCACATCATAGTACTAAACTAAGTAGATTTTAAATCTTCTGCACTTCAAAATAATCCTGCCTTTCCTCCCTGACCTGACATCCACTACAATTTTACAGCAATGTTATAATCCTGAAGAAAAAGGCAAAGAAGAGTGAGCTTTGCCAACCAGCTTAGAGTTAAAGCACTCACTAACAATAATAATCATAAAGCGATAAATCCTGCCAAATTATCTGCAGAGCTTTATCCTGATCCCACCAAAGACAACATAACCTCACCTACTGCAAAGGAAATGCTGAATTACTGAAAATAGCTTATTTAAATCTTGAAAAGGGGTTAATGAACCAAAATAATTAAAGAGTTCGTGGGACAGAGGACTACTCAAGAGAGGATGGAAGAATATGAAATAAAGCTGAATACATTTGGTACCCAAGGCAGCTAATGAGAAACACAGAGGTTAAATTTACAAGTACTAATCTCCAAAGCAATGCCCAAGAGTAGCATGTACAGGACAATTAACAGGAGCATGTTCCTTCTAGGCAACTATTAGGGAATAGAAGGCTCCACTGCTGTAAGAAAGTTGTGCAAAAAAAGGATGGGTGCTTGCAAAGCTCTCTGATTCAAATACTGTCCTTTTATATTTGCTTTGCTACAATTACTTCAGTGTTGCTGAGTTTTGTCATTCTGTTCTTAAAACTGTTTCAAAGAACCTGGAGATCAGAATTACTGAAAATAAGGAAATTTGTCTTACAATAAATTCTTGTTAACACTGACATTTCGCTGACCCTGCATTCTGAACTTTCTATTTCAATAACTGAACACCACATGAGCCTCCAACACGAGGAGAAAAGTAGTTTTCTATTTCACTTTAGATCACTATTTGAAATTTTCATTAAAAGAGCTATGCACATTTTAAATTAATGTCTCCTCTTTTCTTTTTACTGTGTGGTATGTTGATTCTTTTCTTAAAAAGAAACAGGTTTTGTTTTCTGTTATACTATCCATGTTTTCCTTGTGTACAAGCTTGCATACAGTGCAAGGAGGTTCATATATTTCAGTCATTCATTTCATGCCTTGGGTTTTCAGCTGGAAGGATGATTTTACAAGGTTTATGTCTTAAAATCTGCAAAAATTATTCTGAATTTCAGTGAGTGCAACCGCTATCATTACAGGTACATTATGTCAAATAAAACTTGATTATTCAGCCCTGCAATTACCTGTGCAAAAGCCTCCCTGAACATCAATTAATTATTATCCTACTTGAAATGGAAAAGGAATCAAGATGTGGATGACTTTAAAAAAAAGTCTCCTCCAAAAACTATCTCAGATCATGCAACTCAAGATGTAATTACTGACATTGTGACCTATCATTTGAAATATATTGTTCAAAGATTACAGCCCATAAATGAAACATGGCCACTCACCTACAGTGTACCAACTGGCATCTGTCAGCTTGCTGATAACTGCTTCCTGAAAAGATCCATCAGGCATTTTGGTTTCAACCATTGCTCCAACCTGCAACAAGGAAGGAGCAGCTCAAGGTTACCTGGAAGCCCACACTCAGAAAATTGACAAAAACACATTGATCCTCCCAGCAAGCCAGATTTACTTTTTAAGACTCAGTTTAGCTAAATGCTGCTTTGCAAGTTTAGTTACTGTGCAGGTAAGAACAAAGGTCCTTCAGCAGGAAGGCTGAACTGCAAGTAGACACGAAAGCACTGAGAAACTGAGAACTCTAAATTCAGTATGACTTCATCATCTCAAGAAACAGAAAGCCAATAGAAAACAAATAGCCAAAGTCATTAATTCATTAGTGATAATCATTCAATTACTACCATTTCTTATACTTTAAACACAGTTCTACTGTCAGCTAGATCAGAATTTCAGTAGCAGCCTTGGTGTTCCTGCAGGAGCAACACAGAGAAGACAAATAAAAGCAAGATCACCTTCTCTGGAAAACTCTATTTGCATTCAGTGTGTACAACACAGCTCTGCATTTTAGCACACAACTGTTATACAAAATGAAAACACAAACTAACACCTTTTTATATAAAATACATCAACTATTCTAAACCACTGAGTAACTGTATTCACTCTTGTCTAATGGGCTTGAACATGGCTTGGCACTCAAGTTGTTAATTACTTCTGAGAAGTTTCAAGGTTTCATTATTTATAAGAAGTTTTGCATCTTATGAGAAGACACAAAAATCCCTGTGCAGGCAAAACTGTGTATCAAGTACACTACACAGAGAAGCAAAAACAGCTATAAAAATTAAGACTAATCCCTCAGAACTCATCTAAAGTGATGAGCCTCCTGTTGATTTCAATCCTGAAGAACAGGTGCCCACCTTAACAACATCAAAATGTAAGAGTTTTAGAAATTTACGTGATTACCAAAGGAAGGCATGCAATATACATACTCTTAGAGGTCCTTTGACTTGGTCATCTTGCACTAACTGAGTCGAGTTATCCCCCTTCAAGACCACCTGAAAGATATTAATGAACTTTTTAATGCACATCTAATTTCTTCATAGCACACAAACCCCACAAGAAAACGTGTATATATCTATATATATCTTATTATCCATATTATCAATTAGGACTCAAATGTTCCTCAGCAGGAAACACTTGGCATGGCCAGTTTTACTGACAGGAAGCCCCAAGTATCACATCTAATTTTTAATCTGAAACATAATTAAAAGCAAGGCAAATCAAACACCAGTCATTCCAAAGCAAATACATTTTCAGGTGAGTTTAGAATTTGACACAATCCAGGGCAAACCTGGAATTGGGGTTCCAAATGAGAAGATTAAGCAGTGTTTTTTCTTCTCTCTGATTCAATTATAGCATTTCACTGACAACACTTTAAATACTAAACAACCACCAAAATAAAAGCCTCTCTTTATTAAAAATGCACCAAAAAATCACCAAACTGGCCACAATAACAGCTGCCTTGAGCACGTTTTTATGGCAAAGATGTGAAACACTACCAATGTGATGAAAATAATGAGTTACAGTGTAAGTAAACTCTGCTTCTCCCTTTAAGATCCTACATTCTAGAAGGGAACAGCGAGGAAACAGAGTGAACATCAACTTATGCAGCTTAATTAAAAAAAAAGATCCAAAATTTCTATTTGTTTTCAGGAACCAAAAGTTCCAGGAGCTTGCTTTGATAATGATGACCAGTTTTCAGTGTGGCTCCCCCAATTATCCTCCAAGCACAGACTACACTGTAGCTGTATTTACAAACACAACACCAGTGGCATGCCAAAACAGCATCCGTATTAACACACATGCAGGTTAAAAAATGAACTTTATGCTGACATAAAATTTCAAATAAAAATTGCAGAGGGATGAATACAGGTTGTCCTGCTGCTCAGGAAAAGGCTACTGGACGTTTTGGACTTTTTGCACTCTTGGCAAGCGTGCCAGGGTGTGCCTACACACTCTTAATTACAGTATCAGGCTTAGCTTGTTAAATCTTCTATTGTTATAGTATAATTGAGAGCCAGTGACAGGAATTTCCACCAAGTCACAGCAGCCTCATGTAATCCCAAATCTTATCGTGGAGTAATAGAGCATCTGATTCTAATGAGAAAAAGAAACTCCTACCTATTAACAGGCTAAATACTTTACCAGACCAAAGTTGCAGACAAAATCAAGCTTGTCAGACCTGCATGCTGCTTCCTACAGAGCTTCTCATTAACACAGATTTCAAAGAACACCACAAGTTTCCCTAAGTACTCATTAAGAACAGGCAAAAGACTCCAGTATCTGAATTACAATTTTTTTCTATTGATGAAAAGCACTCTGATAAAGTGATATGATCTATATATGTAACTGAAGAGGCTGATGGCTTGTTCTACTTGATCTAAGCACTGAAGCACACAAAAGCTTGGATGTATAGTTACAAAAAGCAGCTTTCACCTCAATTTGGTTGGGGACTTTGGGTCACTAATGCCTTATTTACTATCTTGGAGAGCAGACACTAAAGTAGGAAGCGGGAAGACTTTGACAAGACAAAGAAGAACAACAACTTCTACATTTACTTTCAATTTTAGCTTGCATTTAAAAATGTTTTCTTCTTACTCTCACATAGTGGCATTTACAGCAGTATTACAACACCAAAATGACAACTTTCTCTTTTGGTTGTTTTGGCAAAAGCCCTGTAAATGTGAATGAATACTATGTGCCAGTACTATCCATGCACAGAAATTCAGCTACAGCCAGGCCATGCTGCTTCAGAAGCTGCATCAAAATGCTCAAAACTGAAGTATTACCCTGGGCATTGCTAAAACCTGGCCCAAGAAACAAATTATTTCCATCTCTCTTGCTGTTGACTTATTTTTGCATCACCTTTTCAGTTCCAAACTATAAAAGTGAGCGGCAGTTGGTAGGAAATGGAACTTTTGCTTCTGAAGAGGTTGTTCTTATTCCTTATTATTCATGTAAAGCCATAATCCTGTATTTGTGCCATCAAAACTTATTGCTGGGAAACTGATGCATTTGAAAGCAGAAGACAAATGCAGTCAGGAAAGAAGAAGGAAGAAAGCTAATTTTTGTTCCAGCACCCCTCTAAAAATACAATAAAAACAACATTTCCCCCAAAAATAAAGAAAAAAAAAAGAATAAAAAAAAAGCGTCCCAAACCAAACAACGAAATATGAAAAAAACTCCATTTAAGTGTTGTTTAAAATTCATCCAGTGAAGTGATGAACGTTTTCTAATCTTCAGGAGTAGGATCTCCTGTGACAGCCCTTTCAGCACAATGCTTTACCAAATTAATCAGCAGCAGCCTCAGCACACTCACCTTGACTTTCACAAGCCTCTTCACCGTCTTAATCTTTGCCTCGCAGAAGGCACCACGGTACTTGGCACTGACATCAGTCCCCACTGTCAGGTAGGCAGGCTCATCTGCTGCCTGGAGGGAAACAAAAACACAAAAACAAACTTGAGCTCCTCTTCACAGCTACAGCTGCATCGTTGTGCATTTCATTTTACACCCAGACTTTTAAACCTGTTGACGTCTGTCCTCGAGATTACCACCACAGAGTTCTTCAAAAGGGGGAAAAAAAAAAAACCACCAGCAACAAGTTACAGGAAGTTTTGGTTTGTCACTGGTGTTGACACACCCCTCCTGTCAATTCATTGCCAGCCTCTCCCAGAAATGTTTTTACGGGTGTTCATTGATACTTGGGACATCTGCTTACAAAAAGGGCAACAAAGCAAAGGACTGACTATCAATTTCAGTAGTTCCTATACAAAAGGAAAACATTTCAACTGCAAAAAGGCAATATAACAGGCAGCTGTATTTTTTCAGCTATAAGCAATCCAATGGCACAGATTATTTAAAACGTTTGAGATTGGTGTCGTCCCAATACTTACAATTAAGTCTATAACATTCTAAATATAGGATTTCTTTCCTGGTGACTAAAAGGAGACCTCTAGAGAAATCTGCTGCAATCTTTCCAACAGCTATTAACAAGTATTTTTCTTTCCTGGAATGCCTTTATCAAAACTTAATTACCTGTGCATTTTTAAAGAGAAACACTCATCACGTTTCCCTTAACATGGACTTTAATACTCAACATTTCACTTTACTGTGCTCATTGCAACTGATAAACAAGGACAAAATTACCACATTCAAAAGACAGGAAACGGGTGCAGAACCTAAAATAAAATAGGATACATATGGGTTGTTTTTTTTAACTTGATATTTCATTCAACTCAGAAGGGAAAAGGAAAAGTTTTGTAAATTATACCGCAATTGTTGAGCCTTTGTACCGAGCAAACCGGCAACAGCAAAGGCGGGACAAAAGCAGTGGTTTTGCAAACTTGCCATAGCAGCTGCTGATGCAGGAAGCGTTTAAAGACGGGAGCCCGAAGGACAACAACAACAACTCAGAGGCGATGAGGATGTTCCGAGCGCTCCTACACGGCGGTGAGAGCTTTAAATCACCTGCACCTCGCCGGGGAGCAGGAACAGCACTCCAGCACGCACCGAACCCCGCGTTCTCCCACTGCTGCCGTAACCCAGACGGAACGCGATTAAAAATGAAACCTCCAGAGCGGCGGGCGAACGGGGCGGCGATCCCCGCTCCCGCCGGAGCCGCCTACCTTCATCCTTAAGGGTTATGCGAGCGATTCCAGCTCCAGGACTTCTCCTCGCACGGGAAACACTGCAAAACAAGAGCGGGGGAGGCTGAGGGCTGAGCGCGGGGCTCCCCGCGAGGGGCGGCGGGGGGAGCCCGGGGAAGGCGGAGGGAGGGACGGAGGGAAGGAGCCGCCGCCCGTCCCGGCCGCGCCGAGGGAGCGCGGCCGCCGCTTCCCGCCGGGCGGCCCCGCGCTCGGTGTGTGTCACGTCGCCATTTGCTCCGCGGGGCTCAGGGGCCGCCGCCCCCCACCCGCCCCGGCCCCCTCTCAACTTTCCGCGGCCCCGCCGGGCCCCTTCCTCCCTCCCGGACTTGTGCCTCCCGCCCCCCGGGGCAGCGCCGCAGCCCCCCGGCCCAGGGAGCGCGGGGGCCGATCCCGGGGATACCGGGACAGAGTTGGGGGGTCCCGGTCCCGGGGGTCCCGGTCCGTGAGGGGGGCCGCGCGCGCGCCCGTGCGCTCCCCCAGGGCGGGGGAGGGGTGGCGGCGGCGGGGGGGGTGGGTTTAAAGCGCAGCTCCCGGAGCCGCTTCGCGTCCCCTCCCCCGGGACGGCGGCGCGGCAGCCGCAACTCCGCCACCACCGCCGCCTCCTCTTCCTCTTTCTCTTCCCCCTCCTTCTCTTCCTCCTCCTCCTCGCGCGTCCCTTCCTACCTGCGAACTCCTCGTTCCGCAGCCCCCGCGCCGCCCGGGCCCCTCCGCAGACGGCGGCGGCCCCGGCTGAGCGCGGCCCCCGCTCCGCCCCCCCGCCCCCCTCCCCCCCCCCCCGCGCGCGCGGACCCGCCCCGCGCCGCAGCGCGAGCCCCAATAAACAAGCGGCGGGAGAGGGGCCGCTCCCATTGGCCGCCGCCCCGACGCCCCGCGCGCATTGGGCCGTCGCGGACAGCACCCCCATTGGGCCGCGGCGCGGCCCCGGGCGCAGGGGATTGGCGGGCGGAAGGGACCGGAAGGGCAACGGCGCGATGTGATTGGCTCGGGGCGGGACGGGCGGGAGGGAGGGGGAAGGACGGGGCGGGGGCGGGACGGCGGCGGTGGCGGTGGGGGCGGAGCCGGCGCGCGCGGCGCGCAGGCGCGGCGGCCGCGGCGTCGCAGGCGCCATTTTGTGCGCGGCGCTTTCCCATTTTAGGCCGCGGGGAGAGGGAGGAGCGGGAGCGTCCGTGGTAATCGGCGGAGGGAGCGGCCGGGAGGCTCGTCCTGAGCTCCGCTGAGGCGGCACCGCGTCTCTTCCCGGCGGCACGACCCCGTCGCTGGGTGTTGGTGGCGGCCCCGCTCGCGGCGGCGGTGGCGGTGGCGCAGGAGCGGGCCCGGCCGGAGCCGGAAGTGGAGCGGCCGCCATGGAGGCGCCGGGACCGCCCGCCGTGAGGGCGCGGAGCCGCCGGGGCGGCCCGAGCGCCCCGCACAGACACACCCGGGGTGCAGGTAGGAGCTGCCGGCCCGCGCCGCCTTCCCGCGGGGGAGGGCGCAGCTCCGCCGCCCTTCATCGTCGCCGTGACGCGTGTGGGGAGGGAACGCCACCGGCTCTTGCTGCACGAGCGCTTCCCCACGGTTCCCTCTGCAGGAAGACGCAGCAAGGACAGGGAGGAGCAGGGTGGAGGAGACTGAGGGCTTTTTCTGGGAGGTGTGTGGGTCCTTACGAGGCGGGACACCTGCACCTGTCGGAGTCCTTTGGGAGAGTTTGGGATTAGAGACGAGCTTTGACCTGGATAAGTAGGAGTTATAGGTCGAAGCCTATGATAAAACCATATGTTTTAACGTTAGTTTCACATCTTGACATATTGTACAGAATTCGTTCTATGGCTTATGGTAATAGAAATGCGTAATTTTTAATCTGAAGTAACGGATCCATAATTTTTATTTCAGAGTGTTGAACATCTGTTTGACAGTGAGCTAAAAGGTTTCTCTCAGGGTTACCTAAAGCAACAGCGGGGAGACCATTGTGTTAATTTGACAGACATTTATGGTTAATTTAGGTATGGTTCCCATGTAAGTTCTGCTTTGAAGGTGGCTTTTGTATTTTTATTTTTTTTTAATTAAATCTGATGCTTTGGAAGGTGAACAAGTAATGGGAGAGTCCTCTGAGGAGTTCAGTGAGCAGAGGTGTGTGGTACAGGTAAGCTCTAACGGTTTAATAATGCACAAAGTACACAAGACTCGTTTGGAGTTGACTGCAGGTGAGGCCTGGCATGGAGGAAACGTCTGGAATTGTGGTGTTTGGGTCTGGGTTGTAAATATAAGGATGGTTGAGGCATTTAGTGTTGAGGGAGCTTTGATTGTGTGCTGTAGTTCTGTTTTATGCAGTGAATAAACTGGAGAGTGTCTGAGGGGAATCTGCAAGAGACTCAGAGAGGGACTTTGGACAAGGGCATGGGGTGACAGGGCAAGGAGGAATTTGCACTGCCTGAGAGCAGGTTGAGCTTCCATATGAGGAAGAAATTCCTGCCTGTGAGGGTGTGAGGCCCTGGCACAGATTGCCCAGAGCAGCTGTGGCTGCTCCATCCCTGGGAGTGTTCCAGGCCAGGTTGGACAGAGCTTGGAGCACCCTGGGATAGTGGAAGGTGTCCCTGCCCATGGCAGGGGGGTTGGAATTGGATGATATTTTTAAGGTTCCTTCCAACCCAAACCATTCTCTGATTCTGTGACTTAGAATATATTATGTCTAATCCAAATGTTAACAAAACTTCCAAAATTCCATTTGAACGTGAACTTCTGATCTCTGTGTGGAAGGTGTTGGGCAAATCCTGGCTTGGATTGGGAGCTTTCCTGAGGCAGGGTTTGTACCCCTGTTCTGAGCGTTGAACCATTCAATAAATAACAGTTTGTGTTTAAACTAATCAGTCTTGTTTCTGATTTCTAGCATAAAACCCCTGCCCCCATGGATGTGTCTGTTACAGCCAGCACAGTTAGAAGGTTCATGGCACGTCACCCACCCAGCTGCTGTGAGCAAAAGGACTTTAATTCTCTATAGCCAGGAGAGGTGACTTGTTCTTTTATGGTATTTTAAGCACCTAAGAATGCCCAGTGGGCAGCTCAGCACAGCACAGATGTTCTCACACAGCTTAGGGGTGATGTTGTCATGGAATGAGAACACTGTGCTTTTGGCAAGGCAGGAAAAAAATCTAATTTTGGTTTAAATATCTTTTCATGAACTTCAGGACTCAAGAGTTACTCCGTGATACTGAATTTTTTCATCCTAACTGTCATTGTTAAGCAGCTCTGAAACTTGAAGCCATCCTGGCTGTGCTGGATCTTTGCACTGTGCCCCATCCCCCTGGGCAAACCCTGACAGGGAAGCTGTGGAAAGGAGTGGAAGAAATGAGCACTGGAGGTCACTTTGGTGAGCCTTTTTATCATGGCCTGTTGTGTTAACTGCACAAAGTTAACAGCTGAGGAGCTCTAGAGTGGGACAATCACAGTAAGTCATTTTAGTATCTAATCTCTCTGTGAACAGATAGGCTGTGAGGGAGAAACATTTCATTTTTGAGATCATTATTCAAAGCAGCAGTACTTGTGTTATCTGAACTTTGTTAGTACCAAAGGTCTTGTAGATGCAGCACAGGAGATTTGCCTGGGGAAATGCATTTGAGTCTTAGCTTGAGCAAATTAAGGGCTTCTTAATTTAAAAACAATTAAAAGCATTAAGGCACTCCAAGCATGGCACTGGTCATTGGCCACATGGAATTCTAAGTAAATTAGTAAAAATAATACACTTAAACACTTGAAAATGTGTTTGGTGTATTAGTTGCAGAATATACAGAAATCTTGCCCAAAGTCTTCCATGCATGTGGCACTTGATGAGAAAAAGCAAATTTAGAGTTGTCTGTATCTTACAGTTCTCTTTATAAGAACAGCAGAGTAACTGTTGAATGTATCACGTGGCTTCCTTCAGATCACAGCTGAAGTAAGAAGATTTCTGGGATAAGTAAGATGGTTTTATTCTGTTCAGTAATCACATACTGCTCTTGACATACTGGATGTTTTTGTGGATAAAAGAACTCAGAATACATGTACAATTGCAGCCAAAATACTGCAGAAATATTAAAAATATTGGATTTTATTTCAACACTGAGCTTCTTTCTATGTCGTGGAGTACAGTGCTATTCTGTCAGACTTTGCAGTTTCAGGAGACTTTCAGCTTTTATTTCTGTTTCCATTGTTTAGTTCCTTTTTTGTTAATGCTCTTCCCCTTGGTGTTTCTGTTCTGTAGTTAAATAGGCAACACTTTTGCAGCTCCTCTATCTGTGTGGAACTGCAGTATTTCTGTACAGATTAAGCTCACATGCTTCCCACAAAGCTTTATTATCCAAATAATTGCAAACTGCTCAGAGGAGCAGGCTAAGAAGTTGTGAAGTGCAGGTATAAAGAGAAAAAAAATCCCAATAAGTGTGAAGTTGACAGCAAAAAACTTCAGCCAGTAATAGCTGGATTAGAAAAATGGAAGAACAAACTTTTCGTGGCCACAGAGAAAATTGTGCTTCACTGTTAAATCATCAGCATTAAGTTCCTTCATTTTTATAATTGTGTGTGTGTGAGAGGGAAAAGAAAAACCAACTTGAATGAAACCTGTTAATGTTAAATGCTTACTTACATTTTCCCCAGCTCTGGGACATTCCTGTCCTCAAGTTCCAAAAATGGACATTTAATTATTCAAACATAACTTCGTGCTGATTTTAATCATTGCCTTGTGAGGGTTCCCACTGGAGAAGACACAAAGCCTGGTTACCCTCAGGAAGCCTGAACTGATGCATTCTCTGCACTGAAGTTCAGTGCTGATTTCTTGCATCTGCTCTGGGGATGTTTTGCAGCAGTGCAGTATCTTCTGGACATGAGTAACGATGAAAATATTAATGATGTAGAGCACTGTCAGAAACACTTGTGTGAGAAAAACCTCAGAATTGGCATTTCCATCAGCTCTGCATAAACAATACTCACTTTGGAGCTGCTTTCCCCAGTAACACCAGTAAAGTCATCTGTACTATGTGCAGCTCAGCTGGCCAAGCTCTTGGCAGCAGCCTCAGTGCTCTCCAGGGAGGAGCAGCCCCATTTCTCCTGAATAAACCATGTCCAGACTTTGTTGTGCTTGGTGGCTGCAGGTGTGAGCTGCAGTCCCACGTGTTGCAGGGTGTGCAGGGATCAGTGATGCATTCACTGAGGGAGGTGGTGGCAGCCCAGCAGCACCAGAGCCCTTGCAGTTCTCAGCTGATGGAGCTGCTGCCTCCCCCTGGCCCGTGAGCTGTGCTGTCTGTCACTCTTCTAATGCCAGACAGAAAACGTTCCTTGTTTTAAGACTGATTTGGTAATCTTGTATTGGGACAGAATAAGAGCTGTGTTGTAAGAGGCTATTTTTATTCTTTCTGGTATGTGATTTTATGATAGCTGACATATTTGTATCAAATGTTAATGTTGGCTAATTTAGGAGCTACGTGCTCATTGCCAGGGTTTCCTTAAGCATGGATCCTAAAGCCAGTTTTTGCATGTTTTGGCATGTGGTGTTATCTGAATATAGATGTTTAATTTCTGTTTCGTTGTCTAATAAAGGGATGCAGCATATGGAATTTGATTACAAATACACTGAATTTCTTGTATTATTTCTCAGGACTGTGAGTTGACATTGGTGACGATAGTTACAGCTGTCCTGGGGAAGTCATGCAGTGTTGCAAAACAACCACACAGCACTGCAGGGAAGCTGAAGATTTGTGCAGCAGCTTTAATTTAGATGTGGCAGAGGATTCTGTCATCACCTGCAATCAAGTGATCAGCCTGTCTTTCAAAACTTGAAGTAGGTGCTTGAAGTCAAATGAGAATTTAGTTACTGTTCTGGGTAGCAGTGCTCACACAGCTGCTGAAGGAGAATGTTCTTACATATTTTTAAAATAACACTTTGGATGCCAGCAGAAGAGGTGAAGGATCAGATCTTTACATTTACCTGGCATTAGTTCTCTTTCAGGCTTTCTGAATAACAGTTTTCATGGCAGGCACAAGAGAGTGGTTAGTACCAGAAATTTATCCTGTGCGTGTTACAGGCTGCATCAGGGCATCAACCATTCCAGGGTTATAAACATAAAATTTTTAACTGGCTTCCAAATTATCTCTGCAGCATGCAGCCTTTTTTCTTGGCTTCTGAGGTGTAACCCTTATTCCTGATGTAAATTCTTTATCTGTGAAAGTTTTGATCTTTCAAGAGGAGAAAAAATGCTTTTTTTTTACAGGATTGAAGGAGTGTTTTTTGTCAGTAAATACAGTCAGTTACCCATCTACAGATTGAGTACATTCTATGTTCTTGAAATAAACAGAAAACATTTAAACTTATACCTGAATCTCTAAATAGTCTGTATTCTTCCTAAAAAAAGTCAAATCTCTAGTTTAAACTTAGTGCTGCTTCAGTAAACTCCCATCTAAGTCACATGTTTGGGGTAAAACTTGAAAGCAAAACCCATGTGGGTTTGGGAGTGGCAATTACTTACTTGGTTGCTATGAAAACCAACCAGAGAAAAAGTCTTTGAAGTTGTGTGTGTTGTATTTGAAGAACTTTACTGCAGTCTTCTGAGTAAATTAAGATGCTGAAATAAAAGACACTCCTCCATAAATATTTAACTTCTAAGATCTACTGTGTAACAACAGTGTGGTCACTTTTTCAAAGCCTTTTGTGATACCACACTGGGAGTAAATGTTTACTGAAGAGATGTCTAATGATGCCCATAGCTAAAATGTGAGTTGCTGCTGACACTGGAGAGCTGAAACTGGTGTTTCACTTGGGTAGAGAGAACTAACTCTGGCTGGATTAATTTCTTTACCTGTGTTACATTCAGGGTCTTCTTCTTTTCCAGTAGTTTGAGTGATCTGTCATGGATAATCTGAAGAATTTTCCCTGTTTATCCTACCTGTTGCTAGTTTATAT
The DNA here is from genome assembly GCA_017589585.1 of Phylloscopus whistleri. Lineage (NCBI taxonomy): Eukaryota > Metazoa > Chordata > Aves > Passeriformes > Phylloscopidae > Phylloscopus > Phylloscopus whistleri. The sequence continues at coordinate 3,034,119 of JADMLD010000529.1, forward strand.
CTTAGCCTGATTTTTTTTTTTTTTCCCCACTGCCTCCTGGTAAGACTTTTATCTGCAGCAGTAGCCATGTAAAAACATAGAAGGAAATAAAGCTCTTATGAGCCATCTTCTCATGTGGCAGTGTCTGGAAAAGCTTGTGCAAATGGCTTGCAGAGTTCAGATTTTTACTAAAATGTATCTTTCTATACTTGTGGAGATAAAGTACGGGGTTCTGATATTGATGGTGAGTCCTTGGACATGGTCCACCTGCCAGAATAAGGGTGTCTCAGGCTTGCCAGCACTGATAAGCTGGTGATTAAAATACTTTATTGTTACAGATACAGAGTGTAGAGCAACGTGATCCAGCAAGATCAGGCCTAAGGACTCCCAGTCCTTCCTTGTAACCCTCCAGAAGCAGTCTGTGTGTGTCCCCTGCAGTCTGTGTGTGTCCCCTGCAGTCTGTGTGTGTCCCCTGCAGTCTGTGTGTGTCCCCTGCAGTCTGTGTGTCACTACCAGCCTGCAGCCTGGCACAAAGAGGGAAGCAGCAGCAGCACTGCTGGTCAGCATGGCTGCTCAGCAAAAGAAAGCTGGTGAGGGCAGTGGTTACATGGCCTTTCTTCCAGGGCTTTTGCTTGTCCAAATTGTTTCCATCACTGCAGGTTAATTTACTTTTCAGCCTCAGCTAACAAGACTGCAGTTGGTCAGTATTGATTCTTACTTAAAAGTATTAATGCCCTCAGTCTTTTGAATTAAATGTTTTGAGCTGTAAGTAGCTGCTGTTGGTGAGAATCTACAGTTCAGCCAGTGATTAAATTCTGGAGGTTTTTTTATGCTCAACTATCTTTTCCAAAGCTGTTTTTCATTTCTCTGTGTCTTTTGGAGGATATTATTCCAGGCAGCTCATTTCCAGGTGGCCAGGGAGTTGGCTGCCCCATCAACACTTGACCTGTGAATTAATTGCCAGGCTGTGCTGTGTGCAGGATTTTGTACCTTCAGGGATGTGCTTTCCCCTGCAGTGCTCCTGTAGTGTCACCTCATTAGCTACAGCTGTAAACAGTGCTGTGTTGTGTGGCATTCAGAACTCTGACAGAGCCAAATACATGGCTTTATTTTATTAAATAAAGGGTTTTATTATCCTGGATCAATGGAAGATGTATTTGTGGGAGTGATGTGTTGTCTCCTTGCAAGCAGCACAACAGGAATACACTGCTGTGAGGGTAGACACAAGCACTTGGCTGGGGGAAGCAGCTCTTGCTGAACCACCTGATGGAAAACACATTCAGCTACGTTTTGGTTCTGCCTCAAGCAGCATTTCAGATTTGTTTCTATTCCTGATGTACACAGGAAAGTGTTTGGGGGGAAATAGGCTCTCACTTGATGGGATTTGTTGACTGTGGAAACACCTGGGGTTAGAATTGAAACTGAGCTTTGAACATTCTGCTGAAGTAGCTGGTGCTTCCTGTGCTGCTCCTGTCACCTGTTAATGCAGTCTCATGTAATAGGCCTCTGCTCTTTCTGAATGTAATGAAAGGAGCAGATTTCCTGCTTTTCTAAAATCCCAACAAACAAGATAAAATATCTCCCAAATATTTAGGCATCACTTGGGTGGGTTTTGGGGGTGTGTGTGTGTTTAGAATGCATCAGGTTTTGGGTGAATTCACTATAATTGAACCTACTCTAATCTGGTGAGATTGGAATCCTAATGACTGATTTGGGATATGCAGACAATATGTGTACCAAGTGATATCTAATTTTATGCAGCAATAAAGCACACCACGTTCTTTCTAAACCCTTGATTGGCTTGTTTTATCACATTGCCTAAAATGGTATTTTCAGTGGGCAGCTCCTACACTGTTTTTAGGGGAGACTTCAGGGGATTGCAGTTTTTTTCCTGTATCTGAAGATATTCATGTGTTTGGACTACAAACTGTGTGATGCTGCTGCCTGCTTCATTCTAGCTGTCCATTTTTGGTTGGCACAGCAACTCGTAAGAACCATTTTTAAACAACTGTTTCAGAGTCCTTTAATAGCAATGTACTGAAGATGAAAGAGCACTGCGTGGGGGTGGCTGCATCCATCTGGAAATAGGAGGCTTGGTTTGAGCTTGGTTGTAGATCCTGTGTGCTAAAATACTAGAATGTATTTACAGTAAGGCAAGACTTAACTCTGCTACCACTTGTTTTCTGCAGCTCTGGGTAATTGGACATAATAGGCAGCAAGATGCTCTAAAGTGGAAAGTTACAAGCAGTTGGTATCTCAAAATAGCTCTCAGTTCTTAAGTAGAAGTAACTTCCTTGCTGCATGCAACTTGAAAAACTGGTGGGTGGAGGAAAAGCTGGTCCTTGTCTTACAGACATGCAACTGAAAGAAGAAAATGAGGGGGAGAGAGCAGACTCTGTGCTGTATTTTTGGTGCAATTACAGCGTCAGAATTGTCATGACAATCAAAACTGTTTTTCTCTGTAATCTTTAAACTGTGTACTTCCATTTTAAGGTCATGCTAAGATGCATTATTCAATTCACTGTTTTGCATTCCCTTCTATGGCTGTGGTTTTATCTTCAGGAAGAGACTTGCAAAACAGCCCTGGAATTATTCCAGATCTCCTTCCTTAAGGGTGCCTGGGAGTGCACAGGCAGAGAGCATCCCAAGCAGGGCTGCATCCACATGGACAGTCACACTCTCAGCATGTGGGGCTTTAACCTCAGGCCATCCAGCTATTTTTGGTGATGAGAAGTTACAAATGAATGACCCAATGCTTGGCATACTTCAGATCTGCATTAGACACATTCTGCTTGGAATGTTTCCTTTCTGAGAGTCAGTACTAAATACAGATGAGTAGTATTTCTTTTGGAGATGGCCTCGTGGATGTCTGCCACACAGGAAATTTCACATATGGGTTACTTCTAACAATCTTGCCATCATTGCATCAACAGTACAAGCAGTTGTAAAGAGGATATTATCCAAGCCAGTAACTTTTATGGCCATATTAAAGTAGCATAAAATTAATTATCTTGATGCAATGGCCTAAACTTGCTTTTTGAACTCTGCAAGTGTACTTTCATATTCTAAAATCTGCCCTGGTGCAGTCACAGAGATGGATGTAAGTAAACCAGATACTGGAGCCTATTGTTTGTAATTTGTCACCTGCAGTTCACCTAGTCCCCTTCTTAATTCTCTAGAGTGTAGCTGCTTTTTGTGGACTTGCTGACTAAATAATTGTAACATGGAATGTGACATATCCAGCCTTAATAAACAGCAGAGTAGTGATTCATCAGGTGCTGAATAATAGCCAGTGGATGTGTGAGACTTAGGGAGAAAGCATCTTACTGAACAGGCTACTCTTGTGTCATTGTTGGATCTGTGCTTCTCAAACACTCCTTGGGTGGAGGGATGACTTGGTCTGTACACTCTTCCTCCCTGCTGTTCTGTTTAAGCCCTGTGCTTTGGGTCTTAAGCAAGAGTTACACCACTGAAACCCTGAGCATGAAGTGTTTCAGCATGGCAAGAACTGGAGTTACGCATTCCAAGTGGGTATTTAACTTTCTGCTGTATTATGTGTTCCCATAAATGGCCAGAGTAGGACAAAGCAGGTTAGTTGTGGAGCCTGAAGCAAGCAGTGCTGCTTTTCTATCTTTAGATCTGAAACTTCCCAGTGCTTTGGGTAGAAATAACCCAAGCGAGACTCAGAATCACCTCTTGCTCAAATCTCTAATTCAGAAGATTTCACCCTGCCATTTGTTTGCCTTGCAAAGCATTTCAACATTTTAGTTACACTGAAGTTATAATTGACCATTTTCAAGCCAGCTAGAAAAGCTGATTTTAATTTTAGGGAAGGGGATCCAAGCCTTACTTCTGTAGGAATGTATGCTGCCTGATCAGGTGCTGTTCTCTGTGCTTAAATCAAACTCCTGTCCTTAGATGTTGTTTAAGCCTGCAGGATATGGGAGTATCTATAACAGAGCCAGATTTTCTTCCCCCTAGTCCTGTAATTAAAACAGAGCCTCTGCTAAATACAAGCTTTTTGGTTGTTTGCAATTTAGGATTATTTTTGCTTGTTCACCAAGTGATTTGCCTCAGACAGCTCTATTAAAAAAAATGGTCTTCAACATTTAATTAAAGTTTAATGATGCTTTGCTGTCCCACTGTATTTTTAATTCTTTATTTGGTCAGTGTGGCCATAAGTAGCCACTTCTTTCTTCCTGAAAGATTTCTTCCCCTGCCCTACTTCACTGTTTGACATAGCAACACGTAAATACTTCTCATTAGCAAAACTCTTGAAGTTTCTGTTTAGCCTATCAGCTGTGGATTAAATTACTGAAACATTATGATGGCTAATGCACTACTGTATAATTAATTAATCATTGTTAAGTAACTAACTTCAAATTTGTAAGTTACTTGTTAAATACAGTGTGGTTGTCTCATGGAACTGCAAGGTTACAAAAATAGCTGCCACAGGGGAGTTGCAGTAGTTTTGCTGCTGGAATGAGTCTCTCTGGGCTAGAAATCTATTCTAATGTTCCTGGGCCTTTTGACAAGAGATTGCAATGCTGAACCTAAGATCAAAAAGAATTCTGCTAGTTTTCTGTTTCTAAAGTAAAGGGAAATGTCAGTATTAAAGTAGCTTGTTTAGTATTCTCCTGCCCTTTTCCTCCTTGACCACCCCCTCCAAAAAAAAGCAAATTTCTCACCTTCTAATGCTGCAGGTTTTTTTCTTTCCCCATTTGTAGTCAGTGGAAATGAAAGTAGGTTTTTTTCCTGACCATACAATTTTCATCAACAGGCTGAGTCTATACTCTGATAAATGAATGGCTAAATTTGGAAAATAACCTGACAGTAATAATAATCTTGGTTTTGTTTAACTAAATTTTCCCATGATAAACAAGACACTGGGCAGCACTTTGCTTGTACTGCTATCCACAGCCTCTTGAAATTGCTTTTCATGGAACTTTTTGCTTGTTGTGAAAACGTATAGAAAAATTAAGTGTTAATCCTCAGAGGAGCTTTTTAGATTGCCATGTTCTCCAAGAAGTAGTTATTTGGAAATTTTGGATAACCAAGCAGGTGGCAGTGCACCTGCCTCTTATCTCTTCATATTCCTGCAATTTTGTCTTTTAAATATACACAGCTGGTACTGCTCATCTCACTGTACCCTGAAGTGTGGCTGTGAGTGGTGTCAGTTCCTGTCCCTAACTGTGAGTCACTGAAAGGTTCAGAGGGGCGGGTGGATGGGTGGGTGTAGCCACAGGATGACAGCTTTCAGTTTCCCTTCACCAGTTTACAGCGTGGTGCTAAAAACACCAAGCTCATGGGTTTTCATCCTGGATCCTTGTGGGTCCCTTCCAACTCAGAATATTCTGTGGTTTTAGGAACAGAATCGAGACAAAATGAAGAGAATCGGGTACTTCCCTGCTGCCATACCCAGGGAGTGGCAGATCAGCCTCAGCTGATGCTTTAAGGTGCTGCTGAGGAGTTTCCTGACTGGCACTGGCCTGTGACTCAAAGAGCTGAATCAGCAGGAAACTGCAGTAGTAAATTCAGTCTGGAGCCCTGGAACACGAATTCCAGGCTGACTCAGTGCAGCAGCTGTTCCTGTTGCCTCAGGAGGAGGCACAGAAGGAGGCTGCTGTCCTGGCCATGACTAATGCTGGCTCAGGCTGGTCCCATCTCTCCCAGCAGGAGCTCAGGTAGCCTGAACTGACACAGTCAGAGCCACCTCTCTCTGCTGCCTTCCTCACGTCACAGAAAGGAAGGAGAACCTGTGCTTTGTAATCCTGGTAAAAAGGGGACTGGAGAAAGCCTGGCATTTTCCAAACTATCTCTATAAAAACTTCTGTTTTAAGGGCTGGTGAACATGAAGTGTGTAGTCCTAAAGCTGAGGAGTTTGATTCATTACACAAGTATGCATTTTAGATTAGCAGGGCCTTTAGAATTTTAACTGCATGTACAAACAAGACTTCAATTTAAACTGAGGTTTAAGGTGGTGAATAGAACAGTTTATTACCTTATAGAACCACATGGGTTAGAATGGACCCTCAGAGATCTCACTGCACTCCCCTGTCATGGGCAGGGTCACCTTCCACCAGAGCAGGTTGTTCCCAGCCCCATCCAACCTGCTGCTGCAGAACTTTGAAGTGCCTAGAAGAGGCAGTCTGTCTTGCTAGGAAGTGGGGAATGACAGCAGCAAAGCTTGTTTTTGATGTCTGGAAAGGTCAACAATTGATGGAGCTGATTCAGAAGTGTGTTAAGAAACTACAGCTGAATTAAACAGTTTAAAAATAGTTTGGCTCTTCCAGCATTAATTCCAGTTATATTTCTTAATAGATCTCACAGCTTTAGAACTTAACACGAGCACTATTTTAAACTGAATTAGTTTTTAATTCCTCCTACTCCTCCAGTAAGCCTAGGCTTAGTACTCCGCATTACCATTCCTTTTCCTGAACTCCTGGTTGGTACATAGGCTGTCAGGAGTTGCCAGCTGTGCACATCACCTTAACCTGTAACCTGCTGTTAGAGCTGGCCATGTTCTCATCTCTTCTGCCAAGAGCAGTCACAGACTGTGGCTGTGAACAAACTGCAAACTGTGCTATTGGTTAATCAAGGAAGAACAGAGTACCAGTTTTTAACATTAAACAAGAGACTTGGCTAATACCTGAACAGATTGTTCTTCTGTGCATAGCCTGGCTCAAAGAAGGTGCTTTAGGAAGCAAGAGCAGCCTGATAATGTCTTTCCTTCTTAATGTCTGTTTAGTTGCTGGCCTATACATTTTGAAATAAAAGCTAAGAGACAGTAAAATGGAAAATTTATTAGTGCAAGTTGGTCAGTTGGTTTCTTCCAACAAGTACACAACAGCATCCCATGCATAATGCATTATAAACAAACCTGGTCTAAGATAAGAAAAGTTGGACTTGTTTTGGAGTAACAATATGTTACATATTGTCATCATCTGACTCATCTTCCTCTTTCAAAGATTCCTGTTTAAAAAAACAAAGTGTAATTAAAGAATAGTCTAACAGTTGTTTTATAATTCAGCCTGCAGTAAACAGAATGACGTTTGCTGCAACTTCACACCCCTCTCACTGTGTCCAAACCCCAGCAGGACAGTTCCCATCAGGACATTTACTTTTGCAGGAGAAAGCCCCCACTTGTGGCAGGCTCTGAGTTAACAGTTTCTGAGAGCAAGAATTACCCCCAAGTTACACTGTAGCCTTCCCTACTGTCCCCTCCCAGTACCACCAGCTGCCACTGAGGGGATGTGAGTTGGAATGATACATTTTCCAGGCAGCTCAGCAGTTTGTCAGGTGAAGCACTGCGGCAACACTGAAGACAGAAATTACCTTGGCATATTTTTCTGCTTCTTCTCTGATGTCTTTGGGAACAATTTCATGTTTTCCATTGGTTACTGCCAGTAGAAAGAGTATGTGTTAGTTACAATTCACACAAGGACCCTGACATACAGAGTGAATTTAAGAAGCACTGTTTAAGTAAAAGAAGTTATAATTTTTCTGGAATGTTTAGAGAAATTATAGAAATGCATTACTTTCTCCAACCCAGCTGAGTTCCAGCTCAAAAGCTTTATCCTTTACTTCATCGTGAACTATGTAGATTCTGAAAGGAACAGACAAAGAACAGATTAGAACAGACTGACCAACAGGCTAAATATACTTTGTTCCTGTCACAGATCTCTTCTGTTGAAGTATTCTTATGATTAATAGAAGCTCTCCCTGTGCCTTCTCCCCACCAAACACCATCAGAGAATTTTCCAGGCTTAACTGCTAGCCTAACAACACCTTAAATCATTACAGCCAAGATGCAGGTTGACATGTTCAAGTTGCCCTAACTGGAACAAACATTTAGACATTGCAGAACCAAGGCTGCACCATCACTGCCTGCTTCTGCTAGATCAGTTATAACACAGCTTGGACTGTCCTGTATTTCCCCTGTAAACTTTGCTTCAGTTTACACTTAACACTAAATGCCAACACCAAAGTATCTTGTGCCTAATCAGAAGTCTGTACATAAGATTTCCAATGTGGTGCTTACTGCAAACATGGAAATGGGAATTTAAACTCCAAGTGGTATCACAGCCTACACAGTGCCACCCAGACCACTAAAATCATTGCTTAGGCTGTGCGACAGAAATGCTAACACTGCAATAACAAAACTGATTTGTTTCATCCTGTGGCAGAACATGCAAACCAACTGCAACAGTCCTGGGCTGGGACACTCGTAACAGCAGAACTCACAATAACCTGTGGCATCACTGTTTAAGAAGCCTGTACTTCATGTTTCTAGTTTGCTTCAGAAAGCAAAGTCAGAAATTGAAAAACACCAATTCCTACCCAGCATGGAAACCTTGGAGACAGTGGAGGAAGGCAGGATACCTTCAGCAGCACATTGCCAGTGGAAGTATTGTGAAACAAATATAAAGACTGAAGTGAACACTGGTGTCCAGGGAAGTGTCCCTCTATGCTTATACCTTAGCTGAGGTGACCTCTGGGTCTTTCTCATCTTCCTGGTGGTTACAAGGCTTTTGCAACAAAGTGTACCTTTACAAGCTCCTGAAGGAATCACTGCTCTGGACTGTGCCTGGAATTCTAGGTTCAAAAGTTACTAAAATCTTTGCTGTCTTGCTAAATCCTACTAAGGAGATGAATTTGAGCTGAAAAACAGAACCCTGTCTAGAGCTGCTGCTGAGTTTTGAGCTGAAGCAGAACTAGAAGTATTTCTATTATTAGAAATTATTTTAGAATGTCTAATAATACAGCTATACTGCATCTATTTCTTTAAAGAAGTTCTACTTTGCTTCTTTCCCAAGCACTTGAGTCTTTTTTTTAGGCTGGGTCCAAGACCTCAGCATTATTTGTGGGCAGCTTCTCTCTGAAGCATCAGGGCATTGTTCAAACAACTCTTACTTCAGAAGCAGCACAACAATAAGTTTCCCTTCATCTGTCACCTGGTTTAAATATCTTAAAACCAGGGATTAGAGTCAGACAATTTAACACATGATACCCAATTTAAAAGGAACAGCCTCAGTTTGAAAGCAAAGCAAGCTCACCAGTCTGGATTTTTGTCAAATTGGAAAAAGGGGTTGGACACTTACATTTTTGCAACTTCTTTAACAACATCACGGCAGGTCATTTCCTTCATCTGTAGGCAAAAGACACACAGATCTAAGATTTCTATTAAGAAAATATAAATCTTCCACAGGGCCAGAACAGGGGAGACTGTGCATGTGCCTAAGGAGCTTTATGTTCAGTAGTCAAAGTCATTGAAAAAGCCAGAACCACATTTCTTCCCTACAATGCATCTTCCAGCCTGCTCTATGCAAGTCACTCTTCCAGGGAAGAATATTACAACTGAAAGATTCTAGGAAAAAAATACTACTTGGAAATTCCCCAGTTTAAAGCACTCATCAGCTGAAATCCTAGAAGCTACACTGGTGACTTGTTCCTAGATGCTTTATGCTCAACAGATATGAAATAACCACAGGGCAGAGGCACCATACATTCACATGGAATACTGGTATCCCTTCTAGGCTGCAGAGTAATGCTTTTGGTCTTACCAGCATTTTATGCAAGTAATTTTGGGTTTTAAGTAATGCCCCAAGAGGAGAATATTGTTTAACAACCAACTGCCTGCCTGAGCAAGGCATCAGCATCTCATTTCATGTTTTCTCAGTTATATCACAGTCTTTTGGCAGCTTCACAGTTAATCAGAACAAAGGCTGGTGCAAATTTCCATGCCATAATAAACTTGTGTTTGATAGGTCAACTTTTCTGGCCTATAAAGCAGTAATACATTTTCCTATATTTCATTAATGCAATTCCCAATTCTCAAAACAATTTCAAACTCTTAGTATGGAGAGTGGTTGTAAGGCACTGGTGAAGAGATGAAGATGACAAGAGTTCATGTGGAGTGTCACAGCCCTTTCTGGGGTGAAGCAACAGCCAGAGAAGAAATGCCCATGCCTGGGCACAAATGTGCCATCACAATCCCATCTGGAGTTCTCTAAACAGAGACCCATTGCCTTTGTGGCACTGAGTCCAGAACACAAATGTAACTTGTGTCACACAAGCATTTAAATGATGATGTGTATTCATGCATATAAAAAGCTCTACTATTGTCATGCATATTTACAAAAAAGAAAACTGAAATCAATTTAATTTCTGCCATTATCCTTTTCCCATCCCAGGTGTGTTAATTCTGCAGACAATGAAAGTAAACTATCTGAACAGTTTTATCCCAGGAGTTAATCATGAGCATGTCCATGTATCAAAAAGCTGTAATAGTATCAGAGCTGCAGGAGATCAAGAGGTTAAAGCAGTTTCCACACAACTACAAGTTTTCCCACAGCTGAGTTTACAGACAATAAAATGCAAGAGATGTGATCAATGCAGGGTTTTCTTCCTGCTCCCTCAGCTACACCAGTTTCACACACAGGAGCTGCTCTGCAGTCCCCCAAGGCAGGTTTAAATCCTGACTCCCTGCTTGCCTCTCCCTTTCCACCTGCAGTCACCTCTTCCCACAAACAAATCTTAGCTGACCCTAAGCTGGATCACCCCACAAACCTTTTGTACTTCTGGTTTTTCCCATCTTAGCTTTGACAAATCCATGTTGTCAAAATCACCTGTGACCCAGAAAGCTGCCCAGTCCACAGTGAGCAGAAGTTATTGGCACATGGGGCTGGACTCACCCCACAGAGCTGGGACAGGATCCCACACCTGCAGTTACTGGGGACACTGCACACCCCCCCAAACAAACCCCTGCAGCTGGGCCCTGTGCCACATCTCTGCTCCATGTGCTGCATTCTACAGCTCTACTGTGAACTTCCAGTCATTCACATTAGTAACTGCAGAACTTTTGGAAAATGCCAGCACTGCACAGTGAATTAACTATTTGGAGTAAATTGTGTGTTACCCAACACAGCACTGTCTCTTGTACACATGGGAACTGAAGCTGTGATTTCCTCAATGCCACAACTCCAGTATAAAGATCAAATGATCATGCAGGCTTCTTACCTTGAATTTGGTATTCAAGCATCTGAACTAGATTCAAAACTGAGTGAATCAAGTCTAGAACATTCTAATTTTTCCTGTAATTTTTCAGTCATGGCTACAGCACCATAAATAGGCTACTCTTAAAAACATAATCATATAAACTCTGAACCTTCCATGAACAGCTGTAACATCCCTCTGCAGACCAAAAAAAAGATATATTTGTAACAGAGTATCACAGAAAAAGTACAGGAGACAGACCAGGAGAAGGATTTGGTTCCAAGTTGTCTCCAACTCCAAGGGTGTCAGATACTAAACACATGAGGAAGATGGAAATCTTTCAGGATTCTAACATAACTTCAATCACCTAAAGGGACACTTCAATACTTTTTGGTTGTCTTCTCTCCACAGACCAGTTTGTCCTTAACAAGAGCAGCCTTTCTGAACTTGTGCAACAAAAGAATCATCTAAAACATTTGGGCAAAAATAGATACAGCACCCTGCACAATGCTGCCCTATGGTTTTCATTCAGAATGAAAAACGTATTTATACTTTTATATTCACTCACTTACTTGGCTCGCTAGCAAATGTACAAGGAAATATTCCACCTGCTTCTCCTGCATTTTATGTATTTCAGGCACCCCAAAGTTACCATGATAAGCCAGGAATATTTATGGCACAATGCTGTTACACCATACCTGAAGTTTTTCTATCTCTGTTTTTGCAGCCTGCCTGGCTTTACCAATGGCACAACCCCAATAACCCTAAAAAAAAAAGAAGAAACAAATAATATGCAAATGTAATTAAATATTAGACCCTCTACACCTCTTACTGTCACTCAGCACATGACAACCCCACCTTACTCAGAGTGAGAGGCCAAAGAACCTTGGTACTGTTTTCCCTTGGGGCACATCCCCAGACTGTTGAATAGGGCCCAGTTACTACATCCAGTGCCACCACTATTGATAGAAAAGTGCTCAGTAATTCCTGGGCAGAAACTCATCAGCTCAAAATGCTGTAATAGATTTTTTTACTGCTATTACAATAAATGGAAGAATAAACTAGAATTAGTTTGAAGAGAGAAGTTCTACAGGAAGTCCAGAAGTTCTGCAGGATCCAAGCAAACCCCAAGGTAAACCCACCTACTGTGCAAGTATATTTGAAGTGTAAGCACATAAAAATATTTCTATTTATCTCAACAGCCATGGTACTGGATATACTGCAAGAAAAATTTAAGAAATCCAGCAGTATGGGTGTGCATCAACCTGTGTGTAACACAGAAAATGTAGCAGCACTAACAATTAACAACCATTCTATTTTGATTTGGTTTGCTGCTGGCAAGCTGTGCCAGAGGAACAGCCCTCTCTTACCTCAAGTATTTAGAGAAGGGGGCATCACTACAGTTCTTGCCTTTTTGGGGCAGTGCATGGGAGTTTTCACTGGACATGGCCACGTGGATGAGCTCCCTATTTCTGAGAGACAAGCTTTAAACTCATTTCTCAGACTGCACTTCTAAGAAATACACAATGTTTGTTTAACAAGGACCTAACACCAGAGATCTTCCCAGGCAAAAGGAGAAAACAACAACAGCTTTTTTTGAGCAACACTTATTATTTTCCCAACTAGAAACTTTTAAAAGAGGAACTTAGGCTAAGATTGGAATATTTTTGGCACTCACGTATGAAACTCCTGATGGATCAATCATGTACAGTTGTGCACCATCATCACTATCATAGGACCCCAACATGAAACTGGAGGAGAAAAGAGAAATTAAAACCTTTCCTTTTACCAACACACCCAGAACTAGAGGGGCTTTCCTACACCCTTCCTGGAGCAAAACTCCTCCTGTCCTGCTGTACTCTGTTGAGTAATTTGCCTCACAACAACACCTGCACGTTGCCAGAAGCATTTTACTGATCAGTGAGCTGGCAGCAGATCTGTGTTTATCAGTCCCTTTGTACCAGAATCACACAGGAACTGTAACCTGGAGCTCTTTAGGCATCAGGGCAAGCAGGATGATTGTAGAGGGAAGTTCTGCTTCACCACCATCACAGACTGAATGGCACAAACCCTCAAACTTCAAAAACCAGGGACAAATTAACCAGCCCTGTAGAAGCCTGGCAGAGCCTTATGGGAATATGAATTCCTCACCTGAGGTGTTAGACATACACAAAAGAAAGGGGAAGGGATTCTTTAGGAGATGAACTGTGGGTTACTAATTCCAGGTTTCAGAAAAGAACTCAGACTACCAAAGCAGTTCCTGCAACTGTGAACCAGAAGATATTTACAAATAGAGTTTGTCTGCAAGACTCACCTGCACCCAAAAGGCCTGACAGCACTGTACAGGGTATAGGCATGCACATACATGGCCACTCTGTCTGCAAGATGCTGCACGGAAAAAGGGAAAAAAAACCCACTGAAAACCCTTATTTACAGAAATCAGGAATAAAATTCAATTCTCATGTCAAGAACAAAAGGCAGAAAGCCCTGAGAGCTGCACTTACCTTGAGGGGGATGTCATAGCCATAGTTGGACCTAAAGTTGGAAGCCTCCTCGCGGGCGATGTCTGCCAGGGAGCGTGCGTCCGCCAGGAGCCCCGCCACCGCCTGCAAGCAGAGCAGGGCACAGCTGGCAGGAGCTCCTGTGCTCACTGCCACGGGGGAACACAAACCACCAACCTCAAAACGTGCCAATGTCATCATGTATTCATAGAGCTTTTCTCTAGGAACATCGAGTTATCTTCATGTTAATCATCATCTCCTGATTTACCACGCTACAGCAGCCCAAACAATCACAGCACGTGTATTCACCAGTTCCTCTCACACAGCAAGCACTCCTTGACACCTTCTGACATCACTGCTATGGACAGGCCAGCCCTCCATACACCAATCTCTAAGGAATTCAGGTGATTCCCAGATTGTTGAGAAAATCTCGTATGCAGCATGTTTTCCCTGAACACACCTCGTTTGCTAACTGTGTAAAAAAGTACCATTTCAACACTTGTGCTTATGTTTACACACAAGGCTGAACAACTGGAAAAGCATTTCTAAAAATTTCAAACAGCCCCAATCTTCGACTTGAAGTTTGGATTTTACTTATCTACATTTTAGTAAAAAACCCACTGGCATTTCTGTACACACACACACATCAACATTACTTCCTTAATCTACTTCTTTTTGATTCTCTGATTCATAAATTTGTCCTTTTGAGGGGGGTCACATCATAATTTATGCAGACCCAAAGTGAACTGGCACCTCACCATCCCAACGTGCCGGTCGACATTGAAGAGGCGTTTATTGGAGCCCTCCTCGTAGAGCTTGGACAGGACTAATTTCTCCACTCCAAAGACAACACCATCTTTGCATCTTATCCCAATTGCTGTACTGAAAAGACAAAAAAAAAGGTCAGTTTCTTCACAATGTAAAACGCTGCACAGAGAATTGCCAGGACAGAGGAAGCAGTGCCATGATTTCCCCCGAGGTAGGTTTGTCACAACTCCAGCACTGAAGGCAACAAGGGGGTGGAACTAAATGGTCTTTAAGGTCCCTTTCAACCCAAAAATCATCCTGGGATTCTGTGATTCTAATCCTGATCTGGAGCAGACCCCTGGGTGACCCAGGACTGGCCCTGCCAATCCTAAAGCACAGCTGGGATTTCCACTTCCCAGCATTCCTTCACACACACTCCAGGGCAGAGAGACACTCCCAGAGCAGCTGGTGCAGCTTCAGCAGCATTTGGATCTTTAGGAATCCCTAGGAAGCTGAAACACATTCACAAGGAAGGTCCTGAGCATGCCTCAGCCCACATCCCTAGAAGGGGCTTTTGTGGAATCCTCCCGTTTTGAGGGGCTGAAATCTGATCAGAACTCATCTTACCACCACAGTTTTACCCTCATGCTTCTCTAGGCCAACAGCACTGCTTTAAAAGAGGCCAAAAGAGCAGCTTTTTGATGCAGATATTTGTATCTTACCTGCTATTCTCCACAGCTTTCATAGCATATTCCACTTGAAACACTCTGCCATCTGGAGAAAAGGTGGAAGCTGACAGGTCATACTGAAGAAGAAGACACAATTCTCAGGAAGAAAAACCCACATAATATCACAGCATTTTCAGATCAAGGCTATTTATTTAAAAAACTCGAGCCTGTCACTGCCACCGACGGTGTGAAGTCCCCAGAGCAGCCTGACCCCTTCATAAGATGTAGAAACAGAAGAAAGCAGAGACAAAAAGCCAGGAGAGGCCATTTCATCAGTGCTGGATGTACCCACACTGCAAATCCTGGACGTGAAATCACTCAGCATTGCACAACACTCATTACCTACGGGAGCTTTCGTGTGCCTTTACAGTGCACAGAATCACCGAGGGGTTGGGGTTGGAAGGGACCCTGAGGATCACCCAGGGCCACCCCTGCCATGGCAGGGACACCTCCCACTGTCCCAGGCGGCTCCGACCCCGTCCGACCCGGCCTTGGGCACTGCCAGGGAGCCAGGGCTGCTCTGGGCACCCTGTGCCAGGGCTTCACCACCTTCACAGCGGTGAATTCCTTCCCAAAATCCAACCGAACTTGCCCCCCTCCCACTGTGCACCCGTATTATTCTTTATCGTATCACTACAGCTCCCAGCAAGAGACCCCCGCTTCCCTGTAGCCCCCACTTAATTTAAACGTACGGATCACAGGAATATATTTGAAAAGCATAGAAGTATATCATGTAGAAGGGCACAATGAGTGTATCAGCCCGGAGCCCGCCCCGCCCCACCGCCGGTTCCCCGGGCCTGCCGGGCCGCAGTGACTCAGCCGCCCGCAGTGTCCCGGAGCCGCCGCGCCGCGCTCGCCGCCGGCACGGAGAGGCCCCGGGTCCGGCGGGGGCCGGCCGGGGCGGTCGGGCGGCCGCGCTGTGCCCGTCCCGGCGCTGGCGGTGCCGCCCCTCACGCCGCACTCACCCCGGTGCCGATGGAGCTCATGGCGGCGCCGCTCCCAGCCCGTCCCGCGCCCACCGCCCAGCAACGCGCGCTCCCATTGGCCGCCGCGCCGCGCTGCCGGGGTGACGTCACCACGCACTACGTTGAATTACATGTAATATCACCCCTACTCCCAGCGCCCGGCTAGCTCAGTCGGTAGAGCATGGGACTCTTAATCCCAGGGTCGTGGGTTCGAGCCCCACGTTGGGCGGGTTGCTTTTGAGCCCCTTGAAGGGTTCCGGGCGGGAAAACGGCGCCTCCTGAGGGAAAAGCCCCTGCGGATACCCGCGGGATAAAAGTGTATCCTGAAAGTGATCGGTGAACACTGCGCCGGGGGGAACATCAGCTTTTCAGTGACCTGGGTGCAGGAATGACAGGAGTGTAACTAACTGGGAGCCGTGAGGAGCGGGACAGTGACCACTCAAACTGGATGCCAGGAAATGTTATGTTTTAAATAAACAATGCAGGAAACAAGTGAATCTATAGGAGCTCTGGGCTCCCTGGCAGATAGAGAGGAATTACAGAGATACCTGGATAAAGCGGAGAGCGGGGAAGCACCTGCCATAGGAAAGGAAACATGAGCCACTGTGCGATTCTCCATCTAGGATGGGGCAACCCTGGCTAAACACACAAACTACAGGAGAGCAGCCGGAGCAGCCCCATGGGAAGGGATCGGGGGTTGTGGGAGGAAGAATTGCTTCCTTGCGAAGGAGGTGAGGCTCTGTGGCTGCCCCTGGATCCCTGGCAGTGTTCCAGGCCTTGCTGGACAGGGTTTCGGGCACCCTAGGATAATGGAAGGTGTCCCTGCCCCTGGCAGGGGGTGGAACTGGATGGGCTTTAAGGTCCCTTCCAACCCAAACCACTCTGGGATTCTGTGCTTTGCCTTGGTCCATCACTGAACAGGCTCTCCAGGGGAGTGCTCACAGCCTGTCAGAGCCCAAGCAGCACCTGGACAACGCTCTTGGTCACAGGATTCACTCCATGCAGTCCTGCGAGGAGCAGGGAGCTGGACTCCACTCAGGGCTCCCTTCTGACTTGAGCCAATCTGATTCCATGAAAAGGGAGATGAGGGAATGAGATAAAGCCACTGCCCCCAGGGACCAGCTCCTGCTGAAGCAGCACAGACACAGGCAGAGCACAATGGGCTCCTGCAGATTCCAAAACCCTCCTCGGGTCAGCAGGACTCACCTGGAGCTGTTTGCAGTCAGCCAACACCAAGCTGCTGGAATGGCACCCAGTCCAGAATCAGGAACCTCAGAGGAAAACCCTGCCCTTACTGCAGGGGTCTGTCTGTCACTGTCCCTGCTCCTAAACCAGGCAGGCTCACCGTGAATTTGTCTGCTGGGAGGATCCACAGATCCTCAGCTGTGCCAGGCATGCAAGAACTGCAACACTGAGCCTGGAAAACCCAACCATTTCTACACCACTACACATTTAGGGTGTGATCTTTCCAGGGCACACCATTAAGAGCCTTTCTCACCCCTTTGATGAAATAAAAATCTGCCTTAGCAGGTCCTGGGACTGTGCACTCAACCCAGCAGTAACACAGGAGTTAGGAAATCTGTCCCTGCCACGTGCAACAGAAGCAGCTGAGGCTGTTCAGTGATGCAGAAACCCCACAGGAGGAGATCTGAGTGGGCAGAAGGAAGATGAGGTGGCAGAACACGCCAGGAGAGGTCCCAGGGTACTGCACACAGCAGCACAGAAATACCCCCAAACAGGGAAGGGCTAAGAATATCCTGAATTTCCTCAGCTGCAGTCTGCTGCAGTTCAGGAAAATGACATCATTGCACCACCACCAGCAGCTCTGTAGGAGTTTCATCTCCTGACTCCCTCCCACTGAGAAGGGAAGGAGCTCCCAGCTCCATGGGACTCGTGCAGATGGCAAATTCCTCTCTCAGGAAGCTCTGGCTCAGCTCTTACTGAGATAAAATATCACCTGCACCCCAAATTACCCAGATTGTGACTGAAAACGAGCAGCACAGCTCAG
The DNA here is from genome assembly GCA_017589585.1 of Phylloscopus whistleri. Lineage (NCBI taxonomy): Eukaryota > Metazoa > Chordata > Aves > Passeriformes > Phylloscopidae > Phylloscopus > Phylloscopus whistleri. The sequence goes on from JADMLD010000529.1 coordinate 3,052,042, forward strand.
GCTGCACGTTCTGTGCACCTCAGGCTGGCTCTCTGTGCCTGGCAATGAGACTGTGTCCATTTATCCAGCCTGGAATGGCACCAGGAGCTGGTCCCTAAAACACCAATTTCACCCCAGGACTGTAAAAACTAACAGCACCTGTAAAGGTAAAGCACTGACAAAACCATTGCAGGAGGGCCAGGGCTCAGCATCTCTTTAAATATCTGTTTGACTTGCAGAGTCGTGCTCCAGGCACATAGCAGGTGGGCAGCACAGGGAGATCTGTCACAAAAAGCACGTTTGCGCCAATGAAGACTTCACCACCCCAAAAAATGTTATATTTATCTTCCCAAATTTGAGAGAAAAATTGCTCCTCAGGGCAGGATTTAAACCTCAGTAAGTAGCAGATACCAGCAGTCACCATGTAGCCACTGAGTCAAGTTTGACCTCACAAGTGTTTAATTTATAATAATTCATAATCTTACATGGCTGAAATCTTTCTTGGAGGAAACACAGGGAGAGGTTTTAGCTCAGCACTATGAGAGAATTTCAGGCAGAAGAGTTCTCTGCTAAAACTCTTGAAATGGGAAATAATACTCCACTACCTTTGCTACACAGCCCCACACCATTTCTTCACATGTGATTCAAGGGTGGAATATTTTAATACACATTTTGGCACAAAAAAAATTCCCATAGATGTTTTCCTAGTGCTGTTCATTCTTCTCAGCATGCTTAAAATGAAAATACCTTAAACCAAATTCTCTCAGCAATGCCATTTACTATACATATAAATAATAAACAACTCAGTAAGGAACAGCTCGTGAGGGGACAGAATTTCTCCAAAACAAGACAAAAGAGCAGAGGAGCTGCCAGAGTTCAGTTTGTAAACTATAACTGGACAGGGTTTTAAATAGTGTTAGTGCCTATCACCCTGACAACACCCACACTGTTCAGATTTAATAGTGTTACACACAAATTAACAAACAACAAAAACAAAACCCCAATGCACGTGGATGCAGCTGGAAGGGGGAAGAATCCTCGTGTGGGTTCAGGTGCTTATTTCTCTGTGGAAAAAGCCCTTTTCATCAGTGGTGGGGGTGCTTTTCCAACATCAAACATCATTTCCAGAGGGGGGTTGTTGAGGCAGCACCAGTCAGGAATGCGACCTGTCTGGCTGTAATACTCCTTGGACACAGAGCGGCTCCCAAGGATGTCCTGGAGTGCTCCAAAAATGGCTCCTAGGTTGTTGGCAAAGAAGAAAAAAAAAAATACAAACTGCATTAATTCCATGTAGAATTTCTCTTTCTGCTTCTCCCCATCAAGAATCTCAACTGGGATTTTTTAGCTCTGCCTCAAAATTTGAAGGGATGAATGGATATTGCTGCTTTCCTTTTCAGTAGCAGTTTAAATCCCAAACTGCTTCCATTTATATCCCTGGAAAGTAACTGGAAACAAGGAATCATCTGCTCTCTGCTGACAGCAAACCTGGCCTGGTTGACTCACTTCTTACAGCAAAGCTCTTATTTTCAGCACTTCAACCAAACCCCCTTGTGTTCAAGGCAATTTCTCCCCCCAAAAAGTTGCCCCACAAATTCACACCAGCTGTGAGAAGATTCAGCCCACAGCAGCTGGCCAGGAAAGGAAAGCATCACAGGATTTGGTGCAGAGAAATTGTCCTGGTTTGCTAACCCTAAAAATACAAGGTTTTATTCACTACAAATTCTACTTGGAAGTGGTTTTTTTTTTTTTTTTTTTTACTTCTGCTTCCCAGTTGTTCCCATTGTGTTACCCTGGTTTTTCTCTGTTCTTCTCTGGTTTTTTTTAAGTTCTACTTCAGCCTTCTGTATTTACCTTTTGTAATGGAGTCTCTCATGGATTTTCACATAAACAACCTATTGTTACCATGTTAACTGTTCTTTCATGTTTACACTCTTCTCATAAGAAAGAGACTGTTGATGGACTGGTTAACCAGTGTGATTGGAGAGGAAGATTTTCTTCCTCCAATCCATGGCCTCTGTTGGAATTCTATAAATTCCAAAGTCTGTAAATAAACTGCCCCTTTTTTACCTTAGACACCTCAGTGTGTGAGTGTTGTATTACACCACCATTCTTACCTCCCAGCCAGGCCACGCAGTTGGATTTGGCAGGGGGAGTGTGGATCCTGAAGGTTTTAGTGGCAAGAGCTTCCTTGTACTTGGGTTTCTCCACCAGGTGCCTGATCTCAGCCATGAGCCTGTGCAGGAACCCCGGCAGCATCGCCGTGCCCCCGATCACCACCAGGTTCTCTGCCAGCTGCTTCCTGGTGTCTATGGGGCACTAATGCAAACAGGGACACACAAAATAAAAACCCCAAAGAAGTCTATTGAGTACACACAAAAAACCCCCAAAGAACTCTATTGGGCACTAATGCAAACAGGGACACACAAAAACAAACCCCAAAGAACTCTATTGGGCACTAATGCAAACAGGGACACACAAAAACAAACCCCAAAGAACTCTATTGGGCACTAATGCAAACAAGGACACACACAAAAAACCCCCAAAGAACTCTATTGGGCACTAATGCAAACAAGGGACACACACAAAAAACCCCCAAAGAACTCTATTGGGCACTAATGCAAACAGGGACACATAAAAACAAACCCCAAAGAACTCTATTGGGCACTAATGCAATCAAGGACACAAAATAAAACCCCCAAAGAAGTCAAGCTGCCTGAGCTTGAAGCCATTCAGAAGTCTCCTAGAAAATCAGTCCATTTCTATGCCCTCCAATTGCTGTTTTCTCATATTTAGCTGGAAAATAACCAACATAATGAGAGAAATGCAAAGCAAATGCCTGGAGGGGCAGAGGCTGAAGGCTCCAGGCACAGAACTTCTTAAACAATTTGTTGCCATAAAGAATTCTAATTGAAATGTTTGTCATATCAGCCAAGTCCATGGCTCTCCAATAAATTGCATCCCAGCAAACTTATTTAAATGGCATCAATAGCTACAGGGAGCCAACTTTAATTAACATACATACACCACCACATAATGAAAATTTCCATTTATAGTGGTTTCTTAATGCATTTTTTTCCTAAATATAATAAGAAGTGAAGCATTTGTATACGCCAAGAAAAAAAATCTGCAATAAATTTAATATACTGCCTGTAATAAAGATGTCCAAATTAATTTTATTCCAGCACAGGTAAACCAGCAGCCTGCAGAGGACTCAAAGTCTTGAGTCATTTTTAACTGCAGATTCTCTAAGGCTGGAGGCATTCCCTGAACTGTTTCTAATATAAAAATACCTGAACGAGTGAATCCAAGATCAAAGTGGCAACAGATGTCTCTTCATTATCCTGTTCAAACAGGATTTCCACCACGGAGTCTCTGTGGCACAGACAGGCAGTGAGTGTTAATGAGCAGCAAAAGCACACTGAGCTGAACTCAGGCACAGCAGAGCTGGAGACACCCCCAGCTCCCCTGCTGCCAACACTTGGTCACTCCTGTCACACAGCCCGTGCACCCAGCAGGGCCAGCAGGGAGGGGACAACTATGGAATCCTTGGGAGAACCATGGAATCCCTGGGAGAACCATGGAATCCTTGGGAGAACCATGGAATCCCTGGGACAACCATGGAATCCCTGGGACAACCATGGAATCCCTGGGAAAGACCTTTAAGGTTATCACATTCATCCCTCAACCCAGCATCAGCACCACTAAACCACATCCCCAAGTGCCACATCCACAGGTGTTTTGAACACTTCCAGGGATGGTGACTCCACCACTTCCCTGGGCAGCCTGTTCCAGTGCTTTACAACCCTTTCAGTGAAGACATTTTCCCTAATATCCAATCTAAACCTCCCCAAGTCAACTCGGGGCCCTTTACTCTTGTCCTGTCCCTTGAGAGGACTGCTTCCTTCCCTGAGAGCAGCCCCCACCTGGGTGCACCCTCCTGTCAGGAGTTGCAGAGTGAGAAAGTTCCCTCTGAGCCTCCTTTTGTCCAGGTTAAAATGCCCTGTTCACATCACTAAATCTGTCCTATTATCAGCCTTTGATACTCATTTCTCTTCCTCCATCCCTCCAATCTCTCTGCTCTCATCTTCCTCTTGGAGCTCTGGATAAGACACGCCCCTCCCATGATGGGCTCGCACACAGCTTTCACTTTAGAGGCATTAAAAGCACATGCAAGTGTCTCATTAAGATCCAATTTTATGAAAATTTATGTGTTTTTAGAGTTGAAGTAATGATAAATACTCTGCCATGGCTTTTCTCACCTGATGGGGCCAACTACATGGAGAATCTTTTCTCCATCCAAAGGATAGTCCACGTCTGGAGGAGGTGAGGGACGCTGGAAATAAAAACAGACTATTATTATTATTATTATTATTATTATTATTATTATTATTATTATTATTTTAGAGCCCAAAAAGGCTGCAGCCACCTCAAAGGAGCAGGAAGAGCTTCATCCTCCACTCACCTCAGCACTGCCATCAATGTTGAACTTGGCAGCCTGGATTTTCAGCCCCCGTTGGAGATCGCTCACAAAGCACGTCCGGACTGTGCAGAGGGGGAGAGAGGGGCACAAGTGAGGCCTTGGGGGATCCTTTCACCACCAGCAAAAATAATCATTTTATCTTAATTTAGAGAAGAACACACACTCCAGGCCCTTGCTGGTCCAAGATATTACCAAATAAATGCAAAGAGAAGCAGTCTCTACACTCCAGCAGAGGTCAGGTGCTCTCTAGACCACGAGTTAAATGAAGCTGACACCAAAATTATGTTGGAAATCCTGCCTGTCCTTTCTCACACAAAGCACACAAGGTTTAAAGCCAGAGGGATGCTCCTAATGGTGCCTCAAGGGGCCAGGGGTTGTATCCTGCCTCCACTGCAGTTCTTGCACCACAGCTTCAAGCGAGGCATTGCTCATTTTCTAAACAAGCTCCTGCCTTGCAACATTTTCCTTACTGCAACTCTTCAACACCCTAAGAATTCCAGAGGGTTTTTCTGCTTCCAGACAACACTGACTGAGCACAGTCTCATCTGTATCCCATCTGCTACTGTTAGTACACACTTATTTATTTGTATTTGGCACAGGTGAGCATCTTCCCCATAAGCTGCTGTCACAAAGAATCAACCCTTCAACACACAGACAGCAATTTCACCCCCAGCCTGTTGTCTCTGGTTCCAGAAGACTGCATAGAAAACACAACTCATCAGAAAATGTGTGCAAATCCAGGAATCAGAAAAGCCACTTCCATTTCACAAAGCACCAGCTGCATTTATTCTGCATTTGAGTGATGGATTTCTTCCTAATTTGACCCAAGGGACACATACCAGCTACTGTTTTCTAGGAAAACACATCTTTTTCTACCTGTTGCACAGGTAATAATTACATAGGAATTCATCCAAATTTTGCCCAAAGAAAGACTCTGTTCTTTCTGGTGCAGTAAATATAGTTCTTGTCTCCTCTTGCCTACCTTGATTAACACACCAAAATATCTCTAATAAATACCTTTCTATTTTAATAAAAATAATATTCTTAAAAAGAATATAATAATATTTTTATTTTTAAAAAATTACTTTAAAACAAACTGAGCCTTTCTAGTTAATCTGTAAACAAGACTACACAACAGTGCAATCCTCTTTCTGTGCACACCCACCAAATATATCTAAAAGCTGCAACTCAACAGCACAGAGGTGAAAATGAAAGAGGAATTCAACACCTGCTTTTGGTTTTGTTTTCAAAGAGGAAGAACAACACAAGGTCATGCAAGAGGCAATAAATACAGCAGAGAAGAGAAATAAATTCCTAAATATAAAATATTGCACACTTGTTATTATCATGCTCTACTGCACAATTTCATACACTAGAGTTTCACAAAGCAAATTTACCTTTTATATCCTCTACTATGTCTTCTGGGACTGAGCCTGAAATAAAAAAAAAAAAACAACTTAGTTTCATTCTTAATTTTTCTTCCTATTTAAAAAACCCTTTTGTTCTAAGTTTGAATTACATTTAATATATTAAACTTTCACTGACAGCAGCTTTCAAAGACTTCCAGAGCAGAAAAGATACTGAGAACAGAAATAAGTCTGTCTTTGCTCAAAACAGATTGAAAAATTACTATAGAACTTTTATCTCAGCCTTTATTTAAAACTGCTGTGAGAAGAAGCTTATCATAAAAATAATATACTTGTTAAATCACAGAACTTCTAGGTTGGAAGAGACCTTCAAGATCATCAAGTCCAACCCAGCCCTAACAGCTCAACTAGACCATGGCACTGAGTGCCACATCCAGCCTTTGTTCAAACACACCCAGGGATGGTGACTCCACCACCTCCCTGGGCAGGCCATTCCAGGACTTTATCACTCTTTCTGTGAAAAACTTTTTCCTGATATCTAACCTATACTTGCCTTGACACAGCTTGAGACTGTGTCCTCTCATTCTGTCAACCTGGAGAAAGAGACCAACCCCCACCTGAGTGCACCCACCTTTCAGGAGGTTGTAGAGAGTGATAAGGTCACCCCTGAGTCTCCTTTTCTCCAGGCTGAACAACCCCTGAAGGAATGCACCCCACACTTTAGCAGGTGTTTTCATACAGGGAAAAGTTTAAGAGTCACCCCTTGCTGTTCTTATAAGGTAAAGGACTCAGAGAAGCCTTTGCTCTCCTGGTGGTAATTGGCTCAATGCCAAGACAAAACCACTGACAAGTCTCTTTAGCTGTCCCTCAGAAAGGCAGCTATTCTCTATTGGGCTGTTTGCCAAAAAACCAACCTAAATCATCCAATACTTAAGGGAGAGCACGAGGCTTCTCAGTGCATTTTTGGGATGTTATAACAGGTGTATGGGACCTGTCCCTACACTGTGTGTGGCTTTTGTTCTTTGTTTTCTATTATTTCCCTCTTTTATTGAAACCTTTTTGCTTTTTCAAGGCACACTCTCTCATCCCATCTCGCTCGTTATTTTAAGCCATTTTCTGTGAGGTGCTGGACACCCTCAGAGGTACTGAGCCCTCACAGAACTAAATACACCTGGCTCTGAGAAATTCAATAAATCCAGCTCTCTCAGTTGTTCCTCACAGGGTTTGTGCTCCAAGCTCCTCACCAGCCTTTGTTGCCCTCTCTGGATGCACTCAAGCATCTCAATGTCCATCCTGAACTGAGGGGCCAGAGCTGGACACAGCACTCACTGTCCATCCTAAACTGAGGGGCCAGAGCTGGACACAGCACTCACTGTCCATCCTAAACTGAGGGGCCAGAGCAGGACACAGCACTCACTGTCCATCCTAAACTGAGGGGCCAGAGCTGGACACAGCACTCAATGTCCATCCTAAACTGAGGGGCCAGAGCAGGACACAGCACTCACTGTCCATCCTAAACTGAGGGGCCAGAGCTGGACACAGCACTCAATGTCCTTCCTGAACTGAGGGGCCAGAGCTGGACACAGCACTCAATGTCCTTCCTGAACTGAGGGGCCAGAGCTGGACACAGCACTCAATGTCCTTCCTGAACTGAGGGGCCAGAGCTGGACACAGCACTCAATGTCCTTCCTGAACTGAGGGGCCAGAGCTGGACACAGCACTCCAGGTGCAGCCTCACCAGTGCTGAGTACAGGGGCAGAATGACCTCCCTGCTCCTGCTGGCCACACTGCTCCTGATCCAGGCCAGGATGCCAAGAAAGAATTCATGCAAGGCCACAGGAGCCGCAGTGAATCCATTTTATTCCCTGTTAGGATTACCACCCTTTCCCCAGTGCAGCTCCCAGCACAGGTGCCCCATCCCAGCCCTTACCCATCACGGAGGGAAGGCTTTGTCCCTTGGCCAGTCCTGTATCCACTGTGCACTGCTCCAACAGCTGATACTCCAGCTCCCTAAAACAGTGCACAGGAGGGTGGGGAAAGACAGCCATGAACTCAGCCTGGGTCTCTGGATATACTCCAGAGACAGAATTAATTCCTTTCAGTTACACCCTTCTAAATATAAACTTAAGAAGACCCCATTCCCACAGTTTCTATCACATCAGCAACAGCTGCACGGTTTTAACTCTAAAAATTGCATGATGTTACAGCAAGTTAAGATTTAAAAGAGGAATTTTTGCTCATGGTCAAAGAGGAACTTTACAAATAAATCATTTGTAACCTGGAATGGGTAACTATGAACTTACTTGTGGATGGCCTTTCCTCCCAGGGGAAGGGAACCCCAGCAACTCAAGATTGGAATTCCCTCATAGATCTACAGGAAGATCAGGAAATTCTCCTCTTCTTCATTGTGAGTTTTCAGTCTGCTGGAACTAAATGCCTTTTCCCTTCTACAATCCCTTGCACCAGCCACCCTCTAACTGCTTTTGTTCAAAGTTTACTTCTAGTCAATAAAAATCTCAAGTTTCACAACAGCCCCACTGCTGAAAATAAAAGGATACAGGCAGCACCAAGCTTTCTGCATATCCACAGTCCAGCACCATGGCAGAGTTGATCCCCAGGGTCAGGAGAGACATCAGGTGACTTGGAGCAAACAAAACAGAAGGTACCTACAAAGAAACCAAAAGCAAAGTTGACAGAAGGGGGGAAAAAAAGAAGCAAAAATCAAAGCAGTGATGCCTTTCCTGAATGGCATTTTAAGAGCAAAACCCAAACAACTGTATCTGGAATTATTCCAGTGCTAACCTAATGAACAAAGTACAACAGAATTCCAAATTTTGTGTTCATCTTCTCTGTGGTGCACACCAGGTACTTCAGCAATGATGGATGCTGGAACGGGCTTGTAAGAAAAGCAAGTGCTGGCTATAAAACTCAGGTCAGGTTTCTTATTGTTATTGAAAAGAAATGAAAGAAGCTGAAGTACAGCTACTTGAAAAGCTGTAAAAACTTGAAGATGTGAACAGAAGTGCTGGAAAAATCCATAAAAGTGTGCCTCAGACAAACACTGCTGCACCCAAACAGAAGAGGCTGTTTGAAGCACTTCACAAAAACAATGTGGAAAATCAAGTTAAAATTACATGAGAATTACCTCCTTCTTCCAGAATTCCATAAATCAAGCTTCCAAGAAAGCAACAGTTCCTTTAAAGGAGCACTTTGAAGAGTGAATTAAATGAGAAATTTCAATAAATCCTGCACTTACAGGAAACCTACTGACTCTTAACCCAGGGACAGAAGGTAAAATATTGATCCTGTATTAATAAACCACTCCTTGCACCAAATAGAAAAATAGAAACCAGAGAGAATTAACTTTCCATCAGTATTAACTGGCTTCTTAACAAGTTACAAAGTCTATCCATCAAAATATGACTGAACTGCATAAGCCATTTTTGATAAACCATTTTGCATGGGATGTGCTTTAGCTGAGACATTTTATTGCTGTAGAGGGATTAGGAAAAAAAACCACCTCAAAAAACTGACTCAAATCTTTCAGCAGGTTGAAGTCATCAGAAAATTTTACCAATAGTTTCTTCCTTTTCCTTAAAAAGAAAGAACTATGCAGGAGTTTGAGATCGACTGGTAAACTGTGTTGTGGAAGGACAGTGAAGAAGTACTGCAGACAAAATGGTTTCACTGTTTTTCACAGAACCTTTGCTGTGTCTGAATTGAAGAAGCACAGAGTCACCTTCTAAAACATTTTCTGTTACAACTGAGCAAGATTCAGGTTCAGAGCTCTCAGAGAATCCTTGGCTGGTTGGGTTGGATGGAACATTAAGGATCATCCAGCTCTACCCCCTGCCATGGCAGGGACACCTTCCACTATCCCAGGTTGCTCCAAGCCCCATCCAGCCTGGCTTTGAACATTTCCAGGGATGGGGCAGCCACAGGTTTGGTTTTTTCCCACGATTTTCCTTCAAAAAGACTGGTTAAGCAGAGAAGCTGTTTGATTGCAGGTAAGTTCTTCTCTAAATGAGCACAGCCATATGCTAGGCAGATATTGGCTGTGGCAGAAATCATGAGACTTGCTGACAGGGCACTAACAAGTGCCTAAATATAAATCCTGGCTGCAGGCAGTGCTCAGTGGGGATTATTGGATCTGTCTGGGACAGTGCACTGTGAGCTGTATTATCTACAAGCCAGGGAAACCTTGCAGAATCTTGTTAATTGCTGCTGCTTTGTGGCCTCATGAAGAGTCAGAATGGAACAAGAATGGTCTTTAATCCAACTTCCATGCCCTACTTCCTGACACCAATATCTGATTTTTCTTCTTTATGCCTCTCACTCTTTTGCCATGATTTTAATTTTTTATTTTGTCCACATCTGGTACTGACTGTAAGCAAAACTCCTCCTGGCAAGCAGAGCAAATGTACACATTTCTGTCAAACCCTTACCTCAAAATGCTTGAAAAGGACCCTGGTGAGGGTGTCCCTGAAGTGGGAAGGGCACAGCACTGACTCTATGATCACAACACGCCGGTCCCTGGGGTTCACCAGCAGATGCCTAAAAAATGACAAGATGTGTAAAATAAAACTGGGAAGTTTAAGCACATATTATGAGATCTAGCCTACAGTCATACTCCATTTTCCTTAAGAATCCTAAAGATTTGCATTTAGATAGCATTTGCTACAGCAGAGCCCAAAGCCTTTTTCACAAATCTAAAAACCCCTCAATGCTTTCCTAAAAGAAAGTCAGGACACTGAGGCAGGGAACACAAGTTCAGAGCTTTCAGTCAGAGCCTGTAGTTCTGTATATTCACTATACATTTCTAAATCAATATAAAGTAATACAAAAATAAGCCATCAATGGCTTGTCCAGTGTCATAAAGCACATGACAATGATGACTCTGATACTCAGATGCTCTGATTTCAGTGGAAGAGGATGAAATTGTCCTGATTTCAATTGCAAAGTGATGGTCCAGGACAGAATAAAACAACCCAACCCACAGCAGATCTGAGGCACAGAAATTAAATCCTGGTTTCCCTGTCATGGCTTTCACTGTGTAAAAATACAGATTGGAAGCAAAAAGACCAAGTTCAATTTCATTATTCACTAAGGGTACTAAAAACAGAATAAGGAGATGTATTGCTGAGGTAAAAACATTCCACAGGTAAAGATTTCTCCTTCCAAACCACTGTGGAGAGAGTTCTGCACTGACAGGAGCTTCAGCCCTACCAAAATCAATGCAGCTCCTGAGGTAATGCCTTCCCCTTCTCAGGCCCTTTGGAAATACCTCAGCTGAAAGGTAATTTATTTATCAAACACTTCCTGCTCTTACAGAGCAACTGCTGCTGGAGGACAGGAACTCTGTAAGATAACCTGGATCTCAGCACCACCAAATCCCTCCTGCACCAACACAGCCAGGCAGCCCCTTGCAAAGCCTTATCTCTCTTTTCTTATCTATCCAGGCAGTGTCCCTCCCCTGCTCACACCCCTGGGAGTGCTCAGGGAGGTGCCTCTCACCTGAAATACAGCATGTGGATAAATTCCTTCAGGTAGGAGTACAGCTCCTCTGTGTTGATGTTGTACTGAACCACCTTGACAGGCTGGGAAGGGAGGAGATCCACAGTCAGCTCCAATGCTGGCCAGTGATTATTTATATTTATTTCTTTATTTAAATATTTAAATATTATTTATATATTTATATTAATATATATATATTCACATATTATATGCTAAGAAATATATATGATACATACATAATACATATTTAATCTGACATTATATATAAACACTCACTCCTGCCTGATTTGCTCTTTGTCCTTAGAACATCTCATAAACCCACCCTGTAACTAAATTCCAGAGTTAATTAATTAATGCTAATTTTTTCACACAGGCAACTTAGAATTAGTTTTGCCAATCTGTCACCCTCTCCTAAAAGAAAAGAAAAAAAAAGCATAACTTCTCAATAAATGCCCCAAAACACAAGTTCCATGGGGGCTGAGCAGCAATTTACACCAGCACTGGCATCACTCTTACCTGCACCTACTCACAGTTTTTAACAGCAGCAGTGAAAATAATGAAAAATATAACAATATTTCACAATATTTTATTCAGGCAGTGAAAAATGGCTTGTGATGAACAGAAAAAGCATCCTCAAATTCTTCCTATGCCACAACACACCAAACACCATAAAAACAGGTCACCTTTGAGACATCAGCTTTCTTGATTTCACTGGGGATGATGCATCTTGGTCCTGTTTCTCCTGCAAACCCACACCTGAAAGAAAATGTTGAAAACCTGATTATTTGAAATCACCAAGTGACTCCCTGGGCTTAGGGACCATCACAGAGTCATGAATTTGGGAATTCTGTTACTGTTTTGCACACAGCCTTGCTACCCAGCCACTTGGAGATAAACTTAAAGACAGAATAAAAGGTAAAGATTTTATATCTTTTTTTTTAATTGACTCTCTCAACAAAGGATAAAAACCAGCAGCAACCCCAACCCAAACTTTTCAGAAACCCACCTGGTCTTCCTCAAAGACACAAGAACCACGGACTGAAGAAAGGAAATTAAAAGCAAAAAGAATTCAAGGTTGATTTCAGTCTCAGTGCCTGGTATGTGTTTCATCCCTGCCACTCCCAGTAACTACAAATCTCAGAAGAAAACTCAAGTTTTCTGTAAAGCTGCTGCACTTGGAGCACTTTTAATGCAAGAAGTCAATTAATGCCTGATTTTGGTATTTGGCAGCTGTCAACGTGTTGGATCATTTCAGGAAAAAAAAGCTGAAAAAACAACACAATTCAGAATTCAATTTTCTTCTTTTGTCTCAAACAGACATTTGTGCACTCCCAGTGTGTACAGGCAGCTTTCCTCTAACTTCCAGCTCATTTCAGCCTTCTTTGGGAAAGAACAGACATTTCTCACACAGTTCAGCTGCTTTACTTCTGTGAGAGTGAAAGCTGGAAACAGACCCTAAAAACAGACTATTCAGGGGAAAAGCTTTTCCAAAGGAGCATTTTATTGGATAAACAATGCTCAGGGAATAAAAGCTCCACACCAGACTTGGGAAGAGCTCTCAACTGGCCACAAGATGTGAATCCACAAAAAGCCACGCATGGGAACCACTTGTCCCCGCCTGTGAAGGCTCTGTGAAATCCCCCCATTCCCGGGTAACACAAGATTAAATACTAAATAAATACTGAGCATTCCTGCTTCAGCACCCGAGCCGAACCTTGTTTTAATCTAAAACACAGCACTAAAAACCAAGGCTGTTCGTTACCAGCACCACACCACACTGATCAACTCAGAAAGGGGAAAACCATAATTATTATTGGAATAACGGCTGGGATTGGGAGGGGACTTAAAAACCATCTCGTTCCACGCCCTGCCATGGGCAGGGACACCTTCCACTCTCCCAGGTTGCTCCAAGCACCGTCCAACCTGGCCTTGGACACTTCAGGGATGGGGCAGCCAGAGATTCTGTGGGCAACCTCTGCCAGGGCCTCAGGCACCCTCACAACCAAGAATTTTTCCCCACTTCCCCATCTAACTCCGACCTCTGGCAGCGGGAAGCCATTCCCCCATGTCCTGCCACTCCAGTCCCTTGTCCAAAATCCCTCCCCAGCTCTCCTGGAGCCCCTTTAGGCACTGGAAGGGGCTCTAAGGTCTCCCCGGACCCTTCCCTTCTCCAGACCGGACACCCCCAAATCCCGGCCGCAGCGCGGGGCACTCACTTGGTGAAGGCCTGTCCCAGGTCGATAACCACGGCGGTTTTCTCCCCGCCGCTGCCGAGCCCCTCGTACAGCGGCATCGCGGCCCGGCCTCCCTTTCTCCCCTTCTCCTTCCTCCCGTTCCCTTCTCCCCTTCCCTCCCGTTCCACCTCCCTCAGCCGCCGCCGCACGGGGCCTTCCCACTCCCCGGCGCGCCGGGCTGCCCGCGGCGCCTGTCCGCCTCGCCGCCGCCCCGCCGCCTCCCCCGGGCCCGCGCCGCCGCTCCCGCCCCATCCTGCAGGGTTCCAGAGCTGCCGGGAGTGCCGCGGTGCCGGCGGCGGGCGCGGTGCGGCGCGGATTCCCCTCAGCTCCGCTCCGGCGGCAGGCGGGGCAGCCGCGGGGAGAAGGGCGGCGGTGCCATGGAGGGGCCTGAGGGAGGCGGGCTCAGCGTGAGGGGGCGCGCGGGCGCCGCTGCTCCCGCTCGGGCGAAATGGGAAAAGTCACAGAATCGTTTAGGTTGGAAAGCCCGCCAAGGTCATCGAATCCCAGGCGCTCCAGCACTAAACCGTGTCCCCAAGTGCAGCATCCACATGGCTTTTAAATTAGTCCAGGGATCGGGGCTCCATCAATTTCTTAGGCAGCCTGTGCTGGGACTCGACAGCCCTTTCTGAGGAGAAATTTTTCCCAAAAGTCAACTTAAACTGGCCGTGGGACAACCTGAAGCCGTTTCCTCTTGTCCTGTCCCTGTTCCCTGGGAGCAGAGCCTCCCCTGGCTGTCCCCTCCTGGCAGGAGTTGTGCAGAGCCACAAGGTTCCCCTTGAGCCTCTTTTTCTCCAGGCTCAGCCCCTTTCCCAGCTCCCTCAGCTGCTTCTGGTTCTCCCGACCCTTCCCCAGCTCCTTTCCCTTCTCTGGACGTGCTCCAGCCCCTCAGTGCCTTTCTTGTCCTGAGGCGCTCAAAGCTGCCCCCAGGACTGGAGGTCCCTCAGCAGCGCCCAGCACAGAGGGACAGGCACTGCCCACGGCTGATACAGAAAAAAGCCACATTTAATGCAAAAAGTCATTTCCATGAGGTTAAATGCACAGTACCCTCAGGGTACAGCATCCTCCCTCTTGAACAGAAATAAAACAACTCAGACTAAAAAAGCCACATCACTCAGCTGCTCCAAGAGTGTGGTGGTTGGGAGTGAAGACCAGAGCTCAAAATACAGTGAGGATAGAAATGATAAACCCCCATGGTGATAATAACCCGTGCAGGGCCAGGGGTTGGGCACAGTGATCCTCGTGGATCCCTTTCAGCTCAGGACCTTCTAGGAATCCATGCTTTCAACACTGGTTCGCCTGAGACAGGTGATCAGAGGGGCAGAAGATCAGCTGTGCCTAGCAGTAAGAACTTAATCAATAAAAGGTGTTCTGATGAATATTGTTTGTGGTATGTGTCTCCCTGTGACCGATCCCCTGGATGGGAAAAAGGAATTTCTGACAGATTTTGGCTGGTGCAATGCAAATTCGGGATCACTAGTGGAAGGATTCTGAAGGTAGCACTTGCCCCACTCCCAACAACCATCTCCTTTCCCCTGCCAATCTTCCCATTCCCCACAATAAAAATAGCTGTAAAACCAGCTGCTCTTCAGGCAGTTGTGATGTCCAGGAGTGTGACTGTGGCCCTCTCCTCACACCCCCGTGAGCTGATGAGTTCTGGGTGTTTATTTCAGCAAAGTGCACGAGAGCCATTTCCTCTTCAGGGAAACAAAACAAGCATTGAAAAAGCAATTAACTGGCGAGTTGGGTCCAGACATTTGCTCACTGCCAGACAGGCCGGGCTGAGAGCCTGAGGGTTTGTGCAGAGGAGGACAAGGCTGCTAATGAAGGCAGAGGGTTTCAGGGAAGGCTGTGGTGACACTGCTGTCGCTGAACCCAACCCCCCGACCCGTGAGCCGCTGCAGCAGCTTGTGGATGCTGTGCTTTCCACCCTGCAGCAGTGCTGTTTGTCCCACATCCACACTTTCTCTCTGCAGCCCCTGAAGGTGGAGGTGTGTGGGAGTGGGTGATGAGGGGGAGTGATGTGAGACATCAAAAGCTGTCGCTGCCACCATCTGCTGTGTCGCCCGGGCCAGCCCCTGCATTAGCCCATGGGCTAACAGCTCTGCACAAACGCCTTCTCTGCTGCTCCTGGCACAGCCTTGTCATGTTTCCCCCCTTCTGGTCACCCTAAAGCCACCAAGATGACAAAGTGGGGTCAAGAGGCAGCACTGAGGAGAGAAGGCTCTGGTGTGTGTGGAGCAGAAGCACAGACTGGGGGAGCTGAAGCAGATGGAAGCATTTGAGCCATTTGAGGCTGTTTCCTCTCATCCTGTCCCTGTTCTTTGGGAGCAGAGCCTGATCCCCCCTGGCTGTGCCCTCCTGGCAGGGAGTTGTGCAGAGCCAGAAGGTTCCCCCTGAGCCTCCTTTTCTCCATGCTGAGCCCCTTTCCCAGCTCCCTCAGCTGCTCCTGGGGCTCCAGACCCTTCCCCAGCTCCTTTCCCTTCTCTGGACATGCTCCAGCTCCTCAATGCCTTTTTTGTCCTGAGGGGCTCAAAACTGCCCCCAGGAAATGGCTCCTTCCAGGAGCATCTTGGAAAGGCTCTTGGAGGACACATGAGGAATCCAGGCAGAGCAGAGGGAATGCAGGAAGGGTGTGAAGAAGGGGAACTTTGCAGTGACAAACCCAGGGGAGACTCCTCCCAAAGCCCCTTACATTCCTCATAAATCCCTGCTCTCCCTCCTTCAGGCACCATCCCACAGCTCCATACGAGCCCAGGCACTCTTCAAACAACCCATCACCAGCTTCCCATCCTCTCCTAGGAGAGGAAAACTGAGGAGCAAGGACACAGCTGTAGTGGTGATGTGAGATACAGAAACAATGATGGGTCCAGCACCCACCCAGTGAATTCTGGAGGAGGAGGGATCATTGCCAAGGCAGCAGTGGAGGATGCAGGCACATGAAAAAATAAACAAACCAACCCCTGCAGCCATTAAACATTGTGACACCGAGTTCAACTTGCCTTATGATTCTGTGTGGTTTTATGTTTTTAATGGCTTTTTAAATTATTTTTTTATGGTTAGTATTTTATGGCCTTCCAGAACGTGGAAATGCAGCTGAACTTTAAGGGATATGCAAACAACGAGGTGTGGAAATATGTTCAAATGTCATTTCCACCAACAGAACCTTAACTCTGCCATGTTTGAGCAATTCCCCTGTGCACCAAGAATAAGCACTCAGTGGTAATTACACCTGACTGAGACAGGAATTTTATTCAAGAAACTTTTCTGTATTTGGTTTTTCTCTCAGGGAAACAATCCCAGAATTTCCCCAGCGCTCCTGGAGAGATTCTGTTCAGACACAAGGTAAATTTTTCACAATGAGAACAATCAGCCATCAGAGTAATCTCCCCAGGGAAGTGGTGGATCCCTCAACGTGGGACACTTTAAGATTCACCTGCACAGGGTGCTGGACCATCTTGTTTCAAGTGATTTTGTCAAGAAAAGTTGTGTCAGATAATCCTTGAGATCTTTTCCAACCTGGTATTCCATGATTCTGAGATAAGTTACCACCTGGAGGGCTGTCTGCCCTCCCTGTTCAAGGACAGCACAGGGAAGCTGTGCAGTCACTGTGCCTGGTGAGAATGTGCTCTCACTGGAGTGTGAATATTCTTCCTCTCAAATTCTGTAAAATCCTCTTGAGTATCTCTGTGATAGGGCTCTTATAAAGACATAATATACTACACCTAATGTTTTTGCTCTTGAAATACTTTAGGTCCAAAAATTGGAGTAATTTAGATAATATATGATTAAAGTCTAAGTGTGATGTTTGCATGATCTGTTTTCATCCCCAGATCCCACCCATTTATGACATCTTACAGTGCTATAATTACATATTTACAGCACTATGCTTAAGCTTTTAATATAATGTTTTATGTTAAATAACTGTTTAGATTTTTTTTTTTTGCAAAAATCAGAGACCCTGGTTGAAATCCACAGCCCATGGCTTCCTCCTGAATGTATTATCCCTGGGTTAGGAATGATCAGAGTTTCCTGCTAATCACATCACCGTCTTTATAGTCCATTGGAAATCTCCTCTTAAATTACGTTAATCAATCACAGTTAACACGAGTTCTGAAATGCAAGCTGCAGCTTAAAAGTGGCTTAATTTAATGGATGGGCTTTTCAGAGTTATTGATAATAGGGAGCCAGAGAGTTAGAGATGTGCCAGGGTTTCATAACAAAATTCATCCACGCCGGGCGGGTTTAATCAAGGAAGCTGCTTGCATAACGTGAAGAGCACTCGCTCTCCCCCGAATATGTGACTATTGAGGAAACAGATGGTGATGCTAACCCGAAAGAATCAGGCTATAAATACATTCAGGATAACAATATAAATGGAGATAATTATTCACAGGCTAAGGAGACGGTGGGGCAATTAAGCCAGCTCGTAAGCAGAATGTCCAGCAGAGTGAAAAGCAGGATTTCCATAACATAGTAAGAAATTATTCCTGAGTGCGGCCAGTTCATGCAACTCTTGGGAGCAGTGCTACCTCTGACAGGCAAGGAAGAGGTCGCATAAGGACATAAAAACACAAGAAATTAACAGTAGCCCATTGAAATCAGTGAAAATACTTCTATCATAAAATCATAGACTGGTCCGGGTTGGAAGGGAGCTTAAAACTCATTTAGTTTCACTCCCTGCCCTGGGCAGGGACACCTTCCATGATCCCAGGTTGCTCCAAGCTCCATCCAACCTGGAACACTGCCAGGGATCCAGGGGCAGCCACATCTTATCTGGACAACCTGTACCAGGGCCTCACCACCCTCACCGCCAGAATTTCTTCCTAACAACCAATCTAAACCTATTCACTTTCAGTCTGAAGCCATTCCTCCTTGTCCTATCACTCCAGGCCCTTGTAAAAAGTCCCTCTCCAACTTTCTTTCAGCTGCCTTGAAGTAGTGGAAGGCCACAATTAGGTCACCCCAAAGCCTTCTCCTTTCTTTTCTGGCTGAGCAATCTCAGCCCTTCCTCATAGCAGAGCTGCTCCATATCCCTCTGCTCATCTTGGTGGCCTCCTCTGGACTCGCCCCGACAAAATAAAATTTGCAGCACAGTTCTTTTTGCCTAG
This sequence comes from Phylloscopus whistleri, assembly GCA_017589585.1. Taxonomy (NCBI): domain Eukaryota; kingdom Metazoa; phylum Chordata; class Aves; order Passeriformes; family Phylloscopidae; genus Phylloscopus; species Phylloscopus whistleri. The sequence goes on from JADMLD010000529.1 coordinate 3,070,724, forward strand.
TGCAGTCCCTTTTCTCTCTCCCCCTTTTCAGGATTCTGTTGGTATTCAAGCCAGTGGCCGAAGAAAGCCCCTTTCGGATGTCATTGTCACCGCGCTCTCCTCCCCGCCGGTGCCTCGAGGTGGCAGCTGCAGAACCCGCCCGCAGGGTTAAAATGGAACGTTTTTCATACAGAAAATCACTTTTCTCTACTCGCCCCGAAACAGGCGGCTCTCAGCGGAATGAATCCCCGCGGAGCACTTGCAAACATTGCGAACATAAAGGAATGTGTCCTGCAGCACAAACACTGCGTGGCTGCAGCGCGGAGCCAGCACGCCCAGCTAATACTGTGCTGCCTTGAAAGCCAAAATGCCTGCCCGGACCCCTGCGGAGACTCGGATTTCAACTGGACACAGGCAGATTTCAACAGCAGAGCGTTATTATTTTTAATTGGTCATAAAAGAAACATTCTTTTGTGCCCCTGCATTGGCTGGCTTGGTCTGTGTACTCGCTTCTAGGTCTCCGTAATCTCTACAGGCTAACTGAGGCACGCACCCATCCCTTCCTCACAAAATCAGGGAATTGCATATTTAGGGCCAGCTTTAGACCTTCTGGAGATCACAGAGTGCTTCCTCACCTTTTCCCAGCACATGGATTCCAGGGGATCCATGGTCAGCTCTCTAAAGGGAGAAAAAGGAGGAAAGCCCTCTGTTAGGAGCTCTGCTAACATCTGTATCTGGTTCCTGCTGAAAAAAATTTGGCTTAATTGATTTGAATGTTTCCAAAACAAAAATGTGTATTTCTCTGCTCTTAACCATACTCAAGGGGGAAAATGAAAACACTGGTGGTGTCTGGAGCATTGCTGTTTCACTCTAAACCACAGCGCTCCTCCCACCCAGGCATCCCAATTCCATGTGTTATCCATGGGAAAGACCCCAAAGTCTCTGTGGTGGAGGCTTTCAGCCCCTCTGCTATTTTGGAAAGGGAGGGATGGACTGGCAGCACTGACACTGCACTTCTTTAAAACCTGTGGATTTGGTGGTTCAGTTTAACCTCAGGCTTTGAAAAGCAAAATGAAGTTGCAGTTTCTAAAGTCCCTCTGGGTTTAATGTGTGTGAAGAACCAAACTTCAGGTGATGGAGGTTGGACTCGATGATCTTGAGATCTGTGTCTGATTCTTTGTTTCTGCGAATTTGTGAAGCTGAGAGTTTAATATCAGAGCAGGGCTTAGGGGTCAGCCTGCTGTGGGGTGGTGGGTCCAGTGCTTTTTTTATTGTCAGCCTAATTTTGTAGTGGAGTTTGTAGGACGAGGGGGAAAATATCCAAAGGATTTGACAGATGGTTCATGTTTTAGCTGAGACTCCAATATGCATGTGGAGGGCTTCCTCAGCACTTTATCTCTGGGAAAAATTGTAGTATGTGGTGTACCTTGGCATTAACTGCATCGATTTTGTGGAAGGATATGAGAAGAGAGAGGGCTGTGCAGTGATTCTGTTATGGATGTGAGCACTGGTCCTCCTGGGCTGCATTCCCAGAGCAACTGCAACGGATTCCAGTGACCTTGGGCCAGTCAGCAGAAGCCTGGCTCTACTCTGAAGAGTGAGTGTGTAAAAATGGCATTTCCTACTCAGCAGATCTGGGCTCTGTGTGCTCTCCAAGTCACATCTGCTGACTTTAGTGACAAAAATAAGTTCTTATGGCTTTCCTGCTCTGTGAGCACTTGAGAAACACAAGAGCTGGGAAGCAGAAGCTGGATCCCGTGCCTCCTTGTAGGATTGATTTCTGTAAATCCCAGCCAGCAGTGGGGCTGCACTGGCACCACTTGGCCTTGCCCAGCTTTCTGTTAATGCCAGCAGTGAGATACATGGAGGAAAGGAATCCAAGTTGATTCTCCTGACTGAGTTTTAATTGCAGTTGATATTTATCAAGTTTGCAGCTGAAGGAAGAAGAGATCTGTTTATCCATAACATGGTTACATTCAAAATAATTCATTGGCCACAAACTTTTTCAAAGTGGAGTTGTTTTAAACAAATTTCCCTCCCTGTGGCAGGGATTGCTGTTCTCACTTTCCCTGAATTACTCATGGTTACTCCATTCCAGTGACTGTTTAATAGGAAGAGGGGGGCCCCTTAAAACAGATGCTGCCAGCTGGTGTAAAGGTGAGTCTCGTGATGGAGATGTGCACTGATTTGTGTGCTGGATGTCCCCAATATTCAAATTGGGAAAGTCATTCAGCAGCAAAATTAACAGTAACTATTTTAAAATTGCCTTTACCTTCTGTGGCATGTCCTGACATACTTAGGATAGCTGATACATCTCCTCACAGGTGCCAGGAGTAGCAGCATAAGGTGCAGCATTCTGCTGTTAGGACAATGATTTTTTTTTAGTTCATTTTATACAGGCAAAATATATCTTCATATAAATTTTTATGTGACCTAGTCTCTTAATTAGGACGTGCCATTGGTACTTTTGGGGTTCTGCAAAAAGGGCACGACAGGAATATCACCTGTGAAAGAAATTGGATGTGTCATTACTTTGTACAACACAGCTGGCCTGATATAACAATACACAGATTTTATGAGAGGCCCTTACAAAAATTAGGTATTGTTATTTTACAGAAGAAGTGGAGGCTGAGAGCAGTGAAATTCAGTTTTGAAAATCCTCTAGAAAGGCAGAGCTGGGAATGGGACATGAGTCCCACTGTTTCCCAGCTACGCTGCCCGCATGGAAGAATGAGCCTGCTTGCAAATTTAGTGTCTGAACTCACCTCAGGTGAGAAGTTCTGAAGGACAAGACCAAAAGAGGATTGTACTGAAATGTCTCAACCCAGAGCAAGGGTAAGAGGGGAGAGGAATGGATGTTCCTTAACTTGCTGTGGAAGTGGGGCCAGTTTTGCTTGGTTACATGAATGCTCCACGGCATACTGATCTGAGTTAAAAATCAGTATTTCCAGCTAATAAACCACAGAAAAGAATAACAAAGGAGTGCTCTCTGGTGATTTCTGATTTGTGCCTCTTTCATCATGCCTCTTTCTTTCAGTCTGCAGATATTTTTGTTGATAACGCAGAAGCCTCTGATTTTGGCAGGTTATGCGGGGTAGGGAAACTTGCAGCGTACAGGGAATGTGCAATTTTAGGCAGGGGGAAAAAAACCTCAGAAAACCAGCTATTTTGGTTCCAGTGCTTAGAAGTGAAATATTTAACCTTGAGAGGACACGGTGCCAATTTGGGTTCGGAGTTGATGGCAAGGGGGAAGTGAAAACCTCTCCAGTCTATTAAGTGCTCTGCATCCTTGGAGAGCACTAAATCATCCCTTACACACGCTTTACATTTTAAGTAACTTTCCCAGTAATTGCAAAGGTTAAATAGAAATGGGACTGAAAAGACTATCATAGAATCACAGAGTGGTTTCTGTTGGAAGGAACCTTAAAAATCATCTCGTTCCAACCCCCTGCCATGGGCAGGGACACCTTGCACTGGATGATCCCTTGTTCTGAATCCCAGGTCAGCTGTTAAGGGAGGGAATTGTGCAGCTGCTGAAGCCCAGCCCCTGGAGTTACCCCTGAGGGCTCTGATTTCTGCTGGAGTGGTCCCTGTTTTCCTGCCCCTTTTCCCACACACGAATGACTGAACAGGGAATCAATCCCAGACCCAGCACAAAGTGCAGCGATGCTCTTGAGAACTGATTTTAGTCTCCTGGAAAATCTGGCTGCACCATTAACTTGGGAGGTGGCACCTCCTGCATGGCTGAGCCTCTTCTCAGCCAGAGCCCTTGGCTAAAATGAATTGGCCAGGACAGAAGTCGAGCCTGTGAAGTTTTGAATCCCTAATCTGGGAGTTAATAGTGTTTAAAATGGCACAAAAAATGCAGCCCTTACCTCTTCCTTCCCTCCCACCCCATCTCCCCTAGAGGAGAGAGGAAACATCCTTTCTTTTCACATATTTGTATTTTATTTATGAAGATGCCACAGCACAAAAAATATTGATTAATGAATAATTTCCCCAGATTTTACAGTTCAGAGAGGCAAAGCCAGAAGGGACTTTCCCCATCATTTTGAGTGACCATTTCCTCCCCCAAGCCTAATTCTGAAGTTCTTTCTGATGCTTTTTGTCACTGGCTGTCTTTATTGCTGATACAGGCACTCTGAAACTTTATTTTCCACTCATGCAGGGGTTAGCAATATTTCCCTGAAAAAAACTGCCCTAACTTGCAACAAATCTGTTTTTTGAAAGTTTTAACATTGGATGCACAGTGCTACAACCAAACGAATTGGGTTGGATCCAGTTTGGTTGAAATCCAGTAGAAAACACATTGTTTCTCTAAAATTAAACAGGTGAAACTTTGGGGTGTGTTTAGAGACATAAAGAGAGCAAATCACCAATATAAATGTTATTGCCTGCAGCACAGCAAACAGAAAAAAATAAGGAACAAATTGTTGATAAGGAATACCTCATTTTCTTCCACCAGTTGTGTTGTTTATTTAAAGAGCTGAGTGACCCGCACTGGCAGGTTACATCTCACTTTGTGTGAAAAAAAAAAAGAGAAAAGTTTATTTTGTAGTTTATTATCATAACTGGACAATTCACTGATTTGCTTTGTGTGGTAGAGCACATTTATTAGGAAGCCAAGATTTTAACTCACCTCTCCTATACCTTCCCTCTAGTCTTTCCTAGCGATTCCACCCGCCAAAATCCCCCCACCCCAGTCACTGCCCCCTGTCAGAGATCATTATTTTTGGTCTCTCCTCACCTGTTCCTGCCCAGCTCAAACACCTCGCACCTGCTGCAGCCCTGCTGGGAATGAGTCACTGCCCGAGGGGGCGTATAAATCCCTCTGTGTGCAGCAGGGACCTCGTCCTGCCCCAGCACTGGCCTTGGGGGAGCAAGAGGAAGCTGACCTGCTCTCATCTTTTGGGTTTGGACTCGAGGTATGGGCTTCTGAGGTGCTCTTTGGCAAAGTGGATTGATGTGTGGGGCAGGACCTGATGGTCTGAAGGTTTTCTTCTCTTGTTAGTTATGGGGGTTTTATTGGGGAAAAAAAATAGGTGGGAGGAGGAAAGCACAAGGAAGGCTGTTTGCCTTTCTCTCTACTGGCCAAATAGGTGGTTAAAACAAAGCATCAAAGAAGGGAAATTGAATAAAGCTCTCCTAATTCGGGTGTTGTTACTTAAGAAGTTGTTCTCCTTTGCAGAGGGAGTGTTAGGGGAAGGTGACCTCTGCAGCTAAAACCACTGGAGGAGAATCCGTAATAGATGGAAAACTACTAAAGGGTGCCCTAGGCCTTGTTTTTACAGCTCCCCGTAAGCAAAGAGCGGCAGCTCCCGGGGTCAGGCACCGAGGAAGAGTTGGGCGCGGGGGCCGAGCGCTCGGATGCTCCAACTTCCCTTTGCAGGAGGCGCCGGCAGCAAAGGCGGCTGCGGGCGGCCTCTCCCGGGGGCTGCGGGTGCCGGGGAAGCACGAAGCCCACCGGGGGCGGGCGGGGGCCGGCCGGCCGGCGGTCGGGCGGAGCGGGCCGGCCCCCGACACCGCCCCGCCGGTGGGCGGCCCGCTCCGCTCCGCCCGTGCGGCCGCGGGGCTGGGGGAGCGCGGCACCGGGCGGCGGCGGCTCCCGGGAGCCAGGTGAGGCCGGGACACACACACACACACGCAGGCAGCCGGCATCGCATCCCCCCCTCTCCGTGCCGCGTTTGCCCCCGGGGTTATGCGTTTTGGATTGATTCGTGGTGGTTTATTTTATTTTTTTTTTTTTCCCGGCGATGCTCGGCTGCCCGCGGGGCAGCGCATCCTCGGCGCGGCTCTTTGTTCCCGGCGAGCGGGCTGGTCCCTGCAGCCCCGGGGGATGGGGAAGGGGCGGCGGGGCCAGCCGGGGGGTGCCGTCCTGCCGGCATGGGGGTCCCGGTGGGCTCTCTCGGGAGTTCTTTGGGGGCGCGGGTGTGTTTGCGGCGGGGGTGGTTTGGGGGTGACCGCCGCTGTCCGTCTGTCCTGCCGCGGGCCTGGGCAGGAGGAATTGCCGGGCGGTTGTTGGCACTCGATCCCCTGCCCGGTGGCACTTCTGGGGTGTAAAGTCACCTGGAAAATGACTAAGGAGGACGGGGAGATGGAGCTGTGCCCGGCAAGCAGGCGTGCTGAGTGTAATCAAGCCTTGAGCCAGCCCTAATCCCATTCCCTGGACCCCACGCAGGTTTTCCCCAGCCAAAAGGGCCTGACAAGGTGCATTTAATCTGCTCTTGAACCTTCACCTGCGGGGACTCATGATCCTCCGGCTCTCCTGTGTGGTGGTGTTGCTGTCAGCGGTAGGTGAGGCGCTGGGATTGTGGAGCGTTTCTTGCTGCTTGGAACCCGAGTGCTCTCCCTCTGCTCCCGGGCAGTCTGGGCAGCAGCATTTCTGTCCTTTCTGCTGCTTGAAAACTGCTGCACCCTTTGGCCTCATTCTTAAACGCCCCCCTCTTCCCTATCTTAATCCCTCAGGAATTTGGTAGACCTTAGACTTCTGTGGTGCCGGGGAGCTGGCGCGGGTCAGAAGGCACAGAGAACTATGCAGCTTTTGCTTGGAAATCCGGGCAGGGATTTCCATAGGTGGTCCGTGTGCTGTTCCGAACAAAGGCAGCGATCGCTTGGTGGCTGGGGGAATAATGCCTGAAACATGTCATGTCTCTGGCTCCTCCAAGAACTACAGCTGGAATGCCGAGCTGGAAGTGGAGGTGATGTATTATGTATTAAGGAGCCTCACTGGGACTGGTGGGAAGCTGGCCCTACAGAATATTAATACCTCATTTGTTTGCTTTTTGAGGCTGCATCCTCAAGGGTAGGCGAGGCTGTGCCCCCCCTCTGATGTGTGCTTGTCTCGACATTGTTTTTCTCACCTGAATTTGTGTTGGTGGCTGGTGTAGAGCCGTGCCACTGCTGGGATTTCACTGAGCTGTTGGAGGTGGTCGGAACTGGTCGAGGTCTGTTTGCCTGAAGTGTGTGCTGGAAGGGCATCAGCTCCCGGTTCACTCGGTTGAACTGGGCAAGGACATACAAAGCAAGATGAGACGAGGGCATTTTCCTCGGCTTGTGCACAAAAGTAGGAGTTGGAGCTCTGCAGTGTGTTATCGGCTGCCTTTTGTATTCTGCACAAGTAATGAGGCTTGGATGGCATACATTAGCACTTGATGGCTGGCAGTTCTTTGACTTGTGTGTTTTTGGCTAAATCTTCACATTAAAGATTTGCTGATTTTTGTCCGGTTCCTTTATGAATTGTCAGGTGAATTACAGCGCTGAGCACACCCGGGACTGTTCAGCCAGCCCAGGCTGACGCCAAGCTTGTGCTTGGAGGTGTGAGAAGCTCTTTCCAAAGGTGGGAGGGATTTGTCTGGGGCTGACCTCTTCGTCTCCTGCTCTCTGCTTTATGGTGCATGCGGCCACTTCAGTGTGTGAGTGTCCTCCCTGTGTCAGAGGGATTGTTAAAGCAGAGTTATTAATTCAAGTGAGTTTAAAACTTGGTACTTTTTTTTTTTCCCACTGTTTCAACAATTTGGGTAGAAACATAGCCATAACTTGCCAAAGACAGAAAATAACAGCTAATTTGTTTTTAGGGGGTGGGGAGGAGGTTGTTTTCTCTCAGTAAGCTGGTGGGGTGAAACTCTTAAAAAGCTCTCAGAGGGAGTAGCTGCACGCAGCTGGGACAGAGGGGGAGCTTAATCCTTTGCAGCATGTCTCCACAAACCACTGGTCCATGCAAGGAGCAGCTATTGAAGGAGAGACATCTGCTCTGCTCTGTGCTGCTCCCCTGCAAGCCTGCCCTGCTGGAGTGACCATAACAGGCTGGGGCTCCTTCTGAGCTGCCTTTTGTTGGGCCCCCCAAGAGCTGAGCTCAAACGGGTCTGCAGAATTCCGAGGGGTTAATGGTTTAATGACTACTGCAAGTGCTAATTGTGTGGAGCAGGCGAGCAGCCTGGCTCAGAAAGATCCAACTGAGCCTGCTTCAGCTGGTGACCAATTTATATTTATTGTCCCTCAGCCTCCTGACTTTCCCCACTGAGGTAGATGGTTCTTATTCTTGTGGGGAGCTGCTGGAGATATCCCGTTTTGGCCGCCGTTTTCAGCCTGGCAGTCCTTTGTGTCATTTTCCAGCCTCCCAGGTGTTCAAAGAAAAGTTATTATTTTCCATGCTAAAGATGAAGCTGCCTGCAGTTGCCCTGCCTTTGCGGCTGGAGGAACTGCATCTCCTGGGATTTGTTGTTATTAAGTGCAGGGGAAGTAGCTGGCATTGTCTCTTGCCCTCAGTGTCTGCTTCCTATTGGAAGCAAGGATTGGTTTTCCCACGGAGAGCCTGGCCAGTGCTTGGCAGCTGCCTCCAGGGCTTCAGCTCTGAGGATGCCAGGTGAAATCTGGAGACAAGGAGTTCCTGCAGCAGGAGATATTGAGTTAGTGCCTTCAAGCTGGTAACAGGAAAGCTCAGGCTTACTACAGGGGAGGTGCTTGGTCAGGGCAGTGTGCTCCAGCCTGGCTGGGGCTGGAGAGCAGGCTGACTATAAAAATAGCCAGGTGGGAGGAGAAATGTGTACCTCGGTGCTTGAGGAACAGGCTGCTCTGCAGCCAGGTACCTGCAGCTCCTGCATTCAGTGGAAGTGCTTCAGCGAGGTGTCAAACTCTGCTTTAAGGAGATAGCCAGGTCACTGCTGTTCATACACTCTCTAATCCAGCCTCTTCCTAAAGCTAAGTAGATCTTAAGCCCTGACTAATCTTCTTTGAAGTGTGAACTTGTGCCATTATCCTGCAGCAAGCTCCGTGCCTCTATCTCCTGCTTTCACCGAGTGTGAAGGTCTGGGTTAGCTTACATCTGCCTGTTGTGGATTTCCTGAGCAAATAACTCTCCAGTGTGAGTTTTGCCCTATAGAAATGTAGGATTATGACCAGCAGGGCTTTTCAGGCTGGTAGAAACAATAGGAAGCTGCCTGAAAGACCCCAGGAACTCTTTATCTGGCTGGTACTGAGTGCCCAAATTACCACCCAGAAGGAGGAAAGGTTCTAGTAAAGATATGGAGTCAGCTCGTTGGGAGGAGATGAGCATTTTAGTTCTCCTCCTAACCACGTCCGGAGTGCCTTGGGCTATTTGAGACCCTGGAGCTAGAAAGCTACAAAATCTCTGTACAGATGTGTCCATACATATGTATAATGTATATGACTGCAAGAGGAGTGCTGCTTTGCAAGTGGCAGCTGGAGTTCTGTTTATGTTTAAGCACTGCTGAAAGCGTTTTTGCCACCTAAAAATGCTCCTGACTTCTTGAGAAGTTGTATTTAAAGCCAAACTATTTTATAAAAAGAAAAAAAAACCCAACTTCTTGTTTTAATATGTCTGCTCTTAACAGGCACTTGCTAAAGGGGTGTTGAGGTGAATGTGATTTATATTCAGCTGCATGGTAAGGCAGATGCATGTAGTTAGGCACTAACAGTTTAACTTGCATGATATGTTCTTAGTGCTTTTTAATTACAAAAGTGCATAAAGAATTATCCTGGAAGAAGAGCTAAATGTTTTCAGCTATTTTTTTTGAATGGGGGGATAGAGAAAATGGATGGGTAGCCACCCATCTTCAGAGATAGAAGATGCTAAAAATCAAGTGGAAGGTATCTAGGCTGGTGAAGAGCATTTTGGTGGCTTCTGCTTGTCCCTGAGCACCTGGTGCATGTGTGTGGCCTGTGATGGGGAATCATTCTAGCAGCTCAAAGTGCTGGGATGAGGCTTCAGGGAGAATGGAAAAAGTGACTCAGTGTGCCCTGAAGGCTCTGCCAGATGCTGGAGCCCGCAGTGGTGGATTCTGAGCTGTGTTGCTGCACTCTGTGGGCACAAATGTGAGTAGTGTTTCTGGATGTGCTGTTTGGGTGGGGAAATGAGGAGTGTGGCAAGTTCAGGGATTTATCCTGGAGCCCATGAGCAGTGAGACTGCACAGGGGGACCATTGCTGTTCTTTGGAAGACTGAGGGGTGATTCTGACAACCCCAACCTCTTTCCTTGCTGATATTTGTTATTCCTGCAGCTCAAAGGGAAGAGTAGTTCACTTGGGAATGACAGAATCTCACCTCATTCCACCCCCTGCCATGGGCAGGGACACCTTCCACTATCCCAGGCTGCTCCAAGCCCTGTCCAGCCTGGCCTTGGACACTTCCAGGGATGGGGCAGCCACAGCTTCTCTGTGTAACCTGTGCCAGGGCCTCACACCCTCAGTCAAGGATTTATTCCTAATATCCAATCTAAGCCTACTCTTTGTCAGTGCAAAGCCATTCCTCCTTGCTCTGTCACTCCAGGCCCTTGTCCAAAGTCCCTCTCCAGCTCTCTTGGAGCTGCTTTAGACACTGGAAGGTTCTCCAGTGTGTCCCTGGGGGCTTCCCTTCTCCAGCTCCCAAATCTCTCAGCCTGTGTCCATAGCAGGTGCTTCATCCCTGTGATCTACTTGGTGGCTCTTCTTTGGACTTATCCTAACAGGTCAAGGTCTTCCTCATGTTGGGGGCCCCAGAACTGGAGGAACCTTGAGAGAAAGAACTTGAAGCTGCTGATGGCTGGAGGCCCTTGCAGTGAGGCTTGACTGTGCCCCTGATCAGCTGCCTCCTGGAGCTGGGGGGAGGAGCAGCACAGCAGATCTGCTGTGTGACAGAGGGATGTTTGTTGTGTGCATGGGATGGGTGTGACCAGTGAGTGGGGCCTTGGATGGGATGGTCTTCTGCTCTGGAGTGTTGGAGCAGCAAGCCCAGGGCTGAGGCACGTGCCTGAGGGAGGTGGCTGAGAGCTGGAGCTGTGTGCCTGGAGGCAGCAGAGCTTGCCAAGGGCAGGCTGTCAGCTGGCTGGATCACTGCTGGGCTCCAGGTCCAGTGCTCTCTTGGAAACTCTCGTGCTGTGATTCTGGATGTGAAACTTTCTGGAAGTGCCTCCATGGTGCAGTGCAGCACGGGCACTGTGCTAATGCAGCACTGCTGCTGTCTGGGCTCTAGCTTCCTCTGGGGGGCCAAGGACCTCAGCCAGGGCATGGTGCAGCCCTAAAGCCTCCTGGTATGGCTCTGGTCCTGTGTTACCCCCACAGACCCATCTTGTTCCCTGTGCAGGTTCCTTGGTCTCCTCCTGTGCCAATGCACAGAACAGGGCTGGCCATGACAAACCTGAGACCTCATGGCCCTGACAAGCATCATTTTTGGACTTGGTTCAGGGCAAACAGGTTGATCCACACCACTGCTTGCAGGTCTGATGCCTGCTGGGTAGAGCATAGCACTCTGCTGCTGGGGTGAGAGCTGTCCTGGGAGTGAGGTCTGTCCTGGGCTTCAGGCTAAATTTTGGTTTTGCCATCTTCAAGTAGAACAGTAAAACAGATGGGGGAATTCATTGCTTGGGATGTGTAGGAGGGGTCTGCTCACAACTTGGTCATGGGCTTGGTCTCCCAGTTATTTCAGGCCCTGGGTCTGTGGTTGGTTATGGGTGTGTGTAATCTTGGTTTCTTTCACCCCTTCCAGGTCTCTGGATTTGTCAGCCTTGCAGGCTTCTGGACACATCTCCTCTCAGCCATGAGGAGATCAAAAGGATTTGATATCTGTGTGGTCACCTGCAGCATCCTGCTCTTGTCCTCCAGCCTGCCATGCCTTGCCCTGCCTCTGGAGGAGGGGGACATGACAAAGGTCCAGCACAGCCCCTGGCCAGGGAATGGGCTGGAAGATGAAAGGACAGGCATGGTGGACTTGAAAAACAACCTGGGCCCTTCTGAGCAGACAGTTTCTGAAGAGCCCTGTGCAGTGTCAGCAAAGCCATCTGGGACACCCTTAGATGAAGCTTTCACTGCAGGAGGAGAGGTGCTCCCTGCCAGCCCCAGCAGCCAGGGCCTGGGGGGGCACCCCTCTGCTGGGCATGAGGAGGAGCTGGCTCCCACTGAGGCACAGCTGGAGGAGGATGAAGCACTCAGGGCCATGCTGACCACTGCTGTCACCACGCTGAGCCCTCCAGCCCAGGAGGAGTCTGGTGGCCCTGCTGGTGAGGCCACGACAGAGGGAGGTGTGGCAGTGGAGCCCAGCTCTGCTGGCCCCTCAGCAAACCCCCTTTCTGGGACCACTGTGGAGGAGGAGGAGGAGGAGGAAGCAGAGAGCAGCTCACACCCCTCAGCTGGGCCCCAGCCCACGCTGACCCCCAGCTCTCCCAGCTGGGAAGCAGCAGGTGACCACCCTGTGATCCCAACTCCCCAGGCTGCTGGGTGTGACCTCTGAGCTGGAAGTGCACACAGGGAGCCCTCTGAAATCCCTGGCTCCATCAGCATCTGTGGCTGCCAAACATCCCCTTGTGGCAACTGAGGCCTCCCTTCACCCAGAAGCAGGGACAGGTGTCCCACAACAGGAGCTGCCCACCGTGGCTGCCACTGTCACCACCCCCCCTGTGGACACTGTGCCACCTGACTGGGATGACACAAAACTGGGGGACATCAGTCAAGGGGCAGTGTGTCTCATGAGGAGGTGACAGAGGACCTGGGGACAACAGAACCATCCCAGAGCACCCAGGAAGGTGTGGGGGAGGAGGAGGATGCCACAAGAGCAACGCCCTCCCCAGTGTCCCCTCCACCAGCGCCTGAGCTTGCCAAGGAGAGCAACTGCACAGTGCAAGGGGAGGAGCTGCCAGCAGCTTCCACAGGCAGCAGCGATGCTTTCCACACTGGGAACCTGTCAGATGCAGACACAGCTGATCTTGGCTCGTTGGAAAACATGAGTGCAGTCACAGCAGAGGAGGAGAAGAGCGTCCCTCCGTCACAGCCGGAGGCTGCTGTGCTGACAGAGACCCAGCCTGAGCTCTCTCCTACTCTGGAGAGTTCATGGAAAGGTAAAACTTGCCTTTTACAGACACTTGCCTCTCATTTCTGGGATTCAAAGTGAGCTGTGCCAGCAGCCTGTGAGCCATTGATGTCCTAAATGGCTTTACAAGGGTGCTCAGGTCGAGAGGTCTGTGCAGGGAGCTGCTGGCCCTTGTCACAAACTCCTGGTGTTGTCTCCTCACCCCAGAGTGAAACTGTGGCTGTCCAGTGCCTGTCCCAGCAGAACTCCTCTGGCCAGCCTGCCAGAGGCTGATGGTGTCACCCTGCCCTGCACATACCTCCAGAGATGCCACCTTCAGCCTCAGGACAGTATTCCTGCTTAGTGTATAAAATATAAATGAAATGCTAAAAAAAAAAAGGCTGGTCAGGTGTTGGGCAATGACATGTTTCTAGGTTGATGAGGACTTTTTAATTGCTGGGCATCTTTATTCCTCCCTCTTCAGCTGCAGATGCAAAAGGATGATTTCCCTTCACTGCATCCAAAAGACCTAATTTTTGCTGTACAAGAAGGGAAGCTAATTGCAGGCTGGTGCTGAAACCTGACTGATTAATTTCTAGATTAATTTATAAGCACTTGACTTGTCAGCAGGTTCCCTCTCTGCCGTTTCCCAGATGTTGGGGAAACAACACTGTCTGTGAGACCTGTGCAACACAAATAAACCCTTTCTGCATGTCTGAGGTGTCAGTGGGAGCTGGTCACTGAAGGCTGGACCTGCTGCTGGCACTGTGGCTCTGGAATTGTCAATGCATGGAGTTATATTCCCTTTATATCGGTTCAGATGTGTGCTGTGGGTCTGCCCTGACACGTGTTCTTGCTGTAGGTGCTCCTCAGGAGGTGACAACAGCTGCCCAGGAGGCTGATGCTGCCCAGTCAGCTGTGACAGAGATGCCTGGTGTCCACCCAGGGAGCAGGGGCTGCCAGCTTTCCTCAGGAGAACAGCGGGGAGGACACCCAGATGCTGACAGCCCCCAGTGCCACCGAGGTGCTGGTGGCAGCTGGTGCCTCCTCCACAGTGAGCCCTGTGGATGCAGAAGGTAGGGTGCTGCTTCAAGGACTCATTTTCACACAAGATGGGATGGTACATGAAGTCAGTGCCTGGGCCCTCCAGTCTCAACACAACATCCTTATTTGACTTTTTTATTGCTAACCTTCTGCCCTCTGCCTCTAAACCTGGGCTGCTACTGCTTTCTGCCTGTGCACAATGTGGTTTAGCAAGGTGTCAGTATTCAAAACCAGTCACTAATTGGCTTTGTCAAGCATGGAGGAAGCTGTTAGCAGCTTCTCTTAGAAAATCACTTCTGTGACTGCCTTCTTCCCTCCTCACTAAATATCAGTCAATGCAAAGCCAGCACACATGAGATCCACCACTTGGAATTTGCCAGCATATGGGGGATTTTTTTGCCCCAAATAAGTGGCATAGAGGTTAAAAATAATGCCCCAAACCAAACAAGCCCCCTGTCTGTCCTTGCTGGCAAGCTGCCTTTAGCTTTAGAGACCTAAACAGGTTTTTTTGGTAGGGTTTTTTTTTTTGTTTTTTTGGTTTGTTGGGTTGGGGTTTTTTTTTTTTGTTTGTTTGGTTGGTTTTGGTCTTTTTGGGGTTTTTTGTGGGTTTTTTTTTTTTGTGTTTTTTGGTTTGTTGGGTTGGGTTTTTTTTGTTTGTTTGTTTTTTTTGGTTTTTTGGGGTTTTTTTTGTGGGTGGTTTTTTTTGTGTTTTTTGGTTTGTTGGGTTGGGGGATTTTTGTTTGTTGGGTTTTTTTGGTGGGTGTTTTTTTGTGTGTGTTTCTGTTTGTTTGTTTTTTGTTTTGTTTTTTTTTGTTTTGTTTGTTTGTTTTTAATTTTTATTTATGGAGGGAGAGTTCTTACTTCTGGAACCCAAGGCAGTCACAGATTGCTGATGCTCAGTCCAGAGGATGAAAATGTTTCATCAGGGTTCCATGGGAGCCAGTAGTGGGGGAAAAACACCCTCCTGCAAGAGCCTGGCAAGCCCTTGGGTGTCTGCCCTGATACTGGATTCCACTGGGGAGTGGAGGGTTGTTCTCAGGTTGGTGCAGCTGATGCAGAAATGCTTTAAGCAGTCACGTTCATGTAGCTGCTGCCTGCTGGTTTGGTGTCACCTTGGCAGGTACGTGCTGGAGCCTGTCCTCCTGGCAGGAGTGTAGCAAGGGTTCCCCCAGCACCAGGCTGACTGTGAGCTGGAGGGTATTTCTGGAGCAGTGGGGACCATTGTAATGAAAATGCTGCTGGGCAGCTTTTCTGGTGATTCTTGTGTTGCAGGGCATCAAAAGAAAAAAAAAAAGCTGGGTCTGTTTGTAAGGGGGAGAAGGTTCTTCTGGCAGTTTCCACTAATTGAATCTGCTTCTGGGATTTAATTATAAATTCAACCAACTTTTATCTCTGTAATGAACTATCAGATCCATCACTTGGCTCAGTTCTCAGCTGGTGTCTTGGTGCTCTGATCTTGCAGGGGTGTGGTGATGAG
This sequence comes from Phylloscopus whistleri, assembly GCA_017589585.1. Lineage (NCBI taxonomy): Eukaryota > Metazoa > Chordata > Aves > Passeriformes > Phylloscopidae > Phylloscopus > Phylloscopus whistleri. Next base: position 3,085,998 of record JADMLD010000529.1, read on the forward strand.
CAGTCCTTAAAGCAATGGAATTAAAACCTTTAAGGGTTCCCCCCTCAATAAGGGGAACCTCCTTTGCTGGCTGCCCTTGAGGAGAAAGCTTCATCACAGCAGAGTCACATCTCAAAGGAAGCAAAATTTCAGTAACTTCCTTGGAGTTAAATTTTCATTAAGGAGTTCCTTGGGGTTTTTACAAAGTATTGCTGGGCTGACTGGTTGCTTTTTCCTGTCTTCTGTAGATCTCACAGATGGGATCCTGGTCACCAGTGAGGAGGCTGTTCCAGCCCCAGGTGGGATGTCTTCTACCCCAGCTGGACAGACAGAGGAGGCATCCAGCAGGACTGTGGTGCTGGTGACTCCAGCATCCTCCTCCTCTGTCAGGAGAACAGCTCTCCCCTCTGTCAGGAGGATCAGCACAGCTGTCACCTACGGCCTGGACCGCCTGGAGTCAGAAGGTACCCCTGGGCCTGAGGGGCAGGTGGCCTCCTGTGGAGGGCCACACCTGCCCTGACAGCCCCCAGTGTGTCTGTTTGGCTCAGCCCTCTGTGATGTGCACATCTTAACTGTTGCCAATAAAGTTGTTGGACAACCTGTCCTCTCCTAGGAGGCACAGGAAGCAAGCAATGAGCAGTGTCCTGGAGGATTCCTGGATTTCCAGTGGCTGGGGTGGGTGTTTTCTTGGATGGGGAGCAGCAGTGGCATTGCTGTTGGAGCAGGCTCTGGCTCTGCACACCTGTAATGTTGGTGTGTGCATCCACTGCAGAGCTCTGTGCCAGGAAACACCCACCAAGGGGTGCTGAGGTAGGGCAGGTCCTGCCCTGGAGCTGTTCTGCAGCTCTGATCTGCCTTCTCTTCAGCTCACCCACAATTTTCCTGCAGAGAACTGTTTCTTGCTCTTTTTCCTACTTGAACTCTTCCCTGCTTGCTCATCCATCCAGTTCTGTGCTCCAGTGTCTGGGCTGATACCACCTGGCAGGAATTAATCTTTCCTCCTGTTCTTGCTCCCCCTTCCTTTATCTTGACCTTCTTTTGCCTTAGTATTTTACTGCAAAGGTTGGCAGCTCTCCAGGGGTGGCATTGCCAGATGGTATTTCTCCTCTGAGTAGAGGTGGGGTGCTGTAGACAACAGCTCATCAGCATCTTTTCTCTGCAGGAAGCAATAACTCTCACTCCTGTTAAGTTTAGAGGGCAGCAGGAGCTGGGAGCCTTCCCCTCTGGATGTGCCTGGCTTGCTGCTGGCTTTGAAGCCTTCCCTGAGCTCTCTGGGACTCCAACTGCAGCATTCTCCCCTTGCCAGGATGGATCTTGGATGTCCCTGGCAAGGCCAGGATGTGGTGCTGATGGGAGAGTGGCAGCAGGGGAAGGAAAGGTCGTGTGTGCAGGGAAAAGCTGATCTTTCAGGCTGGGAAATGAGGTCTCTGCTTAGCAAGAGCAGTGTGATTCAGGAGGCTAAAGTGTTTTCTAGCCCTCTGGGATCTCCTTTAGAAGCCTGGGTTTCTGCATGGGAAGATAAGAGGGATTTCAGTTTCAGCTGAGCATTGGTCTCTCAATTTAATGAGACCTTCTGCACAGGCATTTTTTAAAAAAGAAAATCTTTCTGCTCCAATACAGGACTGATGTAACTTTATTGGATTCCTGCTGCACTGTTTTCTCTGCTCTGGGCTCCTCTAAAGGCCAATGTGGGCTGTGGCTGGGCCCAGGTGCCCTCAATGATGAGCACTCAAGTGGAAATCTGGGTTTCTTGGCTCTGCAGGTGCCTGTTCTCCAGATGACACATGGGGCTCTTTGTGCTCTGTGGATTTGACAGCTGGCACAGGTTTTTGTGGTCTAAATCTCTTCTGCTCAGCCTGGACCTTTGTGCAGGGAGCCAGAAGGTTCCCTGGTGCTGGGGGTCACGAATCCACACCTTGTGAAATGGGACAATTGCAGTTACCATTTGGGGAAAGGCTTTCTGCCTGGGGATGGTGCTGCCCCAGTTAAGCACAAAGGAAGGGTTTTGAGCTACAGCTCTGCTCTCTTAACATCTTTTTTCTGCTTAATGGCAGCTGGGGGTGTATCACATCCTCATGGTGGAGTGGCATTTGGAAGCTTGGCTCCCAGAATGACAGCTCTTGGTGTTTGCTCTCAGAATATCTAGATGCTGCCAGATCCAAGGTGTTTGGGGGTGCTTTCCTTTAAAGCCACGTGGAGCTCCAGCCCAGCATAGTCAGGTTTTTGGGGTTAATGAGGGATCTTGGCCCTCTGGGGAGAGGCTGTGCCTGGCTCACTGTTGGGAGAAGTGCAAGGAGCTGAGTGAGCTCTGCTGCCTTCAGTGGGGTCCTGCTGGCTTTGCCTCACTGAAGGCCTGGCTCATCATTAAATATAAACCCCTGCTGCTCAGCTCACTCTGTTTCTTGGGGGACCATCTGTGCCAAGCTGCCTGTGGTTAATTGCATCTGTATATTCACCTGCCTGGCTTGGATGCAAAACTGTTTTAAAAATCAAATGGCACAGACAAAATGAAAATGTGTCTAGATGAGCTTATCCACCTCTCTGGTGGAGTCTGGAGAGATGAGCTGGGTGACAAATCTCCTCCTGCCTTGACTCTGTGGTGAGCTTGGTTCTACTTGCCCTTCCTAGTCAGAGAAATCCTATAAAGGGATTATAGGATATAGGGACAGGACACAGCAGAGGATAAGGCTTGCTTGTCTGGGGGAATTGATTATGTGTTTTGTCTCTGTGCCTAGGATTTGCATTTCTCTCCAGCGAGCTGAGCACTGCAGCTTTCTCTGTAGGGCTCCTGGGTACAAAGGGCTACTGGTTCACCTGGCTTACTGAGGACCACTGTGTGAGCCTCCCAACTCCCTTCAAAGAATGACTCTTTGGAAGGAAAGCACACTCCCTTTGGGCTTGATTCCTGTGCTGTAACCTCTGCCATGGCAGGTGTTGGCAGAGGTGGCTGCACACCCCCAGCATTTGGCAGGTGGGGTTTCTGAAGTGGCAGGACAAGTGCTGTGCTCCCTCTCCTGCAAAATCCTTGCAGCTTTCAGCTGAGACCTGCTGGATGGAGCACACCAGACTGGTCCTGTCCCTGTGGGTCAGGGTGAGCCTGTTTCTGGCCCTGCAGGCTCAAGATTTGGTTCTCCTGTGTGCCACCACCCTGCCTGGCCAGCAGAGAATCCCAGAATGGGTTGGGATGGAAGTGACCTCAGAGACCCTCTCATCCCAACCCCCTGCCATGGGCAGGGACACCTCCCACTATCCCAGGCTGCTCCAAACCCTGTCCAGCCTGGCCTGGAACACTTCCAGGGATCCAGGGGCAGCCACAGCTTCTCTGGGCACCCTGTGCCAGGGCCTTCCCCACCCTCACAGGGAAGAATTCCTTGCTGCAGTCTGTTCTCCTTGCTGGGAGTGAGCTGCTCACACAGTTCAGGGGTCAGGAGGGTGCTCAGAGCTTTGATTAAAGCAGGAGCTGCTCTGCCTGATGTGTGGTGTCAGGAGCAGCCAATGGCTCTGGAAATGGGCAGCTGAAAATCAGCTGCTTCAGAAGAGGAGGCCTTGACCAAGTAGCTCTTGAGTGTAGAGTGTTCCCAGTTAATTAGGATGGCTCTCAGCTGGCAGAATTTGGAGCTCCATGTGCATTTGCAGCCTGCTGTGAGCAGTTCCAAGGAGCAGCTTAGGTTGGAAAAGACCTTCAGGATTGAGTCCAGCCTTTGAGCAAAGACCACATCCAGGCTTTCCTTAAACACCTCCAACCACGGTGGGGCTCCACCATCCTCCCTGGGCAGCCCCTTCCAATGTTTAATCACCCATTCTGTGAGGAAATTCCTCCTGAATACTTCAGAACTTGTAGCCATTTATATAAATTCATAAAAGATACTTGAACTCCCCATTTTTCTTCTGATGTGTGTCACAGTCCAAGGCACCTTTTTTGGTTTTTTGGGTGTAAAGGGTATTCTTCCTGGAAATTGAGGTTTGAAGGGGATTGCTATTTGGACCTTGACTGTTATGGATTAAGATTTGCCTCATTAAATCTCTACAAGCCCTGTTAAAAAATTGAATTAGGATGCAGAGGTGTAAATAAAACAGGCACTTAACCCAGCATGGTTAACTAGCCAGGTCTTAGAATTCCTCACCAGCTCTTTGGCTATCAACTAAATTGGCAAGGAGCAGAAGACTTAAAACAAAGCACATGCAGAATGAATTATTAAATGGTTTTGGTACACACTTTTTTCTTGCTTCTTGTTTATTGCAACCACTGAAATGGGAACTGCTCTGTGTTGACCTCTATCTTCTTCACAGTAGGTGGTGGCTCATCCCTCATTCTGCTTTCTAGCAGAAAATGGTAAAAAAAGTGACAATTTTTTGTATCAAACCCAACTTTTTTTTTTTTTCCTCCTCTCTCCTCTGAAAGTGTTTGATACAGACATTCCCAGTTTTTCTGTACAACCTCAGCCAGGGCCTCACTCCACTCATGGGCAAGAATTCCTTCCTAATCTCCAATCTAGCCCTGCCAGCTTGAAGCCATCCCTCTTGTCCTGTCCTGGTCCAAAGCCCCTCTCCAGCTCCCTTGGACCCCCTTTAGGCACTGGAAGGGTCTCTTGAGATCTCCCTGGAGCTTTCCCTTCTCCAGGCTGAGCACCCCCAGCTCAGTTCTTTGTGATGTTCTGGCACATTCTGCCTCCAGCACATTGGGTGACATTTCTTAGTCTGACCCACCTTGGTTCCTGTTCTGACCAGGCTTTGAATTTTGAACTGTGATAGATTTTACATTTGTCCAAGAAAAAAAGAGATTTCACTTAAATATCACTTTATTGTTGTAGCTTTCCCATGCTTATCACCAAGCTTGAGCAAAAACAACAGATAAACCCCCACAGCTGCTATTATTGAAATCTAATTGGGCTGTGTGAGTGGAAGTTTTTAATGAGGTTGTTTGTTTTAATCTGAGGATTAAGCAGTTCACCCTCATGGCTCAAAGGGGGTGAATTCAGATAAGCAGGGATGTGGCAGCAAGGTTCTGCAAGGAGCATTTTCTGCTAGGGTTGCTCATGGCTGGAGTCCTTTAGCAGGTGGCAGAGTGTTGCTCATGGGGCATTTTTGGGAGCTTTGTTCAGTGGGACCAGGGCTGCTGCAGGAAGGGGATCAAGGATTTGGGAAGAAGGAGGAGCTCAGAACAGAAATGAGCTGATTGGACTCAGTCACGTTCCCTTTGGCTCCTCTTGGTCTTCACAGGACTTGAGTTAAAACTTTGGTCCCCTGGAGACTGCTGCCCATAATAACATACCACTATGCATCATCTGTCATAATCCATGCTGGATTCGTCTGGAAAATAAAGCTGAAATCAAAAGTTTCCTTAACTCTTGGCCTGTTTGGTTGTTCTGTTCCCAGGCAGTGGGGTTGAATTGAATGCTTCTGGAAGAAAAAAACAGAACACCAACAGCCTTTTCCAGTGAAAATGGAATTAGTGTCTCTGCTGGTGGTTTGTTTTTTTGTTGTTGTGTTTTTGTTTTTTGTTTGGTTGGTTTTTTTTGTTAGGTTTTTTTTTTCCTTTGGGTTTTTGTGGGGTTTTTTTGGTTTGTGTGGGTTTTTGGTTTTTTTTGTTGTGTTTTTTTTTTTTTTTTTTTTGTTTGTTTGTTTGTTTTTGTTAGGGTTGGTTTGTTTGTGGGTTTTTTTGTGGTTTGGAAAAAAAATCCTATGACCACAGCCCTTTTCCTGGGGAAGGCGTTTTGTTAAGACATGTTGTAAACTTTTTATCTGCCTTCATCTCTCTTGTTCTGCCCTGTCCACTCACAGGTCAGGGCCATTAAACCTGGACTGATTTGACTGCACTCACTTGATAAATCACCACTTTGTCTTGATTTTTATACTGCTTGGTTCAACACCTGTACAGCCAGGGGCAGAAGAGCTGTTCTGCAGCAAGGCAGGGAGCAAACTTGTTATGGTACATGCAGTGTGTTCTGCAGCATTTTGGGCATTTTTCCCCCTTTAAAATTGTCTTGTGTTGCTAAACTTGACTCTCTGGCCTGGCTCAGTGTGAGAGCAATTTTGAGGTGAGTGTTGCTGGAGATACAGGTTGTTTTTGTTTTAGGAAGAAATCCTTGAATTTGGACAAGAGAAAACAACCTCAAGTTCCACTAGGGAAGATTAAGGTTGGGTGTTAGGGGAAAATTTAATCACTGGAAGGGTGGTCAGGTACTGGCACAGGCTGCCCAGGCAGTGGTGGAATCATCAGCCCTGGAGGGGTTTAAGAGATGTGAGGATGTGGCACTTGGGGACAGGGGTCAGTGGTGGCCTTGGCAGCGCTGGGGGAATGGTTGGACTTGATGATTTGAGAGCTTTTCCAACCTTAGTGATTCTGTGATGTGTAAATTCCTGTTCTCTTTGAAGCTTCTATGGGGGTAGGGTTATGTTATCCTGCTTTGTGTGGTAGGATCTGACCCAACAGCTGCACTCCTCCCACCAGCCCCTTTCCCTGTCTCTGTGCAATTGCCCAGATGCTGAAACTTCCCAAGAGATTTGATTTTTTTCCAGAGCACAGCATTTAAGACAACCCCACCTCCAGCAAGTACCTTGGATGGCTTTGCAGTGCAGGTGCCTGGGCTGAGCAGAACTCATCCCAGGGGGTTTTACCCTGATGCTTGGGCAGAGTTTCTGTGCCTGCCTGTGTTGCCCCCACCCTGGCACAGCACTTTCCCCAGGAGCAGTGCTTGGTGAGAGCCCCTCCACCTCCTTACTCTCTCCTTCCAGGCTGTCAAAGCTCTTGGCAGCATTTTTGGAGCTGCTGGATGGTGACATTGTGACTGATCACGTGAAGGCAACACATCAATAATAAAAGAGTTGTCCTAGAAAGGCCTTCCTGCCTTGACAGTCAGCTGTGATCACAACAGCAGTGCAGAAAGTGAACCTCAGGGAGGGGAAAAAACCCTTGGCAGAGGCTTCTTAGTGCCTCTCCCTGCTGCTCTGGCAGGAGATGGGAGTCACAGACCTGCCCATCCCTAATCCTGGTGGTATTTACACAGCATTATTTACATGTTTACACGGTGTTATTAGCACCTAGGGGTGACCCTGCAGCACTGAACACCACATTAAAATCACAGCTTAAACTGTCAGGGAGCACAGCAATCCTCTGTGGTAGCATTTAGACATCTTCATCCACTGAGTTTGGGGTGAGGGAGGCTGGGAAGGGAAAGGGCAAAGCAAATGAGCAAATGACAATTCCAGTTTTTGCCCTGCAACTTCTTTCTTTTTTAGTTTTTTGTGGTTTTTTGGTTTAGGGTGTGTGTTTGGGTTTTTTTGTGTTTTGTTTTTTGTTGGTTTTTTTTTTTTGTTTTGGTTTGGGTTTTTTGTTTGTTTTTGTTGTTGTTTTTTGGTGGTTTTGGGGTTTTTTTTGTTGTTTTTGGGTGTATGTGGGGTTTTTTGGTTGTTTGGTTGGGGTTTTTTGTTTGTTTTGTTTGTTTGGTTTGGTTTGTTTTGTTTAGGTTTTTTTGGTTTTTTGTTTTTGTTTTTTGGTGGTTTTGTTGGGGTTTTTTGTGTGTTTTTTGAGTTTATTTTTTTTGTCGTGTTTGGTTTTTGTTTGTTTTTGTTTGTGTTTTTTTGTTGTTGTTTTTTCTTTGGGGGTTTTTTTGTTGCACTTTGAATTCAGTTTGTGCCTGTGAGTGAATCTCTCACCTTCCACTGAGAGCCTCTTGCTGCTCAGGGCACAGCAAGATATTTCTCCTGTGTCTTCAGCCTGACAAATGATGGTTTCCTGGCTCTCCTGAGGAGTACAAGTGTTTGCAAACATTAATGGAAAATATCTAAATACAGCAATATCATTCTTCAGTGAAGGTTTCCTCAGCTGAAAACCTGGTGTGGCTCCATTGCCTTCAGCAAGGTTATGAGCACAGGGGCTTCAGCTGCAGCTTCTTTCAAGCCACCACACCCCCAAAAATTCAGTCTGAGGCTTTTACCTGCTGGCTGCTGGTGTTCCAATTGCTTCAGCTTCCAGAGGTGGTGGGTTCCTGCTGGGTCAGGGAAATGCCTCCCAAGGGAGCTGTGAGATGGTCTTGTTTCTCCTGCCTGAGCCACAGCAGTCATCGTGAATGTGCAGTTCTGTGGTGAAAAAATCACTTTTGGAGCGAGCACAAGGTGCTTTTTTCCCCCTCTGAAATAGCAAATCCCATTCTCTGGATCTCACCTGTGTCACTAATGGATCCATTCAAAGTCCCATGACAAAGCCCAGTGGTGGCTGTTTCCATCAATAAAGCTGAAAACTCTGCTGAAAATGTGTTATTTCATCTCAGACTTCTTTCCCTGGGGCTCCCCTGCAGCTGCCCCAGGTAACAAATGATAGGAGGAGAGTAAACATCCTCAAGCTGCACCAGGGGAGGTTTAAATTGGATATTAGGAAAAAAATTCTTTACCAAAAGGCTGGTCAGGCTTTGTGCCAGGCTGCCCACTGCCCATCCCTGGAGGCATTTAAAAGATGTGTGGGTGTGGCACTTGGGGCTGTGGTTTAGTGCTGGATTAGCAGTTGGACTCAGTAATCTCAGGGGGCTTTTCCAACCTAAACCATTCCATGACAAAGACAAAATAGCTGACATTGAGCTGCAAATGCACATGAAGCTCTGGATTACTTCTGAATCTGCTGGGCTTTGCACTTCCACTCATTCAGTCCTTCCCAATAGTTTCCTTTCAATCTGCTGCTGAGGCCTTTTGAAGGCCAGAAGGTGCCAATTTAGGAGGGGAAAAACGTGGTTTTTGTAGAAGGTTTTTGTGTAGAGCACAAACCTCCAGCCTGAGATTCAGCTGTGTGCTGCTCACTTCCATTTTTCCATCTTGTGGGCCTCCCAAGCCTGATTGCATAGCCTGCCCACGGCTGCCTGTTGTGCCTGTGCTGCTGAAATCCCACACTTGTGAAATTTGTGTTGTTTTTTTTTTTTATTATTTTTTTGGCAGTGTAGCTTCCTCCTGGTGACCACCAAGTGGTGCTCTGCGCTGCACCTTGCAGCAAGGCGAGCTCTTGGCATCTCGGGGTGGGGGGGTTCAAAAGCTCTTTTCAGGTGCAGGAATGAGCCAGAGAGGAGAAAGGAAAGAGCTGAGAGCCTTTTCCTTCCCCCTTTGCTACAAGGATCTCATTATTCACAGCTTTCTGCTGTGGCTGCCGGGTGATTGATGGGGCTTGGTGATCATCAGATGTGATAAGTAGTCTCAGCACTTTCAATTTGGGTGTTCAGCTTGGCTGCCTGCGAGGCTTTGGAGACAAGGGAGATGGCTATCCGTGGCTTCAGCACTCCATCCTGGCAGGTGTGTGTCCTTTGGGTTGCTAAAAATCACAAGAAGCTCCTAAAACCCTTGTCCCAGAGTAGTTTTTTCGGAGATAAAAATCCGATGCCTGCTCTCTCTTGGTTGGTTTTTGCACCCAGCCTGGGGAAGAGCTCTGTTCGTGTTCCTCCTCTCTGGTGTTCTGGCTGTTCAGTCCCTGCTGCTAAGTTTTGGGATTGTTGATGGCTGTGTTGCTCTCAGCAGAGGGAGAAGACCTGCCTACATTCACTTGTCTTTGCAGCTTTCCTCTGAGCACTCTCCAGGTGCCACTCTCAGCTTCACAGTTGTGTGTTTTGTATGAAAACATGCATTTTGACAGAGAAAATCCTGATCTTGATTCTGAGTGATACATGATTCATTATAATTCAGAAACTGCCCATAAAATGCAATGGGGATTTAAGGGGCTGATAACTCCATCCCTGTGAGCTCCATCAGATGCTCTGTGTGGTGTCGTTGTGGCAGGAATGCTCTTTCCAGGTACCAAAAGCCATCCTCCAGCAGGATGTTGCAGCTAAATCCCAGCAGGAGCTCATTTGTATGGAATACAGGAGCAGAACTGAAAAGGATTGTCTTGTTTGGTGAGCTGAGGAAAACGTGCAGGGTTTGGAAGCAAATCCATGAATGTGAGGGGAAGGAGTTGCCAGAGGACAGCACAGTGGATCAGTGGGTTTATAAACATGCACTGATTCCTCATATTCTCTCATCTCATATGATATTCCAATCTGTGGAGGCCATTTAATCCAGGCTGGGTTGCCTCCAACCTCTGTGAGGTACAGCTACAGCAGAAAGAAAAGGGTACTTGGATAACAAAGGGTGATTTGGCTGGGTTGTTAGTTTTTAATGCCTGGGCTCTCCCAGTCTGACCATGTCAGGAGGGAATTTTTCTACAGGGCTGAGAAGGGTTGGTGTAAATTAGATAAAAGAGCATAAATACTGTGTTTGATCCTCAGCCTCAAAAAACCAGCTGTGAGAAATTCAAAGCATGCCATTGTTCCAGGAATTATCTTTCCCTGGTGGGTGGCTCCATCAGTAGCTGTTCAATAGCTCCAATGCAAATTCTGGTATAGGATGTCCCTGAGACTTTGGGAACTCTAACTTGGAAAAAGGAGCTGTGGGCAGACTGACTCTATATTTGCCCTGCTCTAGGCTTCCTTCAGCTTCTGCAGCCAGTTGTGGTTGCAAATAAGAAAAAATAGGAAAAAAACCTTCAGTTTGATCCAGTACGGTGGTTCCTGTGTTGCCTTTTTAGATTCTAGTGGTGAAATATGGCTTAAATATTTTTTTTCCATATGTTAACAGTACAGACAGTTCTGGAATAAATGGGTATCTGCTGTAGGAGAATTCCTGGAGTCACAGAATGGTTTTGGTTGAAAAGCACCTTAAAGATCATCTTGTTTCAACCCCCCTCCTCTTCCCTGGGCAGGGAGACCTTGCATAAATTCACAGGAATTTCCTCAAAGTCACATTTGTCAGCTCTCCTGTGAATGTTGGCTATGCTGCCTTCCTTCCAACACTTTCCAAGGCCAGGTTGGGATGGGGCTTGGAGCAACCTGGTCTTGAAAGTGCCCTTTCCAAAGCTGGAAAAGACTCAAGAAGAGCTAAATACAGACCCAACTTACTGCTGCCTCCAAGGCTGGAAATCAGGAAAAGAGCTCTCACTTGAGCTGTAATTAAGCAGGGAGCCCTGTAGTTACAGATGCCCAAGAGTTGGTACACTTGCACATCCTTGTTTGCACCCTGCTGCTAGGAAGCAGAAAATTACTGTATTTCCCACTAATTTGAGAGTCTGAGACAACACCAGCAGCTTCCAGTGGTGATGAGCTCCTCCAAATGGGCCCCTGTGGGGGTCTTTCCTGCCAGGGGACAGGCACGAGTTGGTTCAGCTGCTCTGCCTTTGGAGGAGCTCAGCCTGGTGCTCACCTAGAGAGATCTGTGAACCTTCTGCCTGGTGGATGTCTCCTGATGTTTCTTTTCTGTCTCCCTGCCCAGAGGGTGAGGAAGAGGAAGAGGATGAAGAGGAGGAGGAGGAGGAAGAAGAGGAGGAAGAGGAAGATGAGGAGGACAAAGACATGGACCTGATGGATGAGAGCATGGAGGGTGACACGGAGCTGCCAGGCTTCACACTTCCAGGAGAGACCTCCCAGGAGCCCCTGGCTGGCCTGGAAAACCCTGTGGCCCAGCTGGCTGGAGTATCCTACCAGGTTCCTGACACCATTGAGTGGGAGCAGCAGAACCAGGGTCTGGGTAAGAGAAAAGCCCCTTCTTCCTTTGCCCTTCACATCTCCTGCTCTTCATTCTGCATCAGACAGTCCCTTGTACCAGTCATGGGTTGGCTCTCAAGCCAAACACAAAGCAGGTTCCTTCATGAGGAAACCCAGTTCACCAGTGACAGCTGGTGAAACTGGGGTGTGTCCCAGGCAGTGTGACTTGACTTTTCATTTTGGGGAAAATATGGATACTCCAAACCTGCTCCTTCATCCCCAGAGCTTAGTGTTGTCTTGCTCCAGGGGCAGACAAAATAATGACTTCTAAGATGAGATTGCTGGGGAAATTTCAGTTCCCTTTGCCCAAGATGGGTTGGTGCAGGGATATTTGTCCTGTGGGGACACAGGAGCTGGGTGTTTGCTCATCAGCTCATTTGCTACTTCAGCAGCATTTGTCTGAGTTCCACTCTTCTGGCATTTTCAGGGGTGCATGGCCCAGCCATGGGAACCTGTGCTGGCAGTGTGAAGGCAAACCTGCAAAGGCTCTATAAAGCTTTCTGCAGTTTATTCCTGCTGTACATATAGGGCCTGGGTTTAATGACTGGACTGGCTTACTCCACCTAGGAGTCAGTGTTTAAATGTGTGAAGTCCACGTGGTGCAAGTCAAAACTGGTGTGGGACAAGGAAGATCTTAGAAAGGAACTTGTCCAGCTTGGCAAAAGGCTCTGGAATGATTTCCCAACATACACAATTTCCAAGCCAAGCCCTGTCAAACACAATGGGAACCTTTCAGGTGAATTTGTGAGAGCTGAACCATATCTAGACAGAAAGTCTTTAAGTCTGACTATTAGAGTTAGCTGTTCTGAGAAGCTCATCAAATAAAAAAATAAAAAATTAAAAACAAACAAACAAACAACCCCCCCAAAAATAACAACAACAAAAAACCCCCAAAAAACCCCAACCAAAAGTCTTCTATATGTTTTCTATCACATATATCTATGTGATTTCTATCACTTCCCCTGAATGCATAATTCTGATTTAACCTGGAGGTTCTCCTCTGTGATGCTGTTTCCAGCCTGCTTTAGTGATGCTGGCTTCCCTAATTGAATCAAAGATTGTGTCTCAGGAGCTGTGTGGGAGGGTTGATTTCCAGAACCCTGTGGGAGGGAGGGTTGGCCTTTGAGGGGAGATGGAGTTTGCAGCTGGACTGATCCCTCCCTGTCAGACTAAATCCTGCTGGAAAAGCACTGTGTTGGGTGGTGGCTGTGTCAGGCCTGTCTCACATGTCCTGCTGTCCCACCAGGAGCTGTCAGGGGAGAAATTCCAAGTCCTTAAGGGTTTCTGGTTGTCTTTGGCGAGCTGGGTGAAGGAGGTGTGTGGTGCTGTTGTATGTGACAATGTTTGCCATCACCTGTGGGGTTACAGGGGAGGTTATTCTGTGTCAGGCACAGTTCAGGTCTATGCAGGTCTGGACTGGAGTCACTGCTGCACTTCCAGCTCAGGGTAGGAGTTGCATATCTGGTACAGCAGGCAGGTGAGAAAGCAGTGACCAGGGGCTGATGCTGTTCTTCAGATCCTGGAAAGGACATATTTCCAAAAGTTCCAGACAGGGAATAAACAGACTGTGTGGTCACAGGCAGGATTCTTCTCCCCAGTTTATGTTTTGTTGACTTCCATGCACATTGGAGGAGCCCCTGGGAAGCATGAGTTGGGTCAGCATCAGAGGGAAGGCTCTGAGCACCCAAAGGACTGGGCTGGCATGGATTTTGGTGTTCTCTGAAAGTCACCAGATCCAGGTGGTTTGGATTGTGTCGCCCTGTTCTTCTAAAGTTTTTCTAGAGTTCTTTTCAGCCTTCTGATGTTTTACTTTTGTGGTGGAGTTTCTCACACACTTTTCATGTAAATAATGATTGTTCTCCATTCCTTTCTGGAGGAGGAGAGAATTGGTGGACTGTTGGGTTGACCAGTGTGGTTGGAGAGGACAATTTTCATCCTCCAACCCATGGTCACTGTTGGAATTCTATAAATGTCAAGGTCTGTGAATAAACTGCCTCTGTTTTGCCTTGGACATCTCAGTGTCATATTGCAACAGGATTGCCTTTTGTTTTTAGGCTGTTGCAGTCAGTGCAAACATACATGAGGGAGAGGATTGAGGCTGTGGCTGAGCTGAGTTCATTTTTAGGAATTGGCTGGGACTTTTGTGCAGTGCTGTGGTGGCAAAAAAAAGAGGGGACGCAGTGGGATCAGCCTCTCTGCTTGTGACTCACCCCTCTGGTTGCAGCAGGCACTCTTTACACTTATGTAAAGAGCCATTTGTTCTTTTCCTGTCTGGGTGACCTCAGTGGCTCTGTGACACTGCTCCTTCCCCCTCTGCAGCGTGCTGGTGCCCAGCAGTACTCCTGAGAGAAAGGGAAATTATTTATGGTTTAGAGGCACAAAGAAAATGGGACTGGATGAGGAGACTGGAGCTAAATGATCTTTAAGATCCCTTCAAGCCCAAGGCATTCCATGATTCTGTGAAAACCAAGGACTTGCATGAGCTCATGCTGATAATCTAAGGCCATGGAAGGAGCTGAACCCAGGGGATGAAAGCTGATTTTCTGGGGAATGGGAGGTGCCTCTGCAGGAGTGTAGCCCTTCCCCTCTCCAGTTTGTGCCAGGTGAGCTTTTCTGCCCTGGATCCCAGCTCTGGATTCATGGGCACACATCAGGACACTTCTGTGTCCATACCTGCTCCTGGCTTTGTGCTTCTCTGTGGAGTGTATTTGGGAGAACAGGAAAGGTGGGAAAGGCACACAGCTTGTGTCAGCAGGAAGTGGGCTGTTATCAGAAGAAATCCCCCCAAACCTGGCAGGAAGCTGGAGAAGCTGCTCCCGTTGTTCTGCTGGAGCACTTGGAGAGACCAGACTCACTGTAAAAGACTTGTAAAGCTTTAGAGCTGCTGGATGGGTGCAGGGGCTATTTTTCTTTGGAACCCTTTTTCTCTAGGTGATTTTCACCTTTGAAAATCCAGTTATTTTAATTTGGGGACCGGTTTCTAACTGCTGGACATCCCCAGAAGAGCTCTGTGTGTCTCTTCCTTCCCTAAATAGTGCTGAGATGTGAAGAGCTTCCCTTATTGTGCAAATTAGGCAGGGTTTGGAAGGGGAAATTGTTCACACAGCATTGGAAAGGGAGACCTGAAGGAAGGTGACAGAGAACAGGGTAAGGGGACAACATCCAAGCACCAAACTTTTACAGTTGGCATTTTCCATTTTTAAAACACTTTGCACACGTGTCTTCCTCCTGGGGATGCTTCTGTCCTCTAGCCTTCAGAATTTTGACATTTAATGCTGAAATCTATGGTGCAGAGGAGCCCAGAAGTGTTGGAATAGCTGTTCTCAGGTCAGTTATTATCGAGTTTGCTGGCTCAGATGGCTGACATGCTGCAAATCCCTGGAGAGCAAGGAGCTTGATCCACAAAACAGCTTGGCAGGGCACGAGACAGTTTGGGTTTTTGTAGTGGTCAGTGAGAAGGAGCTGGAGGAACAGAATCATTAAAATTGTCAGTTCTGGGCAGTCAGATGGTCCTGCATTAACTCCAGCTGAGCAAAAGCCATTTATAAGCACCAGTAACGAGACTGACAGTTTTACAGCCCATCAACTGGCTCTCTAACCAGCAATACACAGGCAAAGAGTAAAGCAGAACATGAGAAAATCTGTGCATTTATGAAATAGAATTTGACCTTCCAAAAGCTGTCCTGGTGGCCTGCAGCTCTGGGGAAGCAAGGTGTGGGTATGATTTGGGACCTGGTTTGGTGTCCTGTTCAAGTGCTTTGCTTTCACAGGTTGCCAGTGAAGGGCAGAGCAGCACTTTTGGACCTCTCTGCATTCTCTGTGAGGTGACTTTGGTGTCTCTGTACTTGTTTCTTGATTTGTGTGTAGGTGGTGTGTGTCAGGCAAACACTGAACACCTGGAGAGCATCACAGGAACACCAAGACCAGGTGTGTAGCTTGAATTTTGAGGGAATAAATAAAAATACCTGGTTTCCCCCTGCTCCCTCTTTTGTGGTGCATTACCAGGAGAACTGCAGGTGGGTTCAAAGCTGGGGAACAGTTTATGGTCCTTCAGTTACTCCTCATGCATCTTAGAGCAGGTGGTCTTTGCTGTGCAACTCTAAGGAGATCAGACCCCCCTGCTTCTGTTGGTGGTGGCTTCTTCTCCCAGTTCTCAAGAGTGTTTGTCCTCCCAGCTCTGTGAGAATTCTTAATTGAACAAGAATGAGCCAAGAGGAAAATGGCCTCAGACTTCCAAGCTATTTCCTGATGCCTCAGTGCTTGCCTTTCATTGACATCCCAAGGTGAATAACTCCCGCTGTCCACAGCAGGTAACAGCAGGAGATTTAGGGCGATTTACTGAGCCTTTAATTTTACCACATTGGGGCAAGCAGTAGTTTGCTTTGAGCATTTAAAATGTATGGAGTTGGCATTTTCTTCTTTCCCCATTGAGGCTCCACTTGATGTAATTTTTGTGTGTTTGCTAAAGTGGTTTTGCACCTTTGTCTCCATCAACCTGCAGTTCCATATTACATCTGGATTTACTCTCTGTGGTGGCTTGTATGTATGCTAGGTACTATTTTTTTATTCTCTGTTTTAACCTAAATCCATTTTTGTCCAGGTTTTGCCTTTCTTTAGCTGACCCACTGGTGTGTTCTTTGCATCCACCTGTTTATGGCAATATTGCAGGGTTTTAGCTTGTGAGAAGTCACCTGAGTTGCCTGGTTCCACAGCATTTGTTTTTGATTTCCATCTGCCCATGGAGGGATTGTACACAGGGGAGTTTGGACCATCCCTGTGGATAGGATTTAGAGATTAAAAAACAAAAAGCAACAAAACAAACCAGCAATTTAGGAGGGAGTTATGAAGTGTGACAGTATAATTCTGGACATTGTAGTTTCCAAAATATAAACCATGTCTGTGTTTCTTGTATTTTTGTGGGTAGGACATTAGTTCTTACCATAATGGAAGGTTGTATAACTCTCTCAGGTAATGACAAGGCACTTGCACAATAAACACACTTCTGGGATGTGATTTTTTTTCTTTTTAAATATATAATGGATAGAAATTTTTTCTGCAGCTCTGAGCAGCTACTTATAGAGAAAATAGCTCTCGTTGTATTGCAAATCTGTGGTCACAAATTACACTGCATAAACCATATAACAGATGCCTCTGGTTAATGATGGTGAGGCAGAGGAGCAGAAGGACACTAGTGGAAGATGATGAATGTTTGAAATGTCATTTTTACAGGAAGATAGGATTAATGCTTTTATGGGCAAAAAATAACCAGCATTAGGAAGGCAGGAGCTGAGACTTAGAAATTAGTAATATGTTCTTTAATTGCTGCCACAAATGGATCTATTTTAAGTACTCTTACAGCTCATGGCATTGGAACATCAGAGTGCCTTTTAATCTTTAATGCATTTATCTCTTTAATCACCCTGAAAGGCTCATCTGTGTTTCAAAGGTGGTGAGCAAAACCACAGAGAGGCCCAGTGACCCCTCTGGTTCCACGAGGGAGCCTTTGGCAGAGTGGGCATTTGGAGGAGGGGAATTAAATTAGTGCTTTCCCTTCTGGAGGCGGGGTGTGCACACCTGCATTTCTCCCTGGAGTGGAAGCAGAGGATCACTCAGAGAGTCACCATCCTAACAGTCCATGGGAATCCCAGGTGGGAGAGGCTGGCAGGAGCCAGGGTGAGGAGTGTAACCAGCAAATTTTCCCTCCCCATGTGTTCCAAGTGCAGCTGCCTGCAGCAATCCTGCCCTCTGTGGCCTTGCCCCATTTGTGGTTTTTGTGGGAGTTTTGTGGCACTGAGCACTGGCCATGCAAGGTCTGGGTTCCAGACAGGCTGCAGGCAGAAATGAGCAGTCTCAGGAACAGAGATGAATATTTTTCCTGCCTTTCTGGGTGCTCCAAATAATTTATACAGTTCCATATGTTCCTTGCTAGCTCCCCTTCCCTCTCTCAAGCAGCAGTGAAGCTCCCACCATCAATCTGTGCCTGTCTCAGGTTTCTGTCCCTCGTGAGGGAATTCCAATCCCTTTGGAATTGCTTCCTTTTTACCTAAGAGATTGTTCATGGCTGCATCTTCATCTGGAGCAGACTCATAGTTAATCAGGTTTGTCTTGTCAAAGGGAATTCTGCATCCTGTCTGTGAGCAGTGATGGTCCTCTCTGCCAGCTCAGGGTGACATTTGCTGTTCTAACAACAGAGCAGCTCCCAGAGGGGACAATTCACATCAGAGATGGCTTTTGCTCCTCGTCAGATCTCATTCCAAGGTGTTTTGGGGAGTGTGTGTCTCTAATATTCCTCCTTTCTTCAGCCTGCTGGCTCCCTGCACGGCCTGTGCTGGGATCTTGGGCAGTGGGACCTTCCAGGAGACACAAAACTTGGCCAAGTCTGAGCCCTGTGGTCCTGACCTGCCAGCCTTTTGTGCTCTTCCCTTTTCCCATCCAGCACAAGGCTGCTGTGCCCTTGGCAATGAGGGCAGTGTGTTTCAAAGGGAAGACAGGAACAGTGTGTCTGCCCTGTGAGCTGGGATGAGGAGATTCCAACCACGGAGCATGAACCCCTCATGAGCTGGAGCCACGTCCTTCCTCTTGGAAGCTCCTCAGCTCTTGACCTCAAAGAGGAAATCAAGGCTAAGGGAAGGGAATAGGGATGAGGGAAGCAGCTGAGTCCCCATCCCTGGAGGGATTTAAAAGCTGGATGGATGTGGCACTTGGGGACTGTGTTAGTGGTGGCTTGGCAGTGCTGGGGAGATGGTTGGTCTTGATCTTTGAGGGGCTTTTCAAACCAAACAGTCCTGTGATCTCAGGAGTAAATCAGAAGACTGGGGGGTGTCTGGGGGGTGACTCCCAGCTCAGCTATCAGAAACAGGGGACACAAAGCTGTTGCTCTCAATAATCAGGCTGATATTTTACCCTGACATTTTTGTTGGAGTCTATCGGGAAACAGCAGCACTAAAACATCCTTGGATACATTACTTTGAAATACCAGCCCTTCACTAAGTTTATGCATCCTGTGTCAGAGGGAGACTAAGCCCATTTGTTACCAGCCCTTAAGTGCTGCCTCCAGAGTCTGGGGGAGGATTTAGAGGCATTTTCTCATTTTTGGCTCTTTCTTCTGTCTCCCTGCCCATGGAGAAGATGGAACCCCCATCAGGCAATGTATTAAACTGAAGTTTCTGGCTGCTGCAGGGAGGAGTGAAGAGATCCTGTCCATCCATGGCATTTCTGCTTCTTCTCCTTCACTTTGGAGAGAGTTGGCATGAACACGTGGGAAAATTGTCTGCCAGTTTGTGGGGAGAGGGGACTTTGGTCACAATGGTTGGTGTGAGAGGTCCCAGTGACTGGGGAAAGTTTCTGATGAACCTGGGATCCATGGATGAATCCAAGTCTGAGGGCTGCTGCCAACCCTGCCTGCCCTAATCCCCACTACCCTGCTAGGCAAAAAATCCCTGAAATATCTGCAAGGGGGATTCAGCAGCTTCTCTGGTGGAAACATCTGTGGAAGACTCCCCTGCACAGCTCAGGTAGGGGAGTCTGGGTGGTGTCTGTGTACAGAGAGCATTAGGGAAGGTTTACTAAGGGGAACCCTTCACCAGAAGGGTTGTCAAGCTTTGGAACAGGCTGCTCAGGGAAATGATTGTGTCACCAGCCCTGGAAGTGTTCAAAAAACTCGTGGATATGGTTTTGTGATGGAAGTGGTGGTTGGTGCTGGGTTGGTGGTTGGATTTGATGATCTTTGATGTCTTTTCCAGCATTAATGAGATTTTATGAAATTCTCCCTCCTTGGCTTGCTGGGTAGCACAGGAGGGCAGCTGCAGCAGCACCAGGCTCCTGGGCTTTCCCAGCACAGGAAGACTTCTAAAAGGCTTTCTGCTGCACCTCCAGTTGTTGCTGTCAGCTCAAGGAAGCAAAGTTGGAAAACTCAGGCACGTGTCTGAGCGTTTCTGACCTTCCCCAGCTGTCTGCCTCTATCCATCTGTTTGACACATCCTTTAAAGTTAGCATGTGTCTACCTTGGAGCATGACTTTGCATTTGCTGCTCCAGGTAATTTATCTTGGTTTTTTTTTTTTTCCTGGATTCAAGGATAGGGTCCATTAGCCTGGGCAGAGCTCCGTGCTCCGAAGGCTGGGCTGCATCTGCTGCCCAAGCACCATCTGGGTTCCTGCACAGCACAGTGAGGCAGGAATCCTTCTGGGCTGTCAGCTGCCTTGGATTGCCTGTCCCCTTGCCTGTCAGCCCCACTGGAATGTGAATCAGAATGTCTTTGCTGTCTCTTTAATCTGCAGTGATCCAGGCAACAACAGACAGAGCAAGGGGACACAGTCTCAAGCTGTGCCAAGGGAAATACAGGTTGGATATCAGGAAAAAGTTTTTTACAGAAAGAATGATAAAGTACTGGAATGGCCTGCCCAGAGAGGTGGTGGAGTCACCATCCCTGGATGTGTTTAAACAAAGACTGGATGTGGCACTTGGTGCCATGGTCTAGTTGAGGTGTTAGGGCTGGGTTGGACTTGATGATCTTGAAGGTCTCTTCCAACCTAGAAATTCTGTGATTCTGTGATCCTTGTCCTTTCCCATCCCCGCAGTTTCAGTGTACACACGTGTCAGTGTGCTTTGCCTCTTCTCCCACCCTTCAGTTTCTGCATGTCAGAAATCTTGGCTCCATTCAGACAGAGGAGCTGGTTTTGAGCCCTTCTCTCCCTTTGGATTTCAGCAGTCACTTAGCTTGATTGAAGAACAACAGGCAGGGCTGTGCCTTCCCTGGGTGAGAGTTACTCACTTTTCCTTGGTGTGCCTGTCTGGGTGGCCTTTGCCATGTGAAAGGAGGCTTGTCCTCACGTTGGAGAAATCACATTTATTTTCTAACAGTGATCTATACTGCAGTGCAAAAATCTCTCTGTTTTCATGGCATTCAAAAAAGGGAGAGAGGGGAATGTGAGGGTTCATCAGCCTTGAATTGCCTCTGTCCTTCTGGGGATTTACGTCAGAGGCTGATCTTTGGGGTTAAAGTCTTGGCCCCATGGCAGAGAAAATGGAGGAAAAGAGCTTTTTGCAACAAGTGGCAGGGAGAGAGAGAGAGGGTAATTTATTGAGATGGTAATTTTAAAATGTTCCCTCCTAATGAGAATGTAGATGCACTTTCTGCCTGGACAGTGCAAACCACAAATGACTGATGCTAAACCTGCCTCCCCTCTGGTGTTCACTCAGATTAAGACCTCTTGAGAATCAAAGGAGATCCAAGTTATTTCCTGGAAGGATGCTCTGTCTCTCCAAATATATATATATATGTAGAAGTTATGCTCTGCCTGACAGTGAGTTAGGAACATATATTGGAAATAAGCAAATTGCTCAGACTTTGTCTGACAATAAAACAATTACCTCAGTCCTCCAACAGCAGTTGTTGTTTTGCAAAGATGCTGAGTATCAACATTAATCACAGACAGGGGGTCGATATGGTGAGAATTATTGGAGGCTTTTGCTTTATTTTTTTCTTTTTTTCCCCCCTTGTTTTTGAGTAATTCTAATCACAGCCTGGGCTGTAATGAAGGGTTTCAGCCAGGCTGCTCACTGATAGCCTGTCATTTATTTTAATACACCAGCAGCACCATCTGTGCTTGAGGCTTTATTAATGTGAAGTGAGGCCAAGAGGTTCTCCAGTCTGAGTCCTTTTGGAGGCTGTTTTTTCCAAATCCCCCTCTCCTCTCTGACCACCTCAGGCTGCCTTTCTCACTCAGGTGTGTGAGTGGACTGGTTCTGCAGGAGTGGCTGCTCAGCCTTCTGCCTCTTGTCCCCTGTTTTGTTCAGCAGTGTCACATGCTGTGCTGCTGTCACTGTCCCCTTAAGCTGGATGTGCTGCTGCACCCCTCAAGCTTAGGGATGCCCATGCCAGGGTGATCCAGAGGGTGCTCCAAGACCCCTGTCAGGAGCAGGGCCCAGGAAGGCACCCCTGGCACATGTGGCATCTTGGTGACCTTCCTGTGCTTTTGCTGTGCGTGCCAGTCATCCCAGCACTTCCTTCTGCACACTTTGGGACAGGGGTAACACCAGCAGAGGATTTCCAAGACCCCCTCAATGGCTTTGGTCTGTGGTTTAGGACTGAGGAGAGATCTCAGTGTCTGCCCTTCCAGTCCCACCAGAGGCTGTTTCCTCCTGTGAGTGAGGGAGTGACTTTGCCCTGCTCAGTCCTGGCTTTCCTTACAACTACTCATAAACAAATTCAGGGAAATGGTAAAACAGGGTTCAGTATAAATATCCTGTCAGGAAAAGAACTTCCTTGTGGGTTTTGTAATTTTCTGTATCTGTTGGGACTGGTTAAATACAGTCTCTGTTGAATTTTTGGTTTTGGGGAGTGTTGGGTAGAGGGTCAAATACCATGTTAGACCCAGTGATGTCCTGAGGGAAGCAATGCTTTCTGGTTATATCTGCACTCCCACAGCCAGGACATGTTCCTAGGAGTGCTGTTTCACCCCTTCAGTCACAGTTTGCAGTGCCTCCCTGGTGAATCAACCCTGCTCCAGTACAGTTGGATGGACTTTTACAACCTAAACAATCCTCTGATTCTTTCATTGCAGTCTGGAGCAGGGCAGGCAGGGAGTTAATTTAACTTTTGGTAGATAGAGGCAGCCAGGAGTGTGTTTTGCTAAGGTGCACATCTTAATGGAGCAGATAAAGTCAGAATCTCAGCTGCCAGAACTCAGCATTGCCTTGGTGAATGCTCTGGTCCCACAGCCTTGGAGCTGCAGAGCGATCTGGGATCTTCTCTGGGACCGTGAATTTTGGGCTTAGCAGGGCTGCATCACTGGCTCCTTGTGTCTGATTTCAGCCTCTGCATCCTGGCAAGCTCAGAGGATGCAACCTCAGAGCCTCAGGGTTGTTTGGCCCAGGTTCAATGTCTCAAACCATGCCAGATCACCCCTGGCTGTCTGCAGGCAGGCTCTGGCAGCACCAAGCAGACAGAAATGCCTTTGGGGCAGTGCAGGGCTTGGGGTGCAGCTCCATGGCTGCTTCCAAAGGCTCTGCAGGGGATTCTGTCCCCAGGGATGTCCCTGGAGCTGTGACTGCAGCTGGTGGGAGCTCCTGGGACAGTGCATGGGCATTGCCTGGCACAGACAGTGGGACCTGATGATCTTAGAGGTCTTTCCCAACCCTAATGGTTCTGTGAGATGCTGCAGCACCATCCCTCCAAAGCAGAGCAGGCAGCCCTGAACTGGAGTCACCTGCAGGAGGAAAAGCACATTCAGTGGTACTAATTGACAGCAGCAGTGATTAATTATTAGGGTTTGGTTAGTCACTGCTGTGTGGGCTCTGAAGATGAACATGAGGGTTTAAAGAACAGTGGGACTTCGTGTTTTATTTTTTTAATACAATCTGAATGTGCTTCAAGCTCCTGCCAGCAGATCCCCTGGATATATTACATAGTGTGGGTGGGCAGGAGAGTTCCCCTGTCCTCATCTCCTGGGATGAGCCAGGAGAGGTCTGCAGCTGCCTGGATTGCTCCTGAGGGTGCTGGAGTCCCCTCTGATGGCCTGACAGCTCAGGTGTTTCCCTCCTCTGCTATTCCATGCATAGAAGTTAGATTGCATATTATGAAAAAATTCTTCAACCAAGGTGTTGTCCAGCCCTGGCACAGCTGCCCAGGGAAAGGGTGATGTCCCCATCCCTGGAGGGATTTAAAAGCCCTGTGGATGTGGCACATGGGGACCTTGGCAGTGCTGGGGGAATGGTTGGACTTGATGAACTTGGAGGGCTTTTCCAACCTAAGCAATTCTATAGTTCTATGATTCTAAAAGCAGATTTCACTGACAGGGTTCCCAGGTGGTGATGGGTGTGGGACCCATCCTGCCCTGTCCCCAGCCCTGAGCAGGGATGCAGAGATGTTCCCCACCTGAGATGTTCCCCACAATCCCTCTGAGCTTGGGATGGGGGGGTGTTAATGCTCAGGGTAAATACAGGGGGGGGAAATAGGGCTTATTTATGCCTGGGTAAGTAGGAAAGCTTAGATACTGTTTCTGAAATCCTGGAGAAAATCCTAGGGACAATCAAGTTCCAGGGGGAAATTTAGGCTGAGAGTTGTTTTTTATTGTTAGTCCTGTAATCACACAAGAGAGTGAATTTGAATGGCAAACTGGGGACTCTTGGCAAAGAGGAGAAATTATAGCAAAGCCTCTGTTCCAAATCCTTATGAGATGAAGGGGAGATGATACAGTGGAGCACTGGTCTGGAGGGATGTGGGGGGATAAAGGAAGAGAGAAAAATAACAACCAGCATTTTAACTCTGAATCCTCTGTGCCCTTCTGCCCCTGTGCATCTGGAAAGGGACACAGCAGAGAGGGAAAGGGAATGAGCAAGAAGGAGGATAACCAAAAGGATAAATTAACATTGGATAACCAGAGGATAAATGGGATCCTGGGCAAGGAATGACTGCAGAGACCTTGTCCAGGGCCCCGGAGTGCCAGGAGGATGAGCAAGGGGAGTGTTGCTGTGTGCTGTCCCATCCATAAACCTTTCCTAGAAAAATGCTCTTGGTTGCTGCCAGCCTCACTAAGGCAGCCTGACCTTGGGTCTGGCCCAAGCTGCCTCATCTGATTACAGCCAGAGTTGCTTTTTCATGTGAGTCCCTGAGCAGGTCACTTCCCCACCCTGTGCCTGAGTCCTGGTGCTCACAGATGGGACAATTCCAATGCTCTGGGGGGGCTCATTCTTTTAGGTTCTTTTGGGCAGGTACTGACCCTTCTTTGCATGTTTGTAGAGCATTTACCACAGGTGTGTGTGTGATCTCAGGTGGCCTTTCAGCTCTCACAATAATAGAAATTAATAACGAGAAATTCAGTCCCTTCCTCCTGTGTTACATTTTGCTCATTAAATGTTCACAGCTGCTGGGACAGAAATCTGCATTGAAGCCTGCTGAACTCAGGGGAAGGCTGTGAGCCCTGCATCAGCAGTGAATTGGTGCAGGCAGGAGGGTGAGGAAGGGAAGTATGAGCTCTGTTTGCCTTTCTCTGGGAGCATCTGCCTTCAGAGATGGGATGTGGGGCTCAGCTGATCCAGTACAACCATCCTTAGGCTTTCTTCCTTTGGCAGGAGGTTCCCCCTGCAGCCCTTAACCACATGCCAGGGACAGAAAACCCAAAAACTCTCTGGTTTTGCAGGCTGGCAGGGAGCTGTGACTCAGGAAGGGAGAGCACTTCCAGTGTCTTTCAAATCCACCAGGCTCCACATAAAACATTTCAATACTGAAATCAGAGATGTGACCTTGTCAATAATTTTAACTGAGGGACCAAAGACAGGCAGCTGAGTGCAGACTTCAGTGTGAGTCTGTGTCATCCCCTTCCCTGGATGGGGACTTTGCATTTTGTGGTCAGGCTGCCCTGCAGTTACTATCACTGTTGGACTGAGCTAATTTCCCTCTTGCATGATCTTATCTCATGTCTTCAAGGCAGAAAAGCTGGTGCAGTAGCACAGAAAGTAAGTCCTGGCATTTCCAGCAAGGCACCAGGTTTGCTTGGCTCAGCTTGTTTGCTGTTCCCAGATACCAAATGGAAATTTTCCTGGATGCATAAATTACCTGTGGATTCCCAAAGCTGGTTATGGGTCCAGCAGCTCACATAGAAATGCCTGGGTTGTTGCTCCTTTGGTTTTGGTAGGTCTGGTCATCTCTTTGAAATGGACTTTAAAAAGAGACTTCAGCTCCTGGATCCCTTTGGCTTCAAGTAAATGTGGACAAATGGCATTTCTTGGCCTGGAGAGACTGATAAATCAGGATGTTGTGATGAACTGGTTTGAGTCAGAGTTCCTTGGGTCTGTCAATCAAACCTGTAACTAGGCTGATCAGTTATTGCCCAAATTTGTCAATTGATTCACAATATTACAGGGTAAGGCCAGTAAACTGCTTTTCATGTTTAGAGCTAAATTTCAGAAGAGCTCTGCAGTTTCATTGTTTTCTGTACCTACAAAGGATTTCAGATTTCAGGTGGCCCATAGGGGTTTTGTTTGTGCTGTGGAAAAGGCAGCTCCTCCCTGGGAATTCTCTGTGCAGAATATTTGCACCAAAGATTAAAACAAACAAAAAAAATTCAGATACTTCTTTAGAAGACTAAGGGGAGATTTTGACAACCCCAACCTCTTTCCTTACTAATATTTGTTAGTCTTGCAGCTGAGGTAAGAGCAGCTCACTTGTGAATCACAGAATCTCATCTCGTTTCAACCCCTGCCTTGGGCAGGGACACCTTCCATGGTGTGGACCAGGCTGCTCCAAGCCCCATCCAAGCTGGATTTGAACATTCCAGGAGTGAGGCAGCCACAGCTTCTCTGGGCAAGCTCTACCAGTGCCTCACCACCTTCAGCATCAAGAATTTCTTCCTGACATCTGACCTAAATATCTTCTCCTTTAAAACCACAGTGCAATCAGGGCCACTACCAAAAAAAAAAAAAAAAAAAAAAAAAAAAAAAAGGCTTTATAGAGTGTCCTCTGCTTATTTCTTCCTTTTGGTTTGGCAGTGACTTCTTTCTGTGCCTCTCACTGCAGAGTTTGTCTTCCTAGAGGGCTGAGACCACCCTTGTCAAGCCAACAGAAAATTTTCTGGCCCATTTGGTGGTCTTTGGAAAGCAAGTGGCCCTCAGCACTCAGATCAGAAACACTTGCTGCTGCTTTGAGAGCAGATTGACCTCTGAGGCTTTACCCAGATAATGTCATGGAGGTTCTCTTGCATCAAATTGTTTCTTCATTATTTGAACAGATGATGGCAGCAAAATCAGGAGTTCACCCAGAGATGCTCAAAATATCTTCTTAGAGCCACATCATATCACTGTCCTAATCAGAGAGTGGGCTCTGGCCTCTTCAATCAGGGTAATGCCCTCTCAGGGTAAGTGAATTGTTACTGATTATCTTAATCTGCTTGGAGGAGCTCCAGATCTGTTCCTTTCTGAGCAGAAGGAGTGGGATGGGGGAGTGCCACAGCACTGGGTGTGTGTTTGGGGCAGCAGCAAACCCCACAGAGGCTGGGCTCACACAGGAACAGTGCCATGTGTGAAATCAATGGGAAGTGTGGCTAGCAGAGGATCTGAGGAGGATAAATCAAGCCTTTCACTGTAGGGCTGTGCAGAGCTTGTCTGGGAGGTGATGATAAAGTTCAGTGGGTGGCAGCAAACTTCACCAAGATTTTGGGACATTAATTTGTCTGCAAATCCTCCCCTGTAACTCTTGATGAGTGCTGCAGAGAAAAGAGAGGTTTTGCTTCACAGCAGCCCCTGGAACAGCCTCTGTACTGCAATCAATGTATGAGGAGCTGGGTTGGAGGTACAAGACCAGAGGGATGTGGAGGTGTAGAGCTGGTTCTTAGTTTGGTGTTTACCCTCTCGAGCCAGGGCACCTCTCTCAGGTGTAGATAAAACCTGAAGGGGAACCAGGAGCTGCAGGCACTGCCCCAGTTTGCTGCTGAGTCCTACCAGCACAGTTTTGCACCATCAGCCCCATGAAACCAGGTTTGCTTGTCTGGGGTTGAATTTGGCCTCGTGCTCTTTTGAAATGCAGATCAAAGGAGGCCATGTCCTACCATAGCCCACACCTTGAAGCTGCCCACCTAGCCAGTAATCAAAATTGCTCCTCTTCTTCAAAGCATTTCCCTTCTGAATTGTTTTGTTTTTTTTTAAGTGTTTGAAATCAGCCAGTTTCCCCCATACAAGCTAAAAATGGAGCTGCCTTCTCCACCTTTTGCCTGCCCCAATGTGTTTGTAGCTCCTTCATTTGGATGGACCAGCAAAAGTCACTTTCTGCCTCCTGCAAGAATTTTTGTCTGTCAGACTTGCTTTTCTCCTCAGCCAGCACAGGCTCAGTGAAACCTTTTTTGTTTGCTTGCCATCATCAGGTGTCTGGGTTGTTATTACTGAGAAATACCCATGGAATTACACCTGTGCTGAAGATATTTGCAGGTTTTCCCTCTGTTTTCTTTGCTGGCTTTGGGTCTCCATTTGACTGTAAATAGAATCAGAGAATCACAGAATGGTTTTGGTGGGAAGGGACCCTAAAGAGCATCAGTTCCACCCCCCTGCCATGGGCAGGGACACCTTCCACTATCCCAGGTTGCTCCAAGGCACGTCCAACCTGGCCTGAACACTGCCAGGGATGGAGCAGCCACAGCTTCTGTGGGCAAACCTGTGCCAGGGCCTCACCACCTTCACAGGGAACAATTTCTTCCTCATATCTAATTTAGCCCTGCTCTCTGTCAGTTTGAGGCCATTCCCCCTTGTCCTGTCCATCCAGGCCCTTGTAAAAAAGTCTCTCTCCACCTTTGCTGTCAGCTCCCTCCAGGTCCTAGAGGGCTGCAGTGAGGCCACCCCAAATTCTCCTTTTTTCCAGGCTGAACAGCCCCAGCTCTCCCAGCCTTTCCTCACAGCAGAGGGGCTCCTCTGATCATCTAGGTGGCCTCCTCTGGACCCATTCCAGCAGGTCACTGTCCCTCCTGTGCCAGACACCCCACTGGATGGATACAGCACCTCCTGTCAGTGCTGTCAGCTTTGGATTCCCAGCCAGCAGATGAAGATGCTTGTTTATATTAGAGAACTGTTGTGAGTGCAATTAATAAAGCTGCGAAGCTGAAAAGTAGTTGAAGAGCTAAATATCATTATATAATGAGACCTCCTTCCCAGTAAATGATGTGAAAAATGATTTCTTGTGAAGAATAACAAATTGCCGTGGCTTTTTACCCTAATTGTAGATGCTTGATTCTAATTTGTTGTTTGTCATTTCCATGTAAATGAAGAGTTTTAGCTATAATTACTGCATTTATGGCAAACAAGATACTATCATTTCCCAGTGCTCACGAAGCACTGGCATGTTTAGGAGTAGAAGAACTGAATAATTATCCCCCTCGTGCAGCTCTAGGGAGGGGTCTGCAAGTCACAGTATCCAGCTCTGTGTGCCAGACAGGTCTTGCACAAAGGCAGCTGATCCCATGAACCCTCTTCTGCATTTGGGGAGCCAAAAGTGACTTTCCCAGTGCACCCAGCAGTGTTCCAGGTGCCCAGATCCCTCTGGACAGCATCTTCTTGTCGTCACTCTGACAACACAAAAGACAGCAGAGCCATCCTCTGGTTGGCACTGAATTTCCTGGTTTGTCCCTGTTTATCCCAGTTCAGAGAAGCTGTGACTGCCCCATCCCTGGAAGTGTTCCAGGCCAGGTGGGACGGGGCTTGGAGCAAGCCTGGGATAGTGGAAGGTGTCCCTCCCCATGGCAGGGGGTTGGAACAAGATGATTTCTAAGTTCCCTTCCAACCCAAATCATTGTGTGACTCTCTGATGATTCTCTGCTCCAGCAGAATCTGCCTTTTCCCTTGCACAGTTTCCAGTGTCTGGAGCTATGAATCAGAATGCTGAGGTTTCTGACCATGGGAGGCTGAGCAGCACCTGACCTGACCCCACAGCACTGCCTTGGGAGGGGCCCACATCTCTGTGAAGGCCTCACTGTGACGAAAACCCAGAGAATGTAATAATGTCCCAGGGAAGTGTCAGTCCCCAGCCAGAAAAGAGCTGCAGGATGTCACAGTGTCAAAGTATGAGAACTTGTAGTGCTGGGTTTCATCCCATCCCAGGCACTCTGCTCCTCTGGCACTCAGGCTGCTGCCAGTGTTGGGCACAGCATACAGCGAGGCCGCAGCCTTTGCCTGAGAGGTGCCTCCAAAATCACCTCAAAATACTCCCCAAGCTGAGCCTTTTTCCCTGGGAAATCATTTTAAGGCAGCTGAGGTTCTGTGTGGGGCCTGCCAGCAGCAGGGAGTGAGCAGTGTCCCCTGGAGGGGCTGACTTCTCCTGGGGATGGATCCATCACCCTGGTGCCTGTGGAGGGGTGATTGCCCACAGCCACTGGGGTTCCTTGCAGGCACCAAGCAGCCTGGTGGGACAAGAGCCACCTCTGAGTGATGTTTCATTTCAGCCAGTGCTGCACTCACCCTTCCTGGTGCTTGAGCCCACTCTAACCTCATCTAACCAAGAGAGATGGAGAAGGACTTTGGACACGGGCATGAAGTGACAGGACACAGGGAATGGCTTCAAACTGCCAGAGGGCAGGGATGGATGGGATATTGGGAAGGAATTCCTGGCTGTAAGGGGTGGGGAGGCCCTGGCACAGGGTGCCCAGAGAAGCTGTGGCTGCCTCTGGATCCTTGGAACCTCAAGGGAGGTGCCCAGAGTGCTTCCCTGCCCCACTGCACAGGCTGCAGAGTGGCAGAGTTCATTCCAGGAGCGTTGCAGGGAGGGGAGGGCTCATTCCCACCCCTCTGGCTCCGTGCCCTGTGCCTTACCTCCCTGCCTGCCTCACTCCCAGGCACGAGAGTGTTTCCCTGCCATCGCTTTCCTGGAGCTCAGAGCCTCATCAGCAGTCTGCTGACACCTGGCTCTCCTCTGACCTTCCTGCTCTCCAAGGAGTGCTGCAATTCCTGGAGTTTTCCTGGGTTTTTAGGGGGTAAAATCTGCCACTGACTCAGCCATTTGTAGACAGAGGGATGAATCACTGGCAGTGTAAGCACACTGTAAAATCACTGTGCAGCTCAGGAGATCCTACTGTGTCCATGTTCTCTCCTTACTTGGTCTGCTTTGCCCCTTGCTCATTCCCTTTTACCTCTGTGACACTCTCAGGGCCCATTCCCACATGTCTACCTGGAATGTTAAAAGTAGTTGGGAATAGTTTTGGGAAAAACTGACAGAGGGCAGGTTTGGCTGGGGAAAAATGGGAAGAAATTCTTCCCTGTGAGGATGCTGAGGCTCTGGCACAGGGTGCCCAGAGAAGCTGTGGCTGCCTCATCCCTGGAAGTGTCTAAGTTTGAATTGGATGGGGCTTGGAGCCACCTGGGAAGTGGAAGGAGTCCCTGCCCATGGCAGGGGGTTGGATCAGGATGCTTAAAATAATGGCACCCTAAAGAACATTTGTTTCCAAAACATCCCATTGCACTGTGATTTAATATTTGTACTGTCTCAGCTCCCAGAACATCCCACACAGATGGAGGTGTTACAGTAGGGGCTATTTTAAACCATGAAGGAAGAGGCTCTGACACAAGGAAAAGAAACACAAGTGACCTACTAGATAGGATCTATTACATCTTTAATATTCCCACAGTAAGGATGGAAAATGGAACAAGAGATCCATTTACTTGCCAGTAGTTACACAAGAAGTCAGGGACGGGTGTCAGGAACTTTTAGGCCCCATTTGGTGTTTGATCACAAGGGAATGGAGTCACAGTGGGAACTGATGCTCAGTTCTGGGTGCAGGAGGAATGTGGGGTAAGACTTGTCCTGTTAGCAAACATCAGCAAGTTCATTTTCCTTTTGTGACTAACACTGGACAATGCTGCTCTTCCCAAGTATTTGCAGGAAAATGAGTCTGTGTGACAATCAGATCTTATTTTTAGCATCTAATCGATGCTCAGGGCTTTGTGGTTTAATTACTGGAATACTGTGAAAACACAGCCTAATACCTGTTTTTTCCTTCAAAGGTCAACTCCATCATTTTTGTTTCCAACCATTTAGTCCTTTATTGATCTTTATAGTCGTTCATGGGGAGCGCTGCATCTTGACAGATGAAATAAAGGCCAAAACTTGAAATAAGAAAAATACATCCTTTTTCTTAAACACAAAACCTGAAAATCCCCTATTTCAGCCCTTGCTGCTGGCAAATCCTTCATACAGTGTCCCCAGGAAATAGGATTCTGAAAATTACTTTTGTTCTTTATGGAAGGGAAAAAAGCAAACCAAGAATCTTTTCCGAGCCTGATTAATATCAGACATAAACCGAAGCACAGAAAGAAATTTTGCAGGGTAGCTGCTGATCCTTTAAAGGAGATGAGGCCATGGGCTCTGTCAGGAGGGCAGCAGGATCTCTGTGGTTTGCATTTAGAGAGGGCTGAATGAGAAATGCCAGTATAGGGGAGTGTCACGTGGCTTCAGCTGGAGATTTGGAAGGTATTCAATCCAATAACAGCCACCACCCTTTTGCTGCTGTCCCTCAGCTGAAATGAGATGCTGTTGGAGCAGAGGGATGCATGAGGTGCTCTCCACCTGCAGCTTCTCCACCTTTTCCACTCCTCCCATCACTGCCACCTGACATTTAGTTTTGATTTGCAAAAAATCCGTTCTGTCTTTGCCAGAGTATGGGAGAGGCTGCTGGGTTATTGTCTTGGTTTGGAAAGACAGGTATCTGCCAGGGAAAGCTGGAGTTTCCCTTGGAATGGAGAATGTAAACCCCTCACCCCCTCCAAATCATCATTTTGCAATTAAGATCTTTCAGGCAAAGATTTTGGAATAGGAATAACAGTTCTTTACTGGGAATATTAACAATACAAATGTAGTAGAAAAAACCCAAACAAACAAACAAGCAAACAAACAAACCTAGAAACCCTGACAGAGTCAGAGCTACAACCTGACACCCTGTTGGTCAGGGGGTTGGAAGCAGCCCACAGTGAGTCCTCCTGGAGTGGCAGATGTGGTTCTGTTGGAGCAGAGATGATCCTGAGAGAAGAGGGTCCAGTGATGGTGAGAAGGGTCCAGGGATGGTGAGAAGGGTCCAGTCTTCCTCCGGGAATCCAGTGGAACCAGATCCCTGGTGTTCCTGTGTCTCAGTTTTTATCCAGGTAGGAATGGTTGGCTCCCCACACTGGGTGCAGCATCTCCCACTGGGATGATGGAATGTGTCCTGTCCTTGGTGAGCCTTCATGGCCCATCAGCAGCAGAGATCCCCTGGAGGGAGGAGGGGTGGTGACAGAGATAACAAACACTGCCCCACCTGTTTGAACAGCTGGCCCATTATCAGAAGGCACCTGCCCCCCTCCCCCCAGAGTTACAAGAGATAAAGAAAAAAAAAACATCTCCCCAGCCGCTTTCAACAGATGAAACAGAATACACATTTTTGGTTCCATAACCCCAGACAGTTACAGAGCAGAAAACAGAGACACATGTGCATTAAAAGGTAACATGGGGCTGTATTCCATCTTGTGTTCCTTTTCTGTAAATACTCAGGGTCAAATCCTCCAGTCATCCCTCAAAACCAACAGTGGTTTTAGGAGGGCTTGGTGCCAGAAGGGGCTCAAACATTGGCTGGGTGTAAGGGCAGAGATCCCCACACCCTTGGTGCAGCTCAGCTCTGGGGTTGGGATGGTTTTGGCGCAGCGTTCCCCGCAGATACCGGCCTGACCTGCTGCTCTCCTCTGATCCCTGAGGGGGCTTGGGCAGGCTGGAAGCACAGCACAGAGCCTGCTGCCAGGAGAAAGGCCTTCAGTCCCAGGATTTCTCTCCCAGGGTTTCTCTCCCAGGATTTCTCTCCCAGGGCCGCATCCTCAGCTGCTGTAAATCAGGAAATGGCAAACCAAGGCTGGCAGTGCGCCTCGAAGCTTCTCTAAAAACCAGCCAGGAGGGTTGGGATCGTGGACTCACAGAATGGTTGGGACTGGAAGTGACCTTGAAGGCCCTCTCTCGTCACACCCCTCTGCAGGGTGGTGGGCAGGGACACCACCTTCCACTAGCCCAGGTTGCCCCAAGCCCTGTCCAACCTGGCTTTGACTGTGCTTGCTTGGGGCAGTGTTTTCCCTCAAGGCATTGCCCTGTAAGTCTGTACAAGCCATGCTAGTCATTAAATTTGTTGCATTTGTATTCTGTTGTATTCTGGTTCTTGATAACTTTGCCAAATTTTGACTGTTTGGACCAAGGTTTTTCCAGAGTGCTTGTCCTAGACTTTTTAAGGAGAGTTTGGCTGAAGTTCTCCTGCTCCAGTGCATGAATCACGGGAAGAATAAACCATTAATAAATTTTTTACTGGAGACCTCTGAGAAAAAAAAAGATAATTGTTTGGCAATATTTTAGAGTTGAGAGTGCAGGGATCAGAAGAACTCTGGAAGAGGTATATCAGTGCTCTGGAAAAGCCTGGAAAGCATTCTTTCATAGAACCTGACTCTTCAGCTGCTGCTTCTAGGTAATTCTATTTGTGTAATGGTATGTAAATAGAACACAAAGCCCACCTTAAAGAGGTTATTAAAGCTGCAAAGTCAAGGCTCATGAGTAAAGGAAGATTTTTCATGTTCAGCAGGATGCAGCTTTGGTGAGGAGCCTCCGGGGAGACCTTAGAGCCCCTTCCAGGGCCTCGAGGGGCTCTAAGAGAGATGGAGAAGGACTTTGGACGTGGGCATGAAGTGACAGGACAGGAGGGAACGGCTTCAAACTGCCAGAGGGCAGGGATGGATGGGATATTGGGAAGGAATTCTTGGCTGTGAGGGGTGGGGAGGCCCTGGCACAGGGTGCCCAGAGAAGCTGTGTTTGCCCTTGGATCCCTGGAAGTGTCCAAGGCCAGGTTGGACAGAGCTTGGAGAAACCTGGGATAGTGGAAGGTGTCCCTGCCATGGCAGGGGATGGAACAAGATGGGCTTTAAGGTCCCTTTAACCCAGACCAGTGTGTGAGTCTCTGAAAGCTGGTGAATAAGAACATTTTCAGCACACCAGAGCTGAGGCAGGGTGGATTCTCAGGGCTGGGGACTCCCTGTGTTGCTCCAGGATCTGTGCCAGGGCAGAGTGAGGGAGATGCTGGTCCCACCTGTGCTCCAGCAGAGGCATTGCCATTTCCATAAACAAAGTTTGCATTTCCTCTCCCAGAGCAGACACAGCTTTTGAACACAGTGTGGTGCAGTAAATATTTAATCAGACAACAAATTGTGACAGCCAGCTCACAGCAACGTCCTGCTTGATGCCTTTTAGGATAATGGGAGGTTTTGTACCTTGGCTTGGTTTGAACATCTTGTGTCTGTCTGGGGGCCACTGAGGGTGAAATGAACAGTGTGTAGATGTCAATATGGGTTTTGAAGGCCCCACAGAAGAACTGAGTTCACAGAGAAATGCCAAGGCACAAGGGCAGTGCCTTTGCCAGCCTCAGCAAGGGGCTCCTCACTGCAGACAAAGTGGAAAACAGCCTAAAAAGTGCAAGGGAAAAAGAAAAGGAGGAGCCAGACCTAATACCATGGGGAAGGGAGTGCCAAAAGGGTTGATAAGGTCAGGGAAGGAGTTGGGAAGCCCATTTTAGTTCCTGCTTTCTGGGTGAGCATGGTGAGTTGTCTCCCCATCTCCATTTCTTTTCCAAGAGTTTTGGGCAGGTCGTGACAGTCTTGGGTCACAACCAGGCTCGGGTTGCAGCTGGACAGGCAGGGAAAAGGGTGTAGATGGCACAGTTCAGGGACCAGACAGTGCCATGGTAGCTGTTAAAGTTCACTGGGTTAATTCAAAGTTCACCCAAGCAAAATTTTTATCTGAAAACATAAATGGTAATTGTCAGTTTGACATTTGTTTGATTATCCAGCTGTTCAAGTCTTCTCGAGTTGGGCAAGTCATGCATCAACATTCCCATCAGGTAGGTGTAGTTCTGGAGTTAAAAATATGCTGCCTTCCAGCCAGATGCCATTTTCTTTATTATTTATTTGTGCTAGTAAGTAAATTGAAAATTGTGCTTTTTTAAGGGAAAGGAGCTGATGCACCCTTGTGCCATTAAGTTGTCAGAGCTGAGCAGATGGAGCACGAAGCATTTCTGCAAAATTGTTCTCACAAGTCTCATTTGGAGAAAAAGTTTAACCTGCAAGAGAAAGGGATGGAATCTGTAATGGAACAGGGCAGGTTGCTTGGTATATACAGACTGATTGAAAGTAATCAATCTTTTCCTTATTTTTTACACGTTAACCAGCTCTCCTTTGCTGAAAGAGTGCAGGTTTGGATTAGATATTAGGAAAAAATCCTTGCCTGTGAGGGTGGTGAGGCCCTGGCACAGGTTGTCCAGAGGAGCTGAGGATCTCCCATCCCTGGCAGTGCCACATTTTCACCACTGGTCTGGGGGTGAAGAGTTATTAAAAGCAAAGGTGATGGATGAACCTTCATCAGTAGCAAGAGGGAGTTCTGGAATGAAGCTGGAAGTGCTGGATTTGAAAACCAGGCAACATCTGCAGGGATGAGCCATAATGTGCCATGGAAAAACAGAATTGCTTTAACTGATGATTTAAAAAGAGGATATGATTAAAACAAGCTGATTAGATGAAACCAAAGTGACAAGACAAAGCAGCAGGGCATCCAAGAGAGGAAGGGGGGGACACAGCTGATGGCAGTAGGACATGAATTGTTGATTGAAATCTCCACCAGAAGTCTTTGCATTTTCTTATCTGGGAAGGGAGAGAATGAATGAGAAGAGAACAGAATTATTAAGCAGCTTTATCATTGCATTGGAGTGGATAATTAGGCAATTAGGATTACTAAAAGTTGGCAAAGCAAGAGGCCCCGAGGACTTGTGCTCCTGATTTCAGAGGAGGGTGGAGAGGGAAGCAGGGAAGAGCCTTTGGTGAGAGATTTGATGGTGCCTTGTGGTGAGGCTGAAAGGCAGAGCCAGGCTCTGGCACCCAGTCCCCTGCAGCTGCCAGGACAGAGCAGAGAGACCTGGATAATGAGAAAGGACTTGTCTGGAGATGGAACAGCAGCAGGGAGGGAGGTCAGGAGTGAAGGCTTCAACATGAAAAGGATCTGGACCCAAGTGAATCCAAAGGAGAGCACAAAGATGCTCTGAGGGCTGGAGACAGGCTGGGAGGATGGCAGTGTTCAGCCTGGAGAAGAGAAGGCTCTGGGGAGACCTCAGAGCAGCTTCTGATTTTGGGTATCCAGTGCCATATACCCTCAGGTGTCACCTGCTGTCCCCTCCTGGGCCTCCTGCCTGCATCTGCCAAAACCTGAACTTCCAAGAAGGTTTTGCTCACAGGGAGTTGTGAGTGTCCCTTTGGGCCAGGTCCCTCTGAACTGGGCCAGGCAGACACCACAGGCTGCTGCTTACCTCTGCAGATGAGCCTCACTTCCTTAGCTGACACCAGAGCTTCTGGATAGCTGGCTGCACATTTTGAAGGGGAAAGCTGGGTAAAACTGAGTAAAAATAGCACATTGCATCTGTAACTGTCTGAATTCATCCTGGGCTGCTCTGAGGCCAATGCCAGATGACCATGCTCCTCCTCTCTGCTCCTGACTGGCTTAATCTTTAAGCTATACGTTATTTCAAATTAATTTGTGGAGATGCAGACATTCTGTAAATCACTGAGGCAATGTCAGATTATGTATGTAATTTGCAGAAGTGCTCCACACTCATCTTACTTAGCTCCCCATGAAACCAAGGGATCAAAATGAAGCTGAGGCAAAGAGTTTGGACCAGGCACCATCCTGAAAGTGCCGTGGAAGATGAGCCAGCACTGCAGACCCCTGTTAGTAATTCACACCCAGAGACTCTTGGAATTTCTTCAGGACATTCAGCCATCAGAGAAAGGAGGAATAAAGGGGATGGTGAAAAATACATGTACTAGGGTATTTCTTACTAATTATTTGCTTGGCCTCATTGGCAAGTCACCTGGTGTTCCTGGAGAGTGCTGTTTGTTCACGGGAAGGTGCCAGCCATGAAGTTCCTCTCCCAAGACCAAGCCAGAATATTAATTATGGATTCTGTTGCATAATTAGAGTCTGAAGCCCAGATTAATTGATGGTAGCTGCTTAGCACAGGTATCAGTTCTGCCTTGAAATAATGCTCTGTCTCCTGCCCACACATGTGGTGTGCTCAGAGGGGTAAATCAGCAGAGCAGCGAGCGCTTGGTTTTGGTGACACAGTGGCTTGTGATTCCCTCCCAGTGCACTGGTGACAGGAGAAGTGTTTGTAATTCATGGTAATCCAGTGCTCCCTGACCTGTCCTGGCCCCAGCCTGACAGGTCTGGGACCTTGGCTGTGACAGCTCCCACACTCTCTGCTCCTTTCCCAGTGCAGTCCTGCCAGGACCTTGAAGGGTTTCTGACCTCCTGCTGCCTGAATCTCATTAATTTGGGGTCACTGTTTTCCTCTAGCAGAGGTCAGAGGCTGTGGCTGCATTAGAGCATCCCCTGGAGAGGCACCTAGTCAGGGAGAAATCACCTTGGGCTGCTTTTCCTGTGACCTGGGTTTAATAACAAACAAACGTGAAACAGCAAATAAAGATTTGTACTATCGAGTCGGTGGGGCCCGGCGGGGGTGCTGCTGTTGTTTTGTGGAGCAGAGGGGAGCAAAGCCAGGAGCTGTGTTCATTAAAAATAGCTAATAGAATATTCTCAGCTCAGAATAGAATATTCTGCCTTGGCAGAAACACTCCGGAGTTAATTGCTGCCGCTGTTCAGCGGCGAGGAAAGTGGGTCGGCTATTGATGAGATCACCGAGCCCATGGAATTGTTGTGAAAGGTGTAAAAATAGGCTTTGTGCTCAGCTGGGGCTTGGGGCAGCTGAGCACAGGGTGCTCACACTGCAGGTGCACGTGTGGCTGTCCTGGTGGGCACGCTGTCCCCGAGCCACTGTCACCTCTCCTCCTTGGCAGTGTCACACCTGGAAACCCAACCCAGGGGAGCCGTGGGTTTCCTTCCTCTCCTGGATTCCACTGGGAGTGACATCCAGGGCATGCAGGCTTGGGCTGCATGAGGAGGATTGTGGTGGCACCTTCATAAATGGAGTTTTTATGGTTTAGCCTGTGCAGGCCAGGACATTTTTATCCAGGTAGGAATGGTTGGCTCCCCCCACTGGGTGGAGCATCTCCCACTGGGATGATGGAATGTGTCCTGTCCTTGGGGAGCCTTCATGGCCCATTAGCAGAAAATATTCCCCCAGAGGGAGGACTGGTGGTGAAAGATACAAGAAACACTGCCCCACCTGGTTTGAACAGCTGCCCCAGGACTAATGGTGGGAAGATCTGATAAAACAAGACTTCTTTTCCTCTCCTAGTGCTGAGTGTGTCCTTCTCCTGGATAATTCATCTTTTTTTCTCAGCTCCCCATCAGAGATGAGTGCACCTGTGCCTCTCTCACACCTATTCACCTTTAGCTAATTTGGGATCCCTCTGTTTGGAAGGTGTTATGTTGCTAACACTTCAAAGGGAGTGTTCAAATCACTTTGAACTTGTGTTATATCTGAGACATAAAATAGCCATTTATTTGATGCTGGCCCTCTTGTGTCCCCTCCCCACTCACAGAAAGGCTCCTTTCAGAAGGGTGCTCTGAGTGCTGCAGGTGCACCTGCAGACACTGATACTGCTAATTCAAGCTTTGAAGGGACTGTTTTGTAACAAAGCAGGCTTGGAAATGGGGTGTAAATCCATAAACTGTGTGTTACATTTGGGATTTAACGCTCCCTGGAAGAATATCCACAGAGAGGGGGCAAGTGGGAGGGGATGACTGCACTGTAAGGTTTTCTCCTGGTCGGACACCCCAGGGTGTGCATGAGGGGTGATGGTCAAGACCCCACAGCCTGAAATACTGGTTTTTATCTTCCTTTTGCAATCACTCTGAAGATGTGAATTGC
The DNA here is from genome assembly GCA_017589585.1 of Phylloscopus whistleri. NCBI lineage: Eukaryota > Metazoa > Chordata > Aves > Passeriformes > Phylloscopidae > Phylloscopus > Phylloscopus whistleri. Next base: position 3,124,871 of record JADMLD010000529.1, read on the forward strand.
TCAAAGGTGAGCTACTTGCCTGCCAACTCACTCCAAGAGTTTCTTGTCCTTGATTTGCTGCATTTGCTTCTTCTCATGAATGAGAAAAGAGAAAATCAAATGTTCAGCTTTATCAGCTTGTCAATTTAATTCCTGTCTATTTTAATATTATCTCTACAGTTTGTTACTAATTAATAGAAGTAACATGATTACAGCTTTTATTTTTCCTTATTTTTCAGTGAGAAGCTGGATGGAGAAGCTGAAAGATAAGGTAGGAGGCTCAGGGTTTCAGTTCCTTTCAAAGCAAAGCCACTTTTACTTTGCAGGAATAAATAAATTCTACTCAGTGCAGTTTTTTATCTCTACACAGACAGTTGGGAAAGGGCTTAAAATTTTCTCTGGGAGGCAAATGGACCAGATGCTGCTGGTATAGAGTGGTGTGAATCGACAATAAACCCCTGATGGGTTGTAACTAAGGGCAGGAGGGACAGAAGTGTTTGAGTGATTTCTCTGCACCAAAAAATGACCTTGTCAGATAACCCCAGTTACTTTTTTTTTTTTTTTTAATTTTTTTTATTTCCCCCTAACTTGTAGAATGGTTTTGGTTGGAAAGGACCTTTAGAAGTCCATCTAGTCCAACCCCTCTGCACTGAGCAGGGATATCTTCCACCAGATCAGGATCAGGTTGCTTTGGACCCTGTCCAACCTGACCTGGAATGTTTCCAGGGACCCCAGGGTAAAGAACTTAGTTCCACCCCTTTTCTCTAAGTGCTAAGCTCAGTTCTGGATCCAAATCAAGAGGTTCTGGTGCTGCTCTCAGGTGAGAGGCTGCATGCCAGGCCAGTGCCTCTGGATGAGGCCTTTCCTACCTCCCTGTGCTGCAAATCCCTGAAAGGAGAATGATCAAACACAGTCAGCCTGACAAGGTAGCAGACCCTGATCATTCCTCCCTGGCATCACAGGGAGCTGCTCCATGGAATCAAGAGTTGTGCCAGCCACAGGCTGTGATGGCTTTCAAAGCTCTGCTGCCCTGGAGCAAATATTGACATTTCAAAATGGTTCTGAAGCCTTCCCAGTGTTGTGTTGCTGACAGCAGAGCCATGGAGCTGGAAATGAGGTGACAGCAAGAACATTTCGTGACTCAACAAGCCTTGGAAATTCTTGAACAGGATCAGAGTCAGTGGGAACAAAAACCATCACAAGGAGTGAGAGTGATCTCTGAAAACACATCTCTGAGCTTAGGCAGACTCACCCAGCCAGCCCAGCCTTCCCACATGGTCCACACCAAATTTCAGCAGCACTTTTACCATCAAGTCAGAGCAGAGAAACAGGGTCTGGGTGTGTTTTCCAGGACTGGGGAGTGGGAGGGTTTAAGGTGGGTTCCTGCCCAGCCCTTGTTGAGTTGCCTTTCTGCCTGCACTAGGAAGGAGGCAAGTCTAGAGCAAGCTCTGCTCATGGCAGAGCTCCTTGGCCTGGGATTCATGCAGAGCAGATGCTGAAAGGACAGAGAATGGTTTTCCCAGTGAAGGTAAAGAGCAGCCACTGAGGCTGGTTTTGTGCCTGGAGGGGTTGCAGCATGCACAGGGCACCTGCTCATGCCAGCACGTGGCACAGCACGAGCCTGGGGACATCAGAAGCTGTAGCTCTCACATCCTTCCTCTTGTCACCTTGTTGGCCACCTCTGTCCTTCCCTGTTGCAGAGGGGCTGCATGTTCCTGTTCCTGTCTCCAGCAGAGCTCTGGAGAGTCTGCAGGCAGACCCTGGACTGTGGGGCAGTGCCCAGGTGTAACTGAGGATCCACTGGTGTCCACCTCAAAGAGAGACTCACTCCTGAGCCACCTCCCTCCTTTGGGGACTGTCAGATCCTTCACCTGGCTCACATTTTTCCTTAGAAAAGCCCAACAAAAAACACTCCCCCCCCACTCCCAACCAGTTGCTGGTGTAGGAAATCACTTGCAAATAAACCTGTCCACCCTGTTCTCTCCTCTTCCTTGAGTTTATCAGCACCAGCCTGATGTGCCCCTCTTGTTTGCCCCTGTCCTCTGTTTCATAATCCTCCATCCAGAAGAGGATTCCAGCCCACAATGGCCCATCTCTGGGAGAGATGTCCTTCCCTGTCCCTCAGGGACTGTGGGACCAGCAGCACAGGGTCAGGGACAGATTTATGTCTGGTCTCCTGCAATCACTGTGCAAATGCTGCATTTTAGTGTGGCAAATAATGGACACGAAGCTGCTCTCAAGTTCTCTGGCTGTTATCTCAAAGCCCAGCAGGGCCAGGAAGGTCATGAGCATGGACTGGGTGTATGAAAAGCATCCCTGAAGAAGCTACATCTTCCCCATGAAGGGGTAAAAATGTGGCTCTGACCTGTGAAATGGGGGGTTTTCTATCACAAAAATGCAGAAGCCCTCAGAAGCTGGGCTGCAAGACACAGAAGGGTTGGATTTGTGTCACATCAAAGGGTTTTGGGGTATAAAACCTTGATCTGGGGAAAACCTGTAAAAGGCCGTGGGCTGGTCAGGTGTGATAAAGGCTCACAGACAGGCTGAGGACTGCATTGTGGTTTCTGACATGGAAACTCAACTGGGCAGCAGCTAAAAGCCATTTGCAGCCTCCCCTCACTGCCCATGCCAGCAGCAAAGTTCCAGAAATAGAAAACCCCACGCTGCACTAATTAGGTCACCCAATTAAGGCGCCTTAATTGCCTCACACAGACGCAGCCTTCAGCTGTGTCCTGACTAACCTGCTTTTTTTGGGAGCTGGGCTCAGGGATGCAGCCCCTTCCCAGCGCCTGAGCTGAGCAGGGCTGGGTTTTCTGGGAGGGTGTTCAGGGAATCTGAACCATGCAGCTGAAGATCCCTCAAGCTTTGGGATCCAGACACAGAGCTGTTAATATTTAAAGCACTGTGCAGGAATTGGAGGGGTTTGGGGGAGCAAACCAGCCCTCCTTGGCATTGTGCCTGCCCCAGGTGTGAAAGCAGTTATTTTCATTCTCCAGGTAAGTGTACAAAAGCAGGGTAGTACAGTTGAATAGCTTTTTTTTTTTTTTTTTTTCCCTCCCACTGAGTGGATTATGGAAGAGAAGTAATTATGGTGTGTGTGCTGTGTTGTATTTGGAGAGCACAGATGAAGACAAGTGGTTGTAAGCGATGGGCTGAGGCTCGCCAGGAGGTGTCTGATAGTCCTCAGAATTGGTGCCTGTGTCCCTTGGCAGGTGTGAAATCTGTTTTGGGGGGTGTAGCAGGCACAGCAGAGGACTCTGGCTGCAGTGTGAGGGGAAGCCTGGCTCCCCACTCTGTAGTTCTGCCTCCCTTGCAAGACTAAGCCCACCTGCCCAAATCAGGTGAGGATTCTGAAGCAATCTGGCACTTTAAAACTTAGGTTCATTTTCATTTCAAGCAGTAAAATACAAAATAACAAGCACTTAGGAATATTTTCCTAAGGATTGAAAGTGTTTTGATGTGTAATTTTAGATTAGTCATGCTGTCAGCATTATTTCTTTTCTTTTAATGGGCAGTGCAAGCATACAGATCACAGCAGTTGAATTAGGGCTGGTTTAACTTTTGCTGTGCTCCCCTTAAGGCCAGCTCAAGGTGTGTGTGCCCTCCATCTGTGCCATCATCCTGCTGCCATGCAGGGGACCCCTTCCCATGCAAAAACCAAGGTGTTTTGCTCAGAGATTTCGAGTACAAAGCCAGGGAGGCCTTGGAGTGGCTCGAGATCACCTTCCTTTGGCAGCCAAGGTTTTCCTTCCCACCTGCATCCCTGTTGAGACACTTCACCCCAGCACTCACCCAGATTGTTCCCTCTCCTAAAGGCAGGCAAGCACTGCAGGCTCTCAGCTATCACCAGTGTCTTGGTTTGGAAAGACAGGTGTCTGCCAGGGAAAGCTGGAGTTTCCCATGGAATGGAGAATGTAAACCCCTCACCCCCTCCAAATTATAATTTTGCAATTAAGGGCTTTCAGGCAAAGATTTGGGAATAGGGATAACAGTTCTTTACTAGGAATATTAACAATACAAATGTAGTTGAAAACAAAACCACCCAACCAAACAAGCAAACAAACAAACAACAATTTTGGAAAACCCTGACAGAGTCAGAGCTACAACCTGACACCCTGTTGGTCAGGGGGTTGGGAGCAGCCCACAGTGAGTCCTCCTGGAGTGGCAGATGTGGTTCTGTTTGAGCAGAGATGATCCTGAGAGAAAAGGGTCCAGTGATGGTGAGAAGGGTCCAGGGATGGTGAGAAGGGTCCAGTCTTCCTCTGGGAACCCAGTGGAACCAGATCCCTGGTGTTCCTGTGTCTCAGTTTTTATCCAGGTAGGAATGGTTGGCTCCCCACACTGGGTGCAGCATCTCCCACTGGGATGATGGAATGTGTCCTGTCCTTGGGGAGCCTTCATGGCCCATCAGCAGGAGATATCCCCTGGAGGGAGGAGGGGTGGTGACAGAGATAACAAACACTGCCCCACCTGGTTTGAACAGCTGGCCCATGATCAGAAGGCATCTGCCCCCCTCCCTCCAGAGTTACAAGAGATAAAGAAAAAAACATCTCCCCAGCTGCTTTCAACAGATGAAACAGAATACACATTTTTGGTTCCATAACCCAAGACAACCAGTAAATATCTGTCAGGAAAAGCTGAGCTGTGCTGGTGACCAGCTTGCTCCTGGAGTGGAGTTGGTTGGGGCTTGCTCAGTCCCTGGAAGCAGGAATCATCCCCTGCAGGCAGGTGATGGGAGCTCAAATCCAATAAACCTTGAGGAAATCGCAGTAGGGATGTAATGCAGCCCTTGGCTGGTGAAGGTGACTCTGAAAGGATGGTTTTGGGAGTGCTGCTCTGCTCCTCTCTTTTCCATTCAGGCAGGGTACATGTCGGGGATGCTGGTTCCTGTGGGAGTGGGAATAGCCGGAGCCCTCTTCATCCTGGGAGCGCTCTACAGCATCAAGATCATGAATCGCCGGAGGAGAAACGGCTCAAAGAGGCACAAAAGGAAGGTATGGGAGCTGCCAAGGAAAGGTATGGAAACTGTCAGCCCTTCTGGCTGTAAAGCAAACACAGCCTGGGTGGGGTCTGTGTGAGCTGGAGTGCCCGGGCATGGGATGGGGGCATCGGAATGCTCGTCCTTTTGTTCCTTTTTGCAAACTCTGATGTTTGTTTTCCTCCCCCAGCAGAGGGAATTTAACAGCATGCAGGACCGAGTCATGCTCTTGGCCGACAGCTCTGAAGACGAATTTTGAGTGGAACTGCAGTGCCCTTGGGAGAGCCCGTGACTTTTCAGAGGAGGGAGGGAGGGAGGGGGAGAGGGGGAGAAGAAGAACAAGCGACTTTTCTGCTGCAGCCTGCTCCCTCGGCTGCCCCGGGCAGGGGTGGTGTCCCCAGCTGAATGACAATGACAATGACAATGCTATGCTCTACATGTGCCACCCGTGATGTTTGTTTTGATACAGTAGTGGAGATCTCACACTCGCCCCCGGCGCCTCATTCAGAGCCACAGCTGGAGCTGATCCATGTGGATGATTATTTTCCTCTTGCCCTGGTGTACTGTTCTGGTCCTGGCTGGCAGTAATCTAATCATGACAATAGCTCTCACCCATCCCAGGAATGGAAATCTTTACTGTGAATGACTTCTGTCCGATTCATTTTAAATGTTACATGACTCGAGCTAGAGTTCATTAGTGCTAAGATTAGCTGCTCTGCTTAATTAATGAGTTGTAAGCCTGAGCCGTACCCCTGGCTGCCCGAGAAATGCCCTGTGCGGGGTTCTTGGTACAGTTTGAAGCACATTTCTGCCCTCGGGTGCCCCCACTCTCAGCCCTTTCTTCCTTCAGCTCTGCTGCACACTGCTTGGAGACACACAGGCATGGCCTCAGCACTTGGCTCCACCACCAAATTCCGTGTCCATTCTCAACCAGCACTGTCTGTTACAGCACAATAAATACCAGCGCTCACCCACTGACCGGTGCTCTTGCCTGCATCTCTTGGCTTTTGGTCAGCGTGCAAGGAGGTGAGAGAAGAGGCAGGTCAGAGACTTCCCCAGCTTCTGCCTCCTGTTGGAAGGACACTAGCTGCAGGTTCATCTCTTTCCAGGGCTGCATTCCCACAGGGATGAGAGTGGAGCCCCCTTACCCTACTGGAAAATGCATTTTCAGCCCCTGAAAGCTGCGTGAGCAGCAGGACCTTTGGGGGGTCTGGATGGGTCTTGCCTCACAGAGTGGTTTGGGTTGGAAGGGGCTTTCAAGGGACCTGGTTCCAACCCTGACACCTTCCACTAGAACAGATTGTTCCAAGCCTCATCCAGTCTGGCCTGGAAAACTTTCAGGGATGGGGCAGCCACAGATTCCCTGGGCAACTGGTCTCCAGGGAATACAGAAAGGCACTGAAGGTTGGGGAGCAGGCGGCAGTCACTGTTGAGGGATTTGTGGCTCACAGTGGGAAAACAGCAGGAGCTGGAGAGATGTCAGCTCTGGGGAGTGAGATGACCACACTGGGAATCCTTGGCTGTAGGGAGAGAGGTGGATTCACAGCACAGATGGATGCAGGGGGTTGTGGAGATGCCCTGTCAGTCCTGAGTACTGAGGGAGACAGTGCTTGAGGTGTCACAGGCATTGAGCAGGGGAGAATAATGTGGCTTTTCCCAGAAATGCTGTCAAAACAGCCAGGAAAAGGGCTGCACTATTGATCTCTGCCTCCCACTGTGGAATTGCTTCAATCTGACATGCAAAACACCCATGTTCCTGAGGTGGGAATCTGTTCTGTGGGGAATCATCCTTCCTGCAAGGAACAGTGACTGTTGCTGGAGGAGAACTGATCAGAAGAGTAAGGGCAGACCACACACCTGCTGAGATTAAATCCACTGAGCCTTTGGAGGAGTGGGAGGGAGGAGAGGCTGAGGGGGGCAGGAGCAGGATTTGTTCCCTCTGAAGGTGGAGAGGCCTGTCAGATGGTGAGCAAACAGCTTGTGGAAGTGTCAGTAGGATTGCAAGGCAGAGAGGACATTCAGGAGACCCTCCTGAGGTGAGCTCTCCCCTGAGAAGGTCAGGGCCTGCTGTGGACATTAAATCATCAGATGTGGTGGTCAGCTCTGAGCAACCACTGCTCATGTGAGCCCAGGCACCCTCCTGTGAGCCTGTGACACCACTGGGTCACCTGGACAAGGACAGCTGGGACAACCTGCTTCCAAAATGCTGCTCTAATGCTGCTCAGTCTTCCAGTCCAGCAGCTGTGTGTGGAACCTCAGTCCTTCATCCTGCTGGCTGCAAGGGGATACAACATTTTGGGGGGGTCTTCATACCCTAATCCCTCCAGGAGAGGCTTCCACAGTGCAGCTCTCCCTTTCTGTTCCTGAAACTTCAACCAGGAGGATTTTGCCTTGCTAAAAAAGCAGCCCCACATTTTTAACAGGCACTGACTGGGCAATACAGCATTAAATCCAAAATTAAGGCCTCTTTCTCACCCACAGTAAGCGGGCACTCCAAGTTAAGATGAAGTTTTCCCTCCAGACTGATCTCTCCCTATTTCCTTCTCAGAAATTTCTAAGCCTGTTGGAGCTTGGAGGTGCCTTGGGAGGTGTTAAGACTCCAGGTGACCATTCCTGGCTGCCTTGCAGTATTGGGAATTGGGAAATATTGTCCCTTGGGCTCTTTGGTGATTTATTCCTGGTAAGGTGTGGGGATTGCAAAGTGGATTTCTGATAAAATATCTGATAAGACACAGAGCTGCTGGGTCAGTCAGGAGAAGGAGGGGAGATGGCTAACGAAGGCTGCTGGCTGCTGGTTTAAGTCCCCCAGCTCTGGCAGCTCAGGAGGATCCTTATGGATGGGTTGTCAGTTTGATGGATTGGGAAGGCGGGTGGGGAGGTGCTGTGGCCTTTTGTTGTGCTAATAAATCCCCGGTTTGGGAAACACGGCCCTTTCTGCAGGGGCAATCAGTTTCCCTGTCTCTCTTCTCCAGTCAGAATGATGAACGTGAGGTTTTACTGCATCTCTGGGGGGCCCTGGTGTCCTCAGAACCAGAGTTCCCTCAGAGAGGATGTGGCAGGGGTGGCCTGGATGCTGGAAGTGGACAAGGAAGGGAGGCCCAGTTGCATGCACAATTCAGTGTGGGCTCTCTGGTCTCTGCTGGAGACAGGCTTAGGAGTTAGGTGGATGTCCCAAAGGTTTTTCTTGTGATCTGTCTGCACTGCCAGGCCTGACTCTGGCTCTGAAATCCACCACCCAAGGATGGGACCTGACCACTGCAGGCCAGCTTCCTGAGCTGCCCAGCAGTGCAGAGATGCCAGCTGGTGGCCATTTGGAGTGGAGGTTTCTGTGGGACAGCTGGTTTTGGTCAGCCCTGGAGGGTCCCCGTGTGTTCAGCTTAACCTGGAAGCAAGGTGGGCAGTCAGACCCAGCCTTGGCTCAAGGGAAGCTTGTGGGAGCCTTTGGAGCTCAGACAGCGTTTCCTGCAGTGCCCTTGGCCTCAGTGCAGGTCCTTGCAGCACAGGCACCACTCAGCCCCTTCCCTTCTCATTCGAGGCCAACAGACTTTGGATTGGGCTCTTAAAAACATTCTCTGCACAGCTCCTGGAGTTTGGTTCCTTCCCTTGAAGTGATCAGATGGCAGCAGGGAGGGGATGGGTGTCCAGGGGGGAGCTGGAGCTGCAGTGGCCTAACGCTGCTGATCTGATCTTTGCCTTGCCAAACCAGCAGATTCTTTTGGGAGAGGCAGGGCAAGGAGAGCAGCCAAGAAGGGCCCTCCTCATCCTCCTTGCAGTGCTGGGTGAACTGCAAGCCCCTGGGTGCTGAGGGTGGTGACATTGGCACGGCAAGGTCACTGCAGCAGTAACAAGCCCTGGACTTCACACAGGACGAGCCATTCACCTCCCTTCTGCATTTTCCTGACAGCACAAACCAGAATTTCATGGTAGGCACTACACAGCAGCTTTGGCATCTCCAGCCCCATTTCTGACAGGAGGAAGCAGCCTGCCTGGCAGCTCTTGCCCTGATGGAATGCACCTCCACCACAACACCTAGAGGTGTCTCTGAGGCCAGATGTTCACCCTGGTGAGGTTTCTCTGGACTGCACTGCTTCCACAGAGCTGTGTGAGCAGTCCTCGTGCTTCCTTGTGGTTTTCTATTTTTGGACAGGACCAGCTCCTCGTCCTGTAACTATGGAATGTAGCACTTTGTTAAATGAAAGCATTGGGAAATAAAAGGCTGTCCATCCTAGCTGACTTCAAGTGCCTCGTCTCCCTGATCTGTGCTTCACTCAAAGCTGTGGAGTGGTGCTTGGAAGACTTGAGTGTTGTGTTTCTTTCTCCAGGCTGCATGGTCAGTGCAAGCACCCAGGCTGGGCTTGCAGGGGCCATGGGAGCCGTGGGGAACCTCAGCCTGGCACTTTTTTGGGGTAGGATTTACCTGGAAGCAGGTGTTTGCCCTCGGCTATGATGAGTAACACCCCAAAATCCAGCAGTGAGCCCCAACAGTGACATCCCTGTGCTCACCAGGACGTTTTTTTCATTCTGTTTTGTCCTGTTTCTGATTTGTCTGTGCCCAGACCTTCCAATACCCCAGTAACAGGGTGTCTGCCTGCCCTTCTCCCACCTCCCCCCACTAACAAGAGCTATTTGTCACCGTGTGTATTTTCTCTAATGGAAAATGGCTTGTTCAAAACAAGAAATTCCCAGGGAAATAGCTGCTTGGGGATTGCATGAACACATTCTTTGCTAATTGGTAGTTGCCAAAAACAATCTGTATATTCATGAAGCTGTTTGCTGCACTGCTGGCTTTTTCCAATGAAAAAAAAAAAACAAAACAAGACCTGCTGAAAGAAGATAAACAATGACAATGTGGTTTTTTTTCCCCTAGGTCTATTTCCTTAGGAAATTACTCTCTGTGATCTCGCTGCCTCACTCTGAGCCTCTGTCCATCAGCTGGTCTCCTTCTAATGTCCCTGACTCTGCCAACCAAGGCAGGGGTTTGTGAAAATGGGTGAGAGAAGAGAGTATAAAATAACAAAAATAACAAAATAACAAAATAACAAAAAAACCCACCCACAAACAAACAAACAAAAGACCCCCCCAAACCCCAAAAACAAACAAACAAACAAACATAAAAAATCCCAAACCAAAACACCCGAACAAAAAAACCCAAAACCAAACAAACAAAAAACACCCCAAAAAACCCAAAAACAAAAAACCCAAAACCACCAAAAACCCAAACAAACAAACAAACAACCACAAACCCAAAAAAATAAACAAAAAACCCAAACCAAACCAAAACAAAAAAACCAAAAAACCCTAAAAACAAACAAACAAACAAAAAAACACCAAAAAAACACACAACCCCCCAAAAAACCAAACAAAAAAAAACCCCAACCCCCCCCAAACCAAAATCCAACCCCACCAAAATCCCCAAAAAACCAACCAACCAACCAACCAACCAACCAACCAACCAAAAAAAAGCCAAGAAAAGTGAGTGGAGCTGTTCTGAGGCTGCAGAAATCCTGTATTTTCAGTGTTTATATGTGTCTTGATGGAGAGAACAAGCTGGATGTCCTGGAAATCATTGGGGTTCCTGCCCTGTGTGGGTTCCTTGGGGCTGAATAAAGCACAGGGATGAGTCTGGCACAGGGCTCAGCCTGTTTCAGTCTGAGCAGAGCAGCACAGGCAGCTCAGCTTGGGGTTGTTTTCACCAATGTGTTTGGGAAGGACAAACCAAAGGCATTCCCTGCATGTTCTGGTGGTAAAAGCACAGGCCAGGATCTGTGCTCAGGGCCAGGCACAAAAAACCTTTACTCTGAGACAAATCTCCCTCCTGTGAAACCCCCTGCACGTGTGGGGGTCACAAAAGCTGTGACTTTTGTCACATGCTGGGGCAGAATTTCAGTGCACAGGGGTGTTCACTCTCAGCTTCTTTAAGGCTTTACAGAGGTTTCCCCTTTTTTTTTTCTCCCCAGTGGTGATGCCATCCCAAGGGAAAGGGTTTGGGTCTCAGCCAGCAGCAGGGAGTCAACAGAGATGCTCCCAGCAGAAATGTTTCCTTTCTTAATGATAAGTGCTGGGCACCCCGTGCTCCACATGGTGTTTGCAGCCCAAATTTTCCACCTCCCAGGCACTACAGTTTTTTCCTGATTTACTTTAAGGCCTTTTAGCTGAGATCTTGGTCTGATTTCCTGGTAAAAATCTCTTCCCAGAGCGATGGAAATGTGCCACACTCTTCTTCTGTGCAGAAAAAGCTTCTGAGCATTGGCTGAAAGACCATGTTCAGCAGAGCCTTGATGTCCAGGCAGGAATATTCATGGGTGAGGGGGAGTTGTTCTCTTCTCCCAAGTAACAAGCCATAGGATAAGGGGAAATGACTTCTTGTTGCACCAGGGGAGGTTTAGGTTGGATATTAGGAAAAATTCTTCCACAAAAAGAGTTGTTAAGCACTGGCACTGCTGCCCTGGGCAGTCCCCATCCCTGGAGGGATTTTAAAGCCATGTGGATGTGGCACTTGGGGACATGGGTTAGGGGTGGCAGTGCTGGGGGAATGGTTGGACTTGATCTCAGAGGTCTTTTCCAACCTTAATGATTTCTCTGACACTAAAAATTTGCCAAAGAGCAGCTCCTGGCAGTGCTGGGCTGCAGCTGGGCTGTGGAGGGACACAAATGGAGATTAATGGCAGCTTTTGACTGTCCCTTTCCAAAAATGTCCCCAGAAAACTCCTGGGTCTTGCACACTGTGCATAAAGAGGAATGTAAACCCCTGTGTTGGGCCAGCATTTGGGAGCTGAGCTGTGCTTTTACTAATTTTCCAAATCTTTAATACAAAGAGACTGGAAGGGTGAACTACAGTCAATGAGGCTCTTCACTAAGGATTTCATTTCATCTGAGGCAGAGGAAATGGAACTGGACAACAAAAGAGGCTGATGTTAACAGATTTTTTTTTTTTTCTTTAATGGAGGGAAAATTTGTAGTGTGTTAAAAAAATTAAATCCCTGCAAAAAAAAAAAAATCATACTCATTTAAAAGGAAATTCGGAATTAAACCAAGAGTGACTGATGTAAATTTAAAACATCTTCTCTTACACAAGCAAAGGGTCAATAATGAAAACCTTTGCTAGGATCAGGCTGTAACCTGACCTGGGATTTGCAGTCAAAATGTTTAGATCACTGGATTTAACTGTGCTTTAGATCAAGGAACTGAAAAATCCTTATTTTAAATAATTTGTCAACTAGATTTTTTTTTTCAATTTTACCTCATTTCCCAAGGTTCATTCTTGCTGCTCAATATGCCCTTTAAAAGTTATTGATTTGCCTCTGGAAATCATCAGCCCGTGGAGTTGTGCTTTATTCTTTCCATAACTTAATCTGCAATTATGGAAGCAATTTCAGGGTTTCTGATTTAATTTTTTTCCCCCTGATTATTTATACTTTGCATTTTTAATATTAAAGAAATAGCAAGCAACAGTCTTCCATTCCACTGACTTATTGCATTGCATTCCTGTCTGGTTAAATCTCACTTGGATACAGGCTGAAATTGGACTGAAACACCCAGAAATTGGGCTTTTGTTACAAGAGCAGCAGCAGGGCTGCAGAATGGGAGCTGCAGTGTAGCATGAACATCCAGGATGGGTTTGTGGTGACAAACAAGGTAATTTGGGCACAAGGAGCTGAGGGGGTTGCTGAGAAGGGGGGTTTGTAGTTTGTGAGATTAAATAACACACCAGCCATGTCAATCCTGCATCCCAGAGGAGTTTGGAGCTGCCCCCACTTCAGCAGGAGCAGGAGTGAAGAGTTAACTAGGAAAAAAATTGATATTATATTCAAGACACAGCCACGGCCAAGGAGACCTGCATTAAAAAAAAATACTCTGGTCTTGGGTTTAAAATGGAAAGGAGGGAGGTAGTAAAATGCATCATTGAATCCAGGCTGGAATGAGGGAAAGCTGAGCTGTGCCACAGTGCTGGCCATGTGGAAGTTATTTATGGGCAGGAGGGTGCCAGGTCTGCAGCTCCTCTGGACCATGAGAAATGGTGGCAGAGGTTTGTTGGGTGTTTTGTCCTTGCTGGAAGTGACAGAAAAAGCTTCCAAAGCCACCTTGGCTCACGGGACCTGCCTGTTGGGCAGGAGGTCACTGCCAGGGGCCTGCAGGAGGGGGATGCACAACCCAGGGAAGTCTTTGCTCTAGAATTGCAAGTGAAGAATGTGGCCTAATAGCATGAAAAACGAAAGGCTAATCAAGGGATTTGCCTGCATGCAAGCTGTACAGCATCTATTAAAAATAAGTATTTAATTGGATATTTGCTTTTTTGTCAGCATGCTGGGCATAAAAATATGCAACTATTACCCTGAAATATCTTGAGTGTGGAAAGGAGAGGAGGTTGTGGAAATACTGAGGGAGAAAATACATGGGGGGATTTTTTTTATTTATTTTTATTTTTATTTTTTTTGGATAGCCAGGTACAGACTTTGAGGAGAGAGGGAATAGGAGAAACAAAATTTCACATTTAACAAAGCAAAGTACTGTGAGCCACCCCAAGGCTTGTGGTGCTGAATAGCACCCACATTATTGGAATCTGCACAAAACCCTTCTGGATACCCCAGCCTGACAGAAACCTGGAGCTAAAATCTCAGGGTGGATTGCTTGTGAGCTTCCCTGCCACTGCAAACCCCGAGCTCTGACATTGGTACTCATGAGAAAACCAGTTTGGGAATTTTCTGTGGAAGAGGGATCTCAGCTGACACCACGGAAATAAAATGTTAGTGTGGTTTTATGGGCTGAGCATTGAATCTGAAGAATAGTGAAGGAAAGGCTCTTGGCTGTTCTCGAGGTTATAAACCCATGGCCGCTGCTTGTAAGACAAAATTGAAGCAATATATATAATTTTGGGGTCTAGTCAGCAGCAAATGAGTGTATAAGACATCAAAAATTGATGCAGTGGAGAAGGGAAGTGGTGCAGTGATCAGCCTGGGTTTAGCAAGTGAACCTGAGCACTGGAAACGCTGCAGATTAATTAAATCTGCATCCAGTAAACTCAGGGACATTGCCATGGAGCTGGCTGGACCTGCCATGTTTCAGGCAGTGATGGAAACATTTGCATGGCCAGGTAACTACAAGAGGCACTGCAAGTGTGAAGTGTCAGGGCAGGAACACTTTCCAAAAATTCATGTTAAGTTGATTTAAGAGCTGGGGAGGGCATGCCCTCAATAGATAAAAATACCTGACAGAGTTTTGGTCATGGCTGAGCAGCCTGGCAGGTTTTGTGCTACTTGGGAGGAGGGAAACTTGTTTCAGGAGACAAAGGGGTGTCTCTGCTTTCAGGACAGCAGCAGGGCAGGAGGAGCCAAGCCCTGGCTGGGATGTAGAGACTAAAGGTCCCATGCCACAAGATTGCTAGGTGATCCACTACCAAATTAACTCCACCAACCTTGGTTTTTCCTTTTTTAAGAGGGCAAAAGGCTCCCCTGACATGCTCATGTCCATCTGCCCATGACAGTCAGTGCTGCAGGGTGTTTTTCCTAAATGGAAGTGCAGTGTCGGAAGAAAGAAACGCTTTTCTCTGCAGTTTGTTTCTTCCTCTCTGGTATATTGGATAGTCCAAAGACCAAATTGAGCACAGATTAATTTTATCTTTTCCTAAAGCACATAGCCAGCTTGTCACAGGGTGGGTGAGGTGCAAAATTCATCACCTTCAGCCCCACACCTTCCTACTGTGCTTCCTCCTCTGGAGGGAGCTGAAGAAACAGCTGAGACCTGGGCACAGCAGAGCCCACCATCATTTCTCCAAGTCCTTTTGCCCATTTGCCTCCACCCTGCAGATCATTCAGCATGAAGAAAGCAATTTTTTTGCCTTTGATACTGAGAGCAGGGAGAGGGGTAATTGGAGCCTGGGAGGCTCAGGAGCTATCGAGCCATCTCAGCCCTCACAGGTCTCTGATGTGCTGTAAACGCAGAGAGGAGTTACAATCACTACCATTACTTGCCCTGGATGATAATTTATCCTGCAGCCACATGAAAGCAAAATCTCTCTGATCTGGTTCTTTTTTTTTTACACCCCCTGCACCTGATCAGGATGTGTCATATTTCAGATTAAAGGGATTTTCTTTGCCAGTGCTGAAGGAAAACCTGCGTGTGACGTTCGATTATTCTGTCCTTTTAAATAACATCCCCAGCAAGAAGGGAGTTGTTGCCGTGCTGGTGTCCTGAGAAATTGGATGCTGAAGTGGACACCTGGAGCATCTCATGAAGGACCATAGAGGAAATGGTTTGGTGGATCTTTTTTGAGCTCCTTTGGAGGGGGAATGATGATTCATTTGTTGAGGAGTGACCCGGAATGCAGGAAATGAGGCCCGAGTTTCTTCTGGTGCTGCAGATGCAACAGGAAAATGAGTTACAGGCAGGACAACAAATTACAACAGCAGGACCTATGGCCTTTGGGATGCCAGAGTGTGGGGGATGTCACACGAGGTCAGAACCCTTCACCATCCCCTCCCTGTGTGCTCTGGTCAACAGCTGGGGAGCCCTGATGGATAAAAGGAGCTAAATGGGGAGCTTTTGCCTTATTCTGGGGTTGGTTTTATTTTTACTCAGGTGACTCCTCAAGAGCTGGGTCCTGAATTACTCCTTGGGAACAGGCAGCAGCCTCTACTGCATGCCACCTCAGTGCTGTAATAGCATTGTACCTCTGGAAATAGCCACGATGTTCTAAACATGACATTTTTCCCTTCTTTTCATGGACTATAATAGCACATCACAGGCGTGGGCTGCATGAGAAACCCTCCTGGCAAGCGGCAGTGCCACTGATGGGGAGGATCGTGCCTGTGATGTCTCTTTGTCTGCTGCTCCCCTCCAACTCCTCTCTATTAGCAGATGCTTTTCAAGGCAAAGAGAGAGGCTGTGCACAACCCGAACTCCCACCGCTTCAAGGCAAATCAGGCCCTTTGCTTTCAGCAGCCTGTTGGAAGTGCAAGGCACAGACCTGCCAAGTCTCACACACAGAGCAGGGAGAGCTGATCTGCCTCTTGCTTCTCCTCCTGGCTCATCCAGCATCCCTCACTCCACTGCAGGTTTGGGATCCAAGGCGGTGTCGAGGCAGAGGGCAGGTGGTGGCCTGGGGGGGTTCCCTCCATGGAACAGCTTTGGGTGGTGACAGGGTGTCATAAAATCACAAATCACAGAAGGGTTTGGGTTGGAAGGGACCTTAAAGACCATCCAGTCCCACCCTCAGCCATGGGCAGGGGCACCTTCCACTACACCATGTTGCTTCAAGGCCTGTCCAAGCTGGCCTGGAACACTTCCAGGGGTGGGTCAGCCACAACTTTTCTGGGCAAGAAAACAATGGTTTCTGCTCTAGAGATGCTTGAGATGATCTGTAGGACCAGAGGTAAGAGAGGGAAAAGGTCCCAGGGTGTTGGTCCAGCATGGGTTTTACTCCTTTGCCACAGGAGAGCTCCAGCCATGGGCCTGGAGAGCTTTGGTGTCACTGAGGCTGGGAGTGCTGTTTGTGCTTCAGGGCACAGCAAACACCCTGCATCTGAACAAGGATCAGAAGATGCTGCTGAGGAGCAGCTTGTCTCAATCAGAGGTGATCTGTTGCTCTCCTGAAGAAGCTCTCAGTTGGGATGTTGCAGCAGGATGTCACCAAATGCTGTCATGGCCACAGAGCCTGTTCTCACTGTCCTTGCAGCCCATCTGTCAGTTTGTGGTGGCTCCTGGTGAGGCTGGGACTGAACCATTGTTTCAATAGTCTATTTAAAAGCACAGAGTCCTTTCAAAAATAGTCATGGCTGTAAATGAAATAATTTGCTGGATACAGAGAAGGAGAGGCCCCTAACTGCCCATAAAGGACATGATGTCCACCAGTAGCTCTAGAGTCCAGAGGTCAAATGCTGCTGTGACCTGCTCTGCTGTGATGGCTGAGCATTTCCCCGAGAGCATGCACATTACATTTTTTAAAATAGATATGGCTGTGCCTGCTCAGAAGGCAACAGGAATTTTTTTTTTGCTGCTCTTAAAAATCTGTGGATTAAGTGCCAGGGGAGTCATCACTAGCTCTGAGCAGCAGCACAGCCTTTCTGCAAAGAGATTAAGCAGCAATGTTTCATGACTTTATTTAGCTTTTATTTATGGAAGACCTTTGCAGAGAACAGGATCCACCCCAGGAGCATCTTTGTCACCCTCATTTCGCCTGCGCAGCTTCCAGGATTTGGTTTCTCCCAAGAATGGAGGAACCTTTCCAGCACTGGCAGCTAATGAGGAGTGTCTGCTGGAACCCCACCATGGACCCTCCACTGCATTTGGATTAGGGAATTACCTGGGTAAGAAATAAACCATCAGCCAGCCTGAGAGCTTGTAGGTTCTTCCCTTGATCTACTGCCAACCCTTGGATTGAGTGTTGGTGGTGAAGGCAGCAGGAAGAGTGGTGTGGTAGAGTGACTTTATGCTGCTTGTATCCCCAATCGTCTGTTCTGTTTGTGCTGTATATTGTGTTCTGTACCTTTAAACCTTGTTCTGGGAGTGAAGGGGGAGAAAGAACAGCGCGCAGTTTGTTTTGAAAAAACTGCCTGACTCCCCCACATTGCTGCTCTCCGGTGTTCGTCCGAGACACGGACAGCGGTGGAACAGAGATCTCTCCTGTGCTTTTAGCTAGCTAGCTAGGCAGAGAAGACTCCCTGGACTGTTTTTTTTTTCCTTTTCTTGGGACTGTTTAAATCTGCTCAGGACTGAAAAACCCAGAGGAGCAGCGAGGGCTGGCACCTGTGGCCCGCCGGGCCTGGACCTTCGGAGAGACTGAGTGAGCTGAGCTACACCCACGGCAAGGACTGTCTCTGTTTGCTATCTCTCTTCGGAGCGGGCAGAGGTTTTATTGTTTCATATTATTAATTCTTTGCATTTGTGGGAATTTTGTTTGTTAAATAAATAGTTTTTTCCACTTTTCTCCGAGGAAGTTCTTTTCCCGGACCGGCTGGGGGGAGGGGCCGTTTGGGTTTGCTCTTCCAGAGGAACCCCTTCAGAGGTTTTCTCCCAAATTTGCCCTAAACCAGGACATATATTTATTTTGGCGCCCAACTGCGGGGCCTGAGAGAGTGGAAAAAACTTACATTGATTGCATTTTTGGTTGTATTTGTGTGGGAATAGACTACTCAGTAGCCATGTTGCTTGTTGAATTCCTAATGTCTCTTGGGATGGAGTCCTTTCTGTGTTTCTGTTCCCTAGGCTTTTTTGAGGTTTTAATACCTCTCTGGTCCTTAGGTTTGTTTTCTCATTCAGAGATAGCTCCGATGTTGTCTCTAACACGTAGCTTTTACACTAGAGGTGCACGAATTAGGATTGTTATTGTCCTGGGCTTAATGTTCATGGTTTATAGGAAGCTTATACAGGTACTGGAGTTTGTGCCTGGTATGTCTGGTTTATGGCTTCTTCGTCCTACCCTGCATCCTAGTTCCAGTAGCATGTTTTGGGGATTTATTAATAATTGCACCCAGTTTGTTAGAGGGGATGAAGCTTTTCAGTCTTTTCTTTATTCCTTCTCTTTTGAATCGGTTACATCACTTTTAGAGAATGTTCAATGTCCCCTGACTGTTAAAGAAACCACTTTTCTGGTACTTAATCTGGTAGGCTTCCTCTATATGTTCTACAGCTTGTCTAGAATGAGGTCTGAGTCCTCCAGAGGGGCTGATGAGACTGCTGACCTAGAAGTAGACCCAGGTGTGAAAAATCCTGAATGGTGTGGAAAATGGGAGAGAATGGGCCAAACCTTGAAGGAATTTTCTGATCCCCCAGCTTGGGAATTTTCACATGAACAAATTCAGAACCCAGATGAGGTGGGGAAATATCTGGAGGAGAACTGCCATAATAATTCTAAGGAGAAAAAGCTCATTGCAATAAGCTGGGCCCTGGCATATGCTTATCGTACGCTGCTAGATACTGTAGGGCAGCAGGTAGAGGCAGGGGGGCAGGGAGATAAATCAGCAGCTACCCCAGTCACTGGGGCTGCAGCCAATACAGCAGCTACTCAGACAGCAGCTAAACCAGAAAGTGAGCCTAAGACACTGGCAGTCGCCCCAGCAAAGAAGCGCACACACAAAACTGATCGACCAGTGGATGATGATCCAGGTGAAGGACCCTCAGTGCCTCCCAACACCCAACCAAGTGACACCCAATCAGACGCTGAACCAACTGATACACAATCAGAAACCGAACAGACAAACACAAAATCAGAAGCCAAACCAACTAGCATAAAGCCAGAAGCCCAACCAACTGGCAAAAGATCACAAGCCCAACCAACTGGCAGAAGACCAGAAGCTACTACTGAGTCCTTTTCCCTGAAGGACCTTCGAGGCCTAAGAAAGGACTACACTCGACGACCTGATGAATCTATAATTAGTTGGTTAGTCCGTCTTTGGGATGCTGCAGGCGAGGCTACAATTCTGGACGGCACCGAAGCAAGGCATCTGGGATCCCTGTCACAAGATCCAGTTATTGACCAAGGAATGATAAGAGAGGCTAATCCACGCAGTCTCTGGGAACGGGTCCTGGGAAGTGTAGAACAAAGATACCTGTGTGCAGACGATCTCTATATGCAGCAAACCCAGTGGAAGACCATAGAACAAGGGATTCAACGCTTAAGAGAAATGGCAGTGGCAGAGATCGTCTTCTCAGATGACCTAAACACTAGGAACCCAGACCTGGTACCGTGTACAACCGTGATGTGGCGAAAACTTATACGACTTGGGCCACAAGAATACTCATCTGCTTTAGCAATAATGAAACGGGATGACACGGGAGAGACCGTGCTGGATATGGCGAAGAAGCTCCGAGCATATGCAGATGCTGTGCACGGCCCAACACATACCAGAATTGCAGCTCTAGAAACACGTATGCAGACATTAGAAAACAAGATAGAGGAGAACCACAAACAACTCAAAGACATTCTCCAAATCTCCGCAGTACAGGTCAGAGGTTCTGGTACCAAGCGCAGACGTTCCCCAGATAGGGAAAGAAGTGGTATCTCACGAGCTAAGCTGTGGTCCATTCTGCGTGATTCTGGGGAAGACATGAAGAAATGAGATGGAAAATCTACTGACGATTTAGCACAGCGGCTGCGTGAATTGTTGGAAGGCAAGACTCAGAGAGGAGGTTCCACCAAGAGGGAAGTAGCTCCGGTTACCCAGGGAAAAACGGATAACCAGGCTTAGAGGGGCCCTGCCTCTAGCCAGGTAGAGGCTAGGGAAAACCGTGTTTTTTGGACTGTGTAGATTCGTTGGCCTGGCACATCTGAACCACAAGAATATGAGGCCTTGGTTGACACTGGTGCGCAGTGCACAATAATCCCATCAAAACATGTGGGGGAAGAATCTGTCTCTATTGCTGGTGTGACAGGGGGATCACAGGATTTTACTTTGGTGGAAGCTGATGTGAGCCTAACTAGAAACGAGTAGAAGAAACACCCTATTGTGACAGGCCCAGAGGCCCCATGCATTTTGGGCATAGACTTCCTCCGAAATGGCTATTTCAAAGACCCAAAGGGACTCAGGTGGGCATTCGGGATAGCGGCTGTAGAGACAGAAGGTGTTAAGCAGTTGAACACTTTGCCTGGGTTATCGGAGAACCCATCTGCAGTAGGACTTCTGAAGGGGGAAGATCAACAGGTACCAATTGCCACTTCGGTAGTGCACCGCCGGCAGTACAGAACGACTCGAGATGCCGTGATTCCCATCCACAAGTTGATCCGTGAGATGGAGAGCCAAGGGGTGGTCAGCAAAACCCACTCACCCTTCAACAGTCCCATCTGGCCTGTGCGCAAGTCTGACGGAGATTGGAGATTGACTGTGGACTATCGTGCATTGAATGAAGTGACACCACCACTGAGCGCTGCCGTTCCGGACATGCTGGAACTCCAGTACGAGCTGGAGTCCAAGGCAGCAAGGTGGTATGCCACTATTGACATTGCCAATGCATTTTTCTCCATCCCTCTGGCTGCAGAATGCAGGGCACAGTTTGCCTTCACATGGAGAGGGGTGCAGTACACCTGGAACCGATTGCCCCAGGGGTGGAAGCACAGTCCCACCATCTGCCATGGACTCATTCAGACTGCACTAGAAAAGGGTGAGGCTCCAGAACATCTGCAGTACATTGATGACATCATTGTATGGGGAAACACTGCAGCTGAAGTATTTGAGAAAGGAGAGAAGATCATCCAGATTCTCCTGAAAGCCGGGTTTGCTATAAAGAAGAGCAAAGTTAAGGGACCTGCTCGAGAAATCCAGTTCTTGGGAATAAAGTGAGAAGATGGGCGGCGCCAGATTCCCACCGATGTTATTAACAAGATCACAGCAATGTCTCCACCGACCAACAAGAAAGAAACACAAGCTTTCCTAGGCGCCATAGGCTTTTGGAGGATGCACATCCCTGAGTACAGCCAGATTGTGAGCCCTCTGTACCTGGTTACTCGGAAGAAGAACAATTTCCACTGGGGCCCAGAACAACAACATGCCTTTACCCAGATCAAGCAGGAGATTGCTCATGCAGTAGCCCTCGGCCCAGTTAGGACAGAACCAGATGTGAAGAATGTGCTCTACTCTGCAGCTGGGAGCCATGGTCTGTCCTGGAGCCTTTGGCAGAAGGTGCCTGGTGAGACGCGTGGCCGACCACTGGGATTCTGGAGCCGAAGCTACCGAGGGTCTGAAGCCAATTACACTCCAACAGAAAAGGAAATTTTAGCAGCCTATGAAAGAATTCAAGCTGCCTCAGAAGTAATTGGCACTGAAGCGCAACTCCTCTTGGCACCCCGACTACCGGTGCTGGGGTGGATGTTCAAAGCAGAGGTTCCTGCTACCCACCATGCCACCAATGCCACATGGAGTAAGTGGATTGCTCTTATCACACAACGCGCCCGTATTGGAAAACTGAATCGTCCTGGGATTTTGGAGATAATTACAAACTGGCCTGAAGGTGAACACTTTAGTCTCATTGATGAAGAAGAACAAGAGCAAGTAACCCGGGCTGAAGAAGCTCCACCATATAACCAACTGCCAGCAGAAGAAGCACGCTACGCTCTTTTCACCGATGGTTCCTGCCGCATCGTAGGGATGAAACGAAAGTGGAAAGCAGCCGTATGGAGCCCCACAAGACAGGTTGCACAAGCCACTGAAGGAGAAGGTGGGTCAAGCCAGCTTGCCGAACTCAAAGCTGTTCAATTGGCCCTTGCCATCGCTGAAAAAGAGAAGTGGCCAAAGCTCTACCTCTACACTGATTCGTGGATAGTAGCTAATGCTCTGTGGGGCTGGCTGGAAAGGTGAAAAAAAGCCAACTGGCAGCGTAGGGGAAAACCAATCTGGGCTGCTGATGAGTAGAAAGACATTGCCACCAGAGTAGAGAAACTATCTGTAAAAGTTCGTCATGTAGACGCTCATGTTCCCAAGAGTCGGGCTAATGAAGAACACCGAAACAATGAGCAGGTAGATCAGGCTGCAAAAATAGAAGTGTCAAAGATAGACTTAGATTAGCAACACAAGGGAGAGTTGTTCCTAGCTCGGTGGGCCCATGATGCCTCAGGTCATCAGGGCAGAGATGCCACCTATAAGTGGGCACGGGACCGAGGGGTGGATTTAACCATAGACAGTATTTCTCAGGTTATCCATGACTGTGAGACGTGCGCTGCCATCAAGCAGGCCAAGCGGGTGAAGCCCCTCTGGTACGGTGGACGGTAGTCCAAATATAAGTATGGGGAGGCCTGGCAGATTGACTACATCACCCTGCCCCAAACCCGCCAAGGCAAGCGCTATGTGCTGACCATGGTGGAAGCCACCACTGGGTGGCTGGAGACCTATCCTGTGCCTCATGCCACCGCCCGGAATACCATCCTGGGCCTGGAAAAGCAAGTTCTTTGGAAGCATGGTACCCCTGAGAAGATTGAGTCAGACAATGGGACTCATTTTAAGAATAGCCTTATCAACACCTGGGCTAGGGAACATGGCATTGAGTGGGTCTACCATATCCCCTACCATGCACCAGCTGCAGGCAAAGTGGAGAGATGCAACGGACTGTTAAAAACCACCTTGAAAGCATTAGGTGGAGGATCTTTCAAAAATTGGGAGCAACACTTAGCAAAAGCCACCTGGTTAGTTAACACCCGAGGTTCCACCAACAGAGCAGGCCCTGCCCAGTCTGAGCTCCTATCTACAGTAGATGGAGATAAAGTTCCAGTGGTACATGTGAGAGGTTTGTTAGGGAAGACAGTTTAGATTAAATCTGCCTCAAGTACAGACAAACCCATCCGTGGGATTGTTTTTGCTCAGAGACCAGGATGCACATGGTGGATAATGCAGAAAGATGGAACAACACGATGTGTACCTCAGGGAGATCTGATTGTTGGGTAAAAACTATGAGTAAATATCATTTACTGAATGTTACTACCATTTTCTGTATATAGCTGTATACTGTATATATATGCATGTATAAGGTATGTGTGTGTAGAGTTAGAATTTTAGTTTTAGTAGTAAGTTGACGATATGGAGATACAGGGGTGGAATGTGGTAGAGTGACTTTATGCTGCTTGTATCCCCAATCGTCTGTTCTGTTTGTGCTGTATATTGTGTTCTGTACCTTTAAACCTTGTTCTGGGAGTGAAGGGGGAGAAAGAACAGCGCGCAGTTTGTTTTGAAAAAACTGCCTGACTCCCCCACATTGCTGCTCTCCGGTGTTCGTCCGAGACACGGACAGCGGTGGAACAGAGATCTCTCCTGTGCTTTTAGCTAGCTAGCTAGGCAGAGAAGACTCCCTGGACTGTTTTTTTTTCCTTTTCTTGGGACTGTTTAAATCTGCTCAGGACTGAAAAACCCAGAGGAGCAGCGAGGGCTGGCACCTGTGGCCCGCCGGGCCTGGACCTTCGGAGAGACTGAGTGAGCTGAGCTACACCCACGGCAAGGACTGTCTCTGTTTGCTATCTCTCTTCGGAGCGGGCAGAGGTTTTATTGTTTCATATTATTAATTCTTTGCATTTGTGGGAATTTTGTTTGTTAAATAAATAGTTTTTTCCACTTTTCTCCGAGGAAGTTCTTTTCCCGGACCGGCTGGAGGGAGGGGCCGTTTGGGTTTGCTCTTCCAGAGGAACCCCTTCAGAGGTTTTCTCCCAAATTTGCCCTAAACCAGGACAGTGGTAAAAAAAAAAAAAAGACAGGGTTTGGTTCTGCTCAAGGAAGCAAGCCCATGCCACCCTGAGCAGTGTAAATGGGGAGAGAAAAGGGTCTGCTCAAGTCCTTGGAGTGATTCAACACTAATTCAGATTAATAAGGGCTACCCTGGGCTGTCCTGGAGGATGCTCTGCATTACCTGAGCTGGTGGCATCTCCTATGGATTGTAAAATATATTTCTTATTCAAGGTCTGTACCTCTCTCTACTGCTCTCACCACTGGTCTGTGCCACACTCCTGGTGCTGGGAGGGCTTTTTTGGAGGGTTCCTGTGGGCTCTGGTTTGTGGCACAAACAGCCCCTGCTCTCTGAGAGCTCAGTCAATATATGTGTTTTCTAAATTGAATGAAAACAATTGTTTCTTTCACCCTAGAGAGCAACTGGTGCAGGTTTCCTCCTTGAATAATGCTTTGGAAAAGCAATGGTTAGAGGGCTGTGGCAATTTTCATTCTCTTTTTTATTGCTTTCTGGGTGATTGCTGAGCAGACCTGGAGAGGAAACTGCGGGAGGTGAGACTTTGATGGGTATTTCCAAAGGAAACACAGTGCTGGGATCAGAACATCTCCAGCAAAAACTTCCACTCCTGCTCCTCAGATCCTCATCCCACAGCTCTCCCAGGTGACTCACCCTGCTGGGTGACCAGTCCCAGCTCCTCTCTGGAACTGCCTAGGCTGGAGAATGGAGTTTAAAATGCTCCCAACGGTGGGAATTTCTCTGTAGCACTTCCCCTGATTTATGAATGGAGATGGATATGAAAAGAAGCCCAAATCTCCTCTCCAAGACCATTTGCATCAGACCCTGGGCAGCATCAGACCCTGGGCAGCATCAGACCCTTTCCAGCCCCTGGCCAGAGTGAGGAGCAGCTGGGGAGATGAGGAACTGGGGAGCTGCCAGGGATGAAGAAAGCAGAATTGGCCTTGGCCAATACTTGACCTCTCAAGTGCTTCTGCAGTTTTCCAGACCCTGGGTTGTAACAAATCTCCTCACCCTTGTGTGAATTCCTAGGAACTGCAGTTTCTCCATCTTTCTTTGAGGCAAAGGAACCAGCACAGGCTGGGGCTGCACATCCCTGGAGGGCTCTGGAAGTACAAGGAGAACTTAGGAATTGTCACAGAGCCTCAGGGTCTTTTGGAAGTTGAGATTTCCACTTACAGACACTTCTGACTCCATGGGATAAAGTGGTCTTGAACAGAAGGAAGGGAAACATATGGAAAAGCTCAGTTCAGCTGGGATTGTGAGGGGTTGAGCTGGCAGGAGCAGCAGAGGACTCAGGCTGGAGCTCTGTCAGTGCTGAGCTTCCTCCATGGTGAGAGAAATGAATTGATCCGTGGTTGTGGGGGCAGATAAAGCAGGGAGCTGCATTCTGAGGTCACCTCTCCTGGCTGAAGGTGTGGGGCCTCCTTACAGGGCTGAGACAAGGTGAGTTTCTCATTCCTGTGCTGGCAAAGGGAATCTGTGGAGAATGAAAAGCTGCTGAGTGAACGTGTTGCAATTTCAAATCACCACTGTGGAGCCCAAACTGGATTATCCTGGTAAAACAGAGCAGGCAGCAATTTTTATTTTTCCCCCCACAGGATTGATTTCTGTAAGCTGCAATCTCATGGATATATTTTTTCTTTAGAATGATTGGAGATGTGTCTTCTCTCCTGCTGGGATTTTACCATAAAAACTTCACCAAGTTTGTGGCATTATTCATGATTACTGCAGGTGAGGCAAAAGGAGAGGTGGCTGCAGCACTACCAACACATTTCCATTAAGCAGCCTTAGGTCTCCAGTTGTTTATAATTAGAAGCAAACCAGATTTTCCATATTTTTCAGATGGAGAAAGCGAGTCGCATTTTGGTGAAAACCTTCTCAAAGTTTGTTTGGCAGAAGTGGAAACAGCTCAATGGGTTTGCAACAACCCTGCAACAGTTCAAATGGCATGCAAAGACCAAGAATATCCAAATGTGAAATTAAATCACTAGTGTGAAGAACTGAAATTCAAGGAGTCATAGCAGTAAAAATCAATCAAGGACCAGCTTTATTCATATAGTAACTGGAACAGGCATAAAATTGCAAACAGGTTCTTAGAAATGTTGTCCAGGGGTGGTTACATGCTGTGATGATTGATGGCTTGAATTCTTAATACTCCCTTTGGGTTTACTATAAGCTGCTCACACTTATTATAGATCTACTATATTTAATTTTGTTACCAAGTTAATTGTATTTTCCCTAAGAGCTCCAGTAGCCTGCTGTGTATTTCTGTGTCTTTGCCAATGAACTGCTCCACTTATTGGCTAATAACTGACTGTAAGAATTTTTCTTTATAAATGCAGTCTCCTTAAATGTTTCTGGTAACGTGGTCTGCATAAGTATTCCTCTGGCTTCTCTTGCAGTTTGCCTTGCTCTGAGCACAGCAATGCTTTGAGCTACTTAAAGGTTTAGTGCCCCTTTGTCATATTTACTATCAGGATCTGAACTGCAAATAGAAAAATGACTGGTTTGTAAAAGCTGCTCTAATTGCTCCCAAATCTCCCTTAGTGCAAGTGAATCTTGAAACAAAGGCGTAGAGAGACTGGTTTTGTCAAACTGTGCAGTGTAGCTTGGAAATATTAGGGAAACAGGCAGGGGAGCAAGGAAAAACAGCCTTTCAGTACCTAAAGGGGCTATGAGAGAGCTGAAGAGGGACTTTTGGCAAGGATCCTTGCTGGATCTGGTCTGGAGATCCACTGGTTTGTCCTTCCTTCACATCCCCTGTCCATGTAACCTCACCCTTTGCTGCCCAGGCTGCTGGAGTGGGTAATGAGATCTGATATGAAAACCTATAATGGATATAAATCATCCTCTGCAGACTTACAAGGTACTTACAAAGGAGAATAAACTTTTAAGGGAGCCTATAAACTTAAGTTTATGTCCTGGTTTTAGCTGGGATAATTTCTTCTTAGTCCCTGGCTCTGCTTTGGATCCAGTAGGAGAATATGAGGTTGAATTCTTCATTTTTCCATGGTGATAGTAACTGTCCCTTTGGGAGAGTCACTTTGATATCCTCCATCAGGAGCAATCTCAGGGACACAGGAGATTACACTGAGGACATGCACGAGCTCTGGCAGCCTGGGAGGCTGAACTTGGAAACAGCTGGACAAAGCTCTCTGGCCTCTGCCATGCTCTATAAATGCATCTTTTGTTCCACAGCTGAGGAAGCCTGAGGCAAGAGGAGCTGAAATTTGGCCTAAAGTCACACTGGCAGCCAGACATTTCCCATGAGTCACAAATCATGGAAATTATTGTGATGCTTTCTAACACTTTTGAATTATTTTTTTTTTAAATTTAATCTTCCTTGAAGTACCAGTTAGGACATGATGCTGAATGACAGGCATCTATTCAGGGTGTCATCAAGGATCCTTCCCTCAGGGTGGTTAAAAACGCAGAGGAAATGGTAAGTAAAGGATCTTCAGATACTAATGAAATGGTAAAATGCAAGATGACATTCACAGGTAGTACATACAGAGGAATATATTCTTACAAAGCATTTGTAAAGAGAAGCTGTAAGTTGGCTGCTACAATCCAGAAAAGAAATCTTAAAAGCTGTGGCACTACTTCCAGAGGTGCTCAGAAATGAAAACAGCAAAGGGAGGATTATTAGTAAGGGCAGATAACAAATCAGAAACCACCACTTGGCTTTTTCTGCACACCCACAGTGTGTCTGCATTAGGTCGTGTGCAGTGCTGCTCCCCCAGCTCAGAAAGGACATCTCAGATAAAACAAACTGGAGAAAGGCACAGTGAAGGACATCAGAGATGGCCAAAGATATGGAACAACTTCTGTGTGAGGAAAAGGGGGACAAATAAAATCCTTCAGCCTGGAATAGAGATTAAAAGAGAGAGAATATGATGGAGTCATGTGAAAGCAGCAGGAGCATGGAGAAGGTTTAAGGGAGCAGTTCAGCACTGTTTCTCAGAATGCAGAGACAAAGGGGCACTATCAAGTGGTTAAGTGGGATGTTTTAAAGCAGCAAGATAAATTTCCTTTTACAATATGCATTTTAATATGAGGAACTTCTTGTTGTAAGACTGTGACCAACATTCAGAAAAATCAGGGAAGGAAAGTCCTTTCAGATGCAGCTTAGTAATCACAGAAAAACATCTTGCCACCTGTCTGAGGCATTTGAATTAGGATGGGATGACCCTATGGAACTGGTTATCTTTCTCCATTAATTGCAGCAGGAATGCAAAGGTTCAGTTTAGACTTAACAAGGATGTTTGGAACAGCTAAAGGAAGGTGTCATAATTCTTCTCAGCCTTTCTGACAAGTTCTCCTTGCACAAGGCTTGTAGGAAGATAAATCCTTTCAGGTACAAGGTGACGAGCCCAGCTTGTGATAAAGTCAGCAAAAAGCTGGATTCCCTGGCTCAGTGTTGGAAAAGCACAGGAACAGCAGCTGGTGTCCTGGAAAGATAAGCAGCAGATCCAGAAGGGAGCAGAGGAAGGTGGAGGGGTTCAGAGTGGAGATGGCACAGGAGGAGGGACAGCCCAGCCCTTTGGTACCCAACTGGCATCGACTGCTGCTGACAATGAAAAGGAATTACAAGTGCTTGAAAGCCACGAGTGTTCCCTCAGCTTTCATAGCAATTCTGTGAATTACAGATTCCTCTGGGTTTGGTTTGATGTTCTTGTAATCTCTTAAGTAGCATTTCGAGGCTGCTTTTCAAAGTGGTTGCTTGTATTTCTGTTTGGTTTTGTTGGTTTTTTTTGCACCACATAATTTTGGTCTGGTTTCCCTCCTGTGTCTCACTGAGTGGTGCTGTCCCAGAGGTTTTGGTCTCTCAGGTTCTGTTAAGAAGATTGATTTTTGCTCTAAGAAAGCAAAGCCTTTGTTAGTGTTTCATTGCCAGGCAAGGCAACCAAAGCAGGAGGAGGGATGATAAGCGAGTTTCTTACCCCCTGTGGTCAGTGATTATTGATGATTTGTTTTGTGAGGTTCCACTCAGACACTTGATTTGGGGATGTCTTGAGCTCTCCAAGCTACCCCTGAAGACACTGAGAGCTGTGCCTTGAACACAGAAAGTCCTAAACCACAGTTAAATATCTGGAAAATTGGTACTTTTGTCTCTGCACCTACTTCCCTGTGTGTAAAACGAGTGGTTTCCACGCTAGTGTAATGTTGTGAAGTCTAAAAAGTGATTTTGTTTGCAAAACTCCCAGTTTCTCCTGTGATGAGTATCCCAGAAAAGTCCCACAGGGAATAATTCATGTTCAGTTCAGTGCAGAGGTTTGGTGCTGTCTGGGAAACGGGGGCTCAGCTCTCACACAGAGCATGGAAAAATAATGGTGTCCTGTCCCCCACTGTGTCAGCAGCTCCAGGAGATAAGAGACTTGCAGGAAAAATAGTGTACAGTAATTTCATGGAATGTGGGCTTGGATTTGGGAGGATAAGTAAAAGCCAGCTTCCAGGTTGTGCTACTTTTGAAGCCTTGGAGATGTGAGAGGGGATGTGTCTGGAAGGAAGGATGAATGGGGATGGTGCTGTGTCCAAGACAAGGGGGGAGCAGGGATGAAGAGAAAGAGCCATCCTTCAAACTGGGCATAAAGAACTTTACTATAACATGATTTCAACATGAATAACACAGCTTTTGGAAGTGTGGGGCAGCTGCACAGGGCAGCTGGAGGGGGGCTTGTCAGGGCTGCTTCATAACAGGAATGATTTCACAGGTGGTAAAAGCCCACCCACCACACTCCTGATGGCACAGACAACCTTAAATCTGGTGCTTCTGAACCTTTTAGTGCTTGGCCTTACAACCTTAACCTTAGTAGTCCCTGTTCTTGATGTAATAAATTGAGAGTCTCAACAGAAGTTTCAGATACTCCTGACATCTCCTTGAAATAGAAACATTTGATTTATGCTATAATTGAATAGCTCACAGGGAGGACATTTATTAAAAAAGCAAAGGAAGATGACTGGAAACCAGTTACTCTTCACACCAAATGATAGGAAATGGTTATTACTTCTCCAGATTTCAAGAGTATAATAGTCACAGCCCTGAGTTTAGTGAATTCATTTCTCTTGGAGATTATACAAGCAAATGTGTCACCTCCATGTTACACTTGAAATAGAAACCCAGCACTGTCCTAGCTGTCACAGGAGGTTTCCTGCCCTAGAGCATGACTTCTGCCAGGTATCATATTAAAATATTTATAAAATAAAATTTAAAAACCTTCTACAGAACCAGTGCTTTGTGGTACCCTTTCACATAGACCTCAGTGCCACCCCAAGTACCATTTCTGTCATTGAAAAATGATGCTGCCAGCAGTGCTGGGTATGAATTGAACCTTTTTTCTTCCCAAGTAAAGAAAAATTCTGGAGTTGTTTTTTTTTTTTTTGTAAAGATAAAGATTCGCATATGGCAAGAGGGAGCAGCAGAAAATGAATCACCTCCAGACACTGAAAACATTGTTCATGGTAAGTTGCATTACTCTGGAAAACAGCAAGAAGTGTTACAATTTGAAAGTAATATATTTAGCTAAAAACAGTAACAGCTGGCTCTGTTCTTGATGAAAGGTTTCATAATTTATATGATGAATAGCAATCAGTTTGGATGTTTTCTGGATATTTCAACATGACAGCTCATTCTGGCTGCAGAATAGGTTGGTCTGTGCTGGTATTTGACAAGCCCTGTTAGAAACACAAGCCAAACTCTGATCACTGCAAAGACCAAAGACCCCATTTAAATTACTCCAGGGTAATGTGTGTGATCACTAAAGGAAAAACCATATTGCCATTTTCCTCCTGGCAATTTCAATTTTTTTAAAAAAGTGTGGCATTTGGCAAACACGGGATAAGGGGCTTTGTTAGAAATAAGAATATCAGATAGAAAGGTTGCCCAGGGCTTGTTGGCAGTCTGAAAAGTTCTCTAAATAAAGTATCAGTAAGAAGGATAAAAATGAGATATCTACACTGGGATCCTACCTCCAAGGGCTAAAGCACAGAGAAGCACCAAGCAGCAGACTAGGAGATCTTGAAGGAAGAAGTTTTTAAATGCTTATGGAAGCAGGAACAAATCCCATCAGAAAAGTTTGGGTAGCAGCATGCATCTCTGTGGACACAGAAATAAATCTCCAAATAGAAGAGCTCGTGCAGAAATTTCAGAGACAGCCATAAAATATGCTGGGAAAAAAACCTGGATTCCATTAGAAAACTGTTTGCAAAAGATCTGTTGCCCCTCCCAAGCTTTCTCCTTGGACACAGGGATAGATGTCCAAAAAGCAGGGCCAGGTTGGGTGCTGGAAAACAGCACCGGCAGAGCTCTGGCTTTGGTCCAAGGCAATGGCTGAAAAGTTGTACCAGCAGAGGGAGCGGGACACCAGATTTCTTTTCCTGCACAAGTGCCTAATCCAAGGAGTTTCCAGAGAGAAACCAGATTCTAAAATGCAAGCTTCACCCACTGATTCTTTAGCGAAAGGATGAGTTGGTGTAGGTTTTCTCCCGTGGCTATGAAGTACCTGCAGAGGCAGAAGAATAAAGTCTCCAAATATGCTTTGCATATTTGCAAAGGAAATGAGGAAAAACCTCATGAATTATTTTTTTTTAGGGTACAGGTCAGACTCCTCCAGTTTTGTTTTTAAATGTCCTGTCATGAAACATCTCAGATTTGAGGCAGATGAGATTCAGGAGTGAGTTCTCTGGGAAAGGGGGCTGCAGCATGTGATGAGGCCTGGATAAGGACACTGGGTCAAATTCCTTGGATTTTTTGGGGGAAGGGAACTGGGCTCCTTTGGCAGGGACTTTGGCAGTGATGCAGTGCTGCTGCTGGGGCTACATATGGAGCACCAGCAGCAGGGCACAAGTCCTACATGTCCATTTGTGAGGCAGGAGAGAGCTGACAGCGCTGGGCTGCAAACCCGGCATGAGGTGTGCAGGGCTCCAGCCAGATCTGTCACATGGCAAAGGTGCAAAAACGTCACAAACCCCACTGGAGCACATCCAGGCAATCTGAATTCACCAGGTCCTTCTGCAGAGGGGTCAGGGATGTCAGAGCTGCTTGGCAATATGACAGAGCCAGCAGGCTGGGGCCGGGCAGTGAGGGCTGATTGCGATCTGCTCGACTTAGCCCAGCACGGCAAACAGATGGAAAGCAAAGGATAAAAACCAACCTCACCTCCACAGACAGTTCACGCCACAAAAACCTCATTCCCAAGAGCAAAAAGGCTCAGCTTGCAGCTGCACTGCTCCAAAGGGTGATGTACCATCCTCCTGAGGCTGGCAGGGAAAGCAGAGCACAGCTAAAGGTGCCATCCCCAGCCTGGGAGCCTCTCTTTCTCCACGTTCACCTTCCTGAGTGACCAGCATGTTTTGAAAGGAGCACACACACACACACAGACTAATCTGTGTGCTTGCCCTCGGCCTCTGTGGACTCACGCTGCCCTATCCCATTCCAGGTACAATTTGGATAATTCAGAACAGGCAATCACCAAATCCAGCCTTGGGATACAGCAGCAGCCTGCTCTTGTGCCTCCTCTTGTGACTCAGGATGAGACACCCCAGCCTTCAGAAGCACCAGGATGATGTTTCTTCCCAAGCCAAGTTTATTTAGTGGTGACACTGAGGGCTTCGTTCACACAAAACTTCAGAGAAATTTTGGATGTGCTCTGATTCAGTCTTGGACATTAGAAGGAGCTGAACCTCCATCCTTCTACAGGATGATCTGAAGGACCTGTGAAGGGCAGGGGACAGGACTCACTTTATTGCTGGGGCCAAGTCACATCACTTGTTTCAATCTCCGTGTTTTGAGAGTGGGTGTGGAGAGACCACTTTCTCCAACAGGACAAGATACTAAAAAGGAAGGAGGCAGAACAGATCTTTCATCTTGGCTTTACTGTCCAGAGTGTGGAGAAGCCTGAAGGAATTGATCTGATGTAGACAGGGAGAAGTGTGGGAAGGAAAAGTTGAGGCTAATACCTTATGTATCACTGGGAATTTTGAGGAACTATGGAACAGATCTGAAGGCACCAAAACCTTTGCAATGATGTGAGATGATCGGGCCTCAGGCCATCAGCATCTTTCCTGTGTACAGAGACAGGAAATCTCTGCCACCAGGAGGTGGTAGAGATTTTTGAGCCTTTCATGCTACTTTTCATGAACTCTTTATCTCCTCAAAACACCATCTGGGAAACTTCATAGGTGCAGACATATCAAAAGAGCCAGGAGTTTATCATTTGCAAGAAAGCTGCCATGTAAAAGTGCCCAATAGTGCAGATTTCTTGTGTGTGCTACATCGTGGGTCCTGCTGATGTCAAATCCCATGCAAAAACTGTCACAGACAATCTCAGAAGAGATTTCTGACACCACATCATGAGCTCAGTACTGTCCTGACCACCAGCCATCCAGATACTTCCACGTCAGTGCCTCTGCCTGGTCACTTCCAGCCTCTAGATCCAGGGGCAGGGATAAATACACAAAATCTTACCAGGTGCTCAAGAAACTGGTGTGGGTCTCATCCCACTGAGTGCTGAGCCACAGCTTTGGAACTCCAGTTCCAGAAACTCTTCAGGGATCAAGTCCTGGTTTGAATGGGAAGGGCAGGAGAGCATTTCCTTGGAAACACCAACACAGATTTATTTATCCAAACAGTACCCCTCGTCCTGTACAAATAATGATTTCATTTTCCTATCCCTACCACTGCAGTCACACTGGAATCTGGGAGTCCAACAGACTTTGTCAGTCTGAATTCTCACTACTCCCAGGAAAGATGTACCGGTACACATGGCCACAGCTCTACTGAAAAGAGCAGAATTTAGTTGTGGTGGTTTATCATTCTCAGACCCTGCTGAAGAAGTGGGAGTTGAGAATGTAGAGCGATGGGTATTGCTGTGTATCTCTAGCTGCTAAAGGGAAAGGCAAAACCATGATCAGTACTTTGTAAAAACATGTCTCAGCCCATCTTAAGTGATGCAGAACACAGTGGCCATGTGCTATTTGCATTTATATGGAGTTCTGTAACTGTTAGTCTTACTTTGTCATTGAGACTGAGCAGCCTTGGATGATCCTTAGGGAGCAAATACCTGCAGCAACCAGCTGCAATTTCAACTGAGTCTCTTCTCTGCTTCCCTCCCTTTGAAACAGGCATCAATACATTGACAGTGCTACTGCTAAATAAATGTTTCCAGGAAATGTTTGAGTGTGGGCTCAGAGGAATAACTACCTCCCCTTGCTATTTGCAAACAAAAAATGATGAGTGCCCTGAAAGCTCCTTTCTTGCTGCCTTTAGTTAGAATGAATGCACTGAGCTAGGGGCTTTCATTTTTATACAGCATAGGGGGCAATTGTTACTTGCCCCCCTGATTCCTGGTGTCCCAGGTGGATCAGAGCATGGAGACATCCATACAAACTGCTTTGGAACATGCAGACTGCTCTGGCAGCTTTCTCCTCCATCCTTAATGCCTTCTTTGTGTCATGGTTTCGGAAAGAATTGATTGTTTCTTGTTCTGCCTCCCATCAATGAAATCAACTGGCATTAAAAAAGCTGCCTTGCTCACTGCCAGATCAAATCCTTTTAATATCTGGTGATGCTCTGAAATATGTTGGAGCTGGGTTTCAAATTTTGGTCCAAGCTGGAATCTTCCCCAGTGTTCAAACAGAGGGGGGTGGGAAAGCTCTTAAAGCTGAGCTGCCAACTTGAGGCATCTTTACACTAAAGAATTTCATATTGTCAAGGAGTCCTTTCGACCTTGAGCCCATCCTTCATTCCTGGTGTGCATGAGGCAGATTAAGCAAGAACTGGCTTTGCTCCAGTGACTTTCATGGTGCCACTTCAGAGGACAATTAAAGGAACTTCAAAGACTACAGATTTTCTTTTCCCTATCTATGGGTCCAGCTTCTTCACATTTATGCTGGTTTTACACCAGGGTGACTTTTCTGAAAGGAGAACTGGATCCACGACACACAAAATAACTTTCTCCAAATGACAGGAGAGAAGTCCTCTTGGCCATGACTTTTTAAAGGTTTTTGCTAAGGTATAATCCAAGCCAAAATCACACATTCTTGTTTAAAAAACCCAGTGTATTGGAAGGATGAAAACAGCTAATTTGGAATGATCAACTTGTAATTAATTTTTCACTTAAAACTCTCACTTGGCATTAAACAATCCTCTCTGTGTGAGTCCTTTTTTTCCCTTTTTCCCACATTCACAGGCTCACAGGTAAGATGCATGACAGATCAAAGCTGCCTGTTGTTTTTCCTTTTATCTCTCAATCCTCCTAACAACACAGGGCAGAACCTGCTCAAAGAGATGACATGACAAGGTTAGCAGCAACCTCAGCTCATGGTGAAAAATCTCCCCTTTCTCACACCTCAGGTGGACTGGGGAGGCACGTGATGGAGTAGAGAAGGAGAAGCACATGGAACTGGCATGGGAAAGAGGAGAACTGGGTTGTGTTCCTCAAAGCCTGTGGTTGATCTGCTAAGGGATCTCAGGCAACCACTTCAACTCTAAGTATTTTTTGCCACCATTCTTGCCCTGAATTCTAAAGTCCTCAGGCTCTGGGGTGACCTTATTGAGGCTTTCAGTACCTAAAGGGGCTCCAAGAGAGCTGGAGAGAGACTTTGCAAAATGGCATGGAGGGACAAGACAGGGGGAATGGCTCCACACTGCCAGAGGGCAGGGTTAGGTTCGATTTTAGGGAGAAATTCTTCCTGTGAGGGTGGGGAGGCCCTGGCACAGGTTGCCCAGGGAAGCTGTGACTGCCCCATCCCTGGAAGTGTCCCAGGCCACTTTGGATGGGGCTTGGAGCAATCTGGGATAGTGGAAGATGTCTCTGCCCATGGCAGGGGGTGGAACAAGGTGATTTTTAAGTCTTTTTCAACCCAAACCATTCTCTGATCCTCTGCTGTTCATGACCCTTTGAGCTGTTTGTCCAACATGGGGAGCTCTGAGCTATCACCACTGGGTCTTTAGGGCATCTTGCAACACAAATAAGGAACTGCAAAGGAGGACATGATGCCTCTTGGCTCACAGAGAACAAACCAGAGGTGATGTGGCCAGAAAATGGGCAGATGAGGAAAGGCCTGCCTCTTCAGGCTCTGCTCACATGAGATACTCACTGTTTCATGACAGCCCCATCCAGTGGGATTTGAAAAGCAGCTGTGAAGTACACCCAGACTCTTGTTCCTTTCTATTTGAGGCTGTCTGGGAAAGCTGTGAGCAGCAAAAAAACCAAAGACACCGGGACTGTCTGCAGAATCAGCAAGATGATCAGGAGACATTTACATTGTTCTCTCACTTGAGAAGTTATTTTTGCAAACATATGGCCTGGAGTTAAGCGTGGGGTTTTTTTGAAAACACTGTGGCCAAATTCTGTGGCCAGTAATGGTGTAAGATTCCTTTTTTCTTTTAGAGAAAGATGCCTATTTGTGGAATCTGGGGAAAAATTCACCCTGTGCAATAAGCTACAGGTTAAATTGATGCTTTTAAAGCTCCTTTCTGGATCAACCCTCAAATTTTTGTCACGGAATGGTAAATACACAAATCGCTTCAGCATATTTATGCAAATAGTGACTTTGATGGCCCTGTTAACTTGAAGAGAGGAAACAAATCCCCATGTGCCCCTCACCATGTGTCTTTTTCTTGGTAATAAATGTAGTTAATACATCTTGCTCAGCGACATTTCCTCTGCACACCTTTAACTGTAACTTGCAAAAAAGCCCAATTGCAGAGAAAGCAATTTGCTTGATCTTTCTGAAAAGAAAAATAGTCAGCCTAGTAAGAATTCAGAAACAATACAGAGCTGCAATTCATTATAAGCTTTCAACGAGACAGAAGGTATCACTGTGCCTCCATTGCACAGAGTGATGTTGGAAGGGAACCACAGGCAGGAGCAATTTCAAGAATGGCTTTGCTTGTATTATCATCTAGTGATGTTTAAACATGCACAGCATGTCCTTGAAAGCCTAGGGATAAGAGGAGGAGAGGAGATGAAAAATTAAGCCTGAACTAAGGTGTTTGGAAAGCTTGAAGCTCGGAGTTGTTTCTGGGTACATCAGTTTAACCTTCAAATGAACCAGGCATTTTTCCTTCTCTTCAAAGTAACACTTTTAAGTCCCAAAATTTGACTTTGAAGCTGAGATCAATGCTGGTAATGTTCTCATAACACCAACTCCCACTGGAGGTGAAATTGGGAAGGGGGGGGGACTTGTGGCTTGTTCAGAGATTCCACACAACACACCAGGCAAGTGATTTTTGCATCAACTGTGCTTCCCTAACTAGGACAGGGAATTTCAATCCTGCAGAAGAGCTTAGAGCCTCACCAGCTCCTACTGACCCAGCACCTCCCAAAGCCAACTAATATCTGGTCTGGGAAATCCTGGAGGGGTGAGGGCTCCTTATGGCACTCCACAGATTAGAAATAAAAGCAAATGTCTTATGTCAACTGGTGTGAATTTGCCATGCAGGGGTCTGTGCTTCTGTTGGACAAATACAATAAAAATCTCTACATTGAAAAGCATGAAAAGTCACTGATCTTGTTTCACACCTAGCTTAAAAGGGGATGGGGAAACTGTGAAATGAGCTGTGCCTTAAATTCCTAGGTTATTTTGGTGGTTGGTGGTTGATTTATTGCCAATTTGTAACTGCCCTTACTATTACCCAGCACCAGGGGAAGAGACAAGAAATCAAAAGGGTATTTCATATTGCAAGTGCATTTTCATATCTGCATCCACACACCAGAAAACCTTGATCTTCAAAGCACTGTACAAACACTAACCAGCTAATGACTCCCTGAGCAAAGCCACAGCAATGGCTATTTTTAATACATCTATTATTTGTTTGTGCTCATAAAAGGCAGCTTTGTGCCATCAGCTTATTTAGCCAAGCACAGAACGGAGAAAAACGAATGTGAGCAGAGGAAGAAGCAAAGGATGTGGAATGTCTTGATTGGACTTCCCATGTACCAGTTAATGGAAATGACTGGATGGAAAAGGAGTAAGTGAAGGGAAGTATGACATAGCCACACAAAAAAAAAAAAAAAAAAAGAAAAAAAAAAAGAAAAAAAAAAGAAAAAAAAGAAAAAAGTGAGTTGATTACTGAATGCAAATACATTTTAAAGGAAAAAAGCCTGATTGCGAATGTTCCTTTCAGTCTAGCAGAGAGAAGCGTGGCAAGGACCAGCAGCACAAAAAGTCAAGTAATTCAAAGCCTAATTGTTGCCAGGGACAGAATTAGCTTCTGGAATGAGTAACAAAGCCAAATGGTTGCACTGTTCTTCTAAAGTTTTTCTAAAGTTCTTTCAGCCTTCCAATGTTTTACTTTTGAAGTGGAGTTTCTCACACACTTTTCATGTAAATAATGATTCTTTTGCATTCCTTTCTGGAGGAGGAGAGAATTGATGGACTGTTGGGTTGACCAGCGTGGTTGGAGAGGAAGATTTTCATCCTCCAATCCATGGTCACTGTTGGAATTCTAAATGTCGAGGTCTGTAAATAAAATGCCCCTTTTTTGCCTTGGACATCTCAGTGCGTGAGTGTCATCCTTTCGTGTCGTATTGCGACACCAAATTGTGAATTTGTCACCTCTTTTTTTTTATTTTTTTTCAAATGCAGGCAAGGATTTTGTGGACTGGATTGTAGGGAGAGATGTAAAAGCAGGTGTACAACCTGTCTGGGGAGCTGAGGGCACGCAGCCCGTTTCTTCCTGAGCTCTCCCACAGTGTGGGATGGCAGAGCTGCCACCACCGAGGCAGCATTTCCAAGGGACACAGAGAGAGACAGGGGCTCCTCTGGAGGGACGTGATGGAGGTGTCAGAGCAGAGCTGGAGCTCCTCGGACATGGGGACAGGCTGGGAGAGCAGGGGCTGGCCAGCCTGCGGCAGAGGAGCCTCTGGAAAAACCTCAGGGCCCCTTCCCGGGCCTGAAAGGTCTCCAAGAGAGCTTGGCAGGGACTTTGGAACAAGGGCACAGAGTGGCAGGACAAGGGGGAATGGGTTCAAACTGCCGGAGGGCTGGGCTAAATGGGATATTGGGAAAAATTCCTCCCTGTGAGGGTGGAGAGGCCCTGGCACAGGGTGCCCAGAGAAGCTGTGGCTGCCCCATCCCTGGAGGTGTTCCAGGCCAGGTTGGAGGGGGCTTGGAGCACCCTGGGATAGCGGGACGTGTCCCTGCCATGGCAGGGGGTGGAATTGGATGAGCTTTGAGGTCCTTCCCAACCCAAACCATTCTGTGACATGCACAGCACGGAGAGGTGAAACCTTGTCCCCTCAGCGTTCAAGTTGAAGGTCTCTCCTTCCTCTGACACTTGCGTGCAGCCCCTGGAGGGGGTCAGATCTGAGGGCCTGAACCCGCAGGACCAGTTCAGGGCACCTTCCCATCCCACCCCAAAGCGCAGCTCGCAGTGCCGGGCTGACCCCGCTCAGCCCCGCAGCCCACGGAGGGTTTGGGTCTGACGGGGTGACAGCGGCGCTCCTTCCCACCGACACAGCCACTGAACCGAGGGGCGGGAGACCTCTGAGCGTGCCGGGGCCACGATCCGACCCTCCGACCCTCCGACCCTCCGCCCCCGCGTCCCGCCCCACCTGAGGCCCGGCGGAGCCGCTCGCTGCCTTCCCGGCCATCCCCGGAGGGCGGGGGCCGCGCTGCGGAGCCCGTCCTGCACCAGGCGGCGGAGGCAGAGCGAGCGCCCCGCCGGCACCGCGAGCTGCGGCGGCCGCGCTCCTCCTCCCCCTCCTCCTCCTCCTCCTCCTCCTCCTCCTGCTGCTGCTCTCCCTCCTGCTCTCCTCCTCTCCTTCCTTTCCCCCTCCTCCTGCTCCTGCCGCTGCTCCTGCCCTCCCGGCTGCGCTCGCCGTCCCGCCCGGCCGCCCCGCGCGGCTCCTTCCCTCTATGGAT
Source organism: Phylloscopus whistleri (assembly GCA_017589585.1). Lineage (NCBI taxonomy): Eukaryota > Metazoa > Chordata > Aves > Passeriformes > Phylloscopidae > Phylloscopus > Phylloscopus whistleri. The sequence continues at coordinate 3,164,850 of JADMLD010000529.1, forward strand.
GGGAAGGCAGCACCCAACGGCGTGGCCACCATCGAGGACAGGATCCTGCGCATCACCGGCTACTATGGATATTACCCGGGATACTCCAGCCAGAAAAGTAAGGCTCCCCTCCCGCCTCTCCCGGCCCTTCAGGGGTGGGTGTGTGTGTCGGCAGAGCCCTGAGGGTGCCCGTGCCGCCCCCCAGGCGCTGCCCCATCCCTCGGGGTGAGTGTGGGGCCGCAGGGCGCGGGGTGCCCGCTGTCCCCCGAGGGGACGCGGCGGCTCTGCGGCTGGCGACGGGGGTGGCGGCGCTTGGCCGCAGAACTTCGCGGCTCCCAGCCTCTCAGGGCTGGCCTTTTGGGGTTTATTTTTTTTATTTCCAGCCTTCCCATCCCCATCCCCGCCGGGGCGGGCGGGGGGTTCGCTCTCCGCCTGCCCCGCGCCCGCCGCACCGGGAAAGTTTCAGTCCCGGTGGGTCCCCCCGGGCGGGCGCTCCGTCTCCTGAATTATTCATCTTCCTCTCGAAACTAGTGGGATTTTTCCAGAAAAGTGGGGAGTTACCGACGATGGGGGGGTTCCTTCGTGCCGCTTTAATACTAGACACTTGTGGTTTCGGGGGTTGGTGTTGGTTCGGGGTCTTTCCTTTTTTTGGTGTGCGTTCTCTTTATTTATTTCCCTTCAACGAAGACGCAGAAAATAAAGCAGGTGATCCTTGCAGAAAGTCACTATATATTTTTTTTTTTCTTTTAAAGTTTTTAATTAGAAGCAGTAGGTTTCTAGCAGCTGGGAGAGCCTTAGTGGGTTTCTGGAATTCTGGCGGTCCCAGCACTCTGTTGGATGGGGAAAGTTTGGCTGATGAAAGAAGTGATTCATTTTTACCACCAAGGAAATCAGGTTTATATTGCATTAGTAGTTGCTTTGCAGTTGGCAAAACTATGACATGTCATAGCTTAATGAAGAGAAAAGGAATTGAGGTGAAGTGAGGGGCAAAATAAAGGAAAGGCAAGGAGCCCACTTGGGTGAGGTGAGCAGTAAGGAGCAGACTTTCTTTTGCATATTCCCCTTGGAATATTCTGCTTTCCAGAACAGCCTGTGCAGTACTATCCAGCTCCAATGCAATAATAAACCAAAACACAATTAATAAAATGCTAATATCAGAAAAACATATCTGTGGGCTTTTTTATGATGGAGGAAAACCAAGCACTGAAGCCATTTAATAAATAGGAATTCCTCTGTGTAATAGTCAACTGAAAAATCCAAGTCAAACCCAGTGGTTTTATCCAGCTGTTATCTGTAGCACACTAACAGCATGAGAGGTGTTATGGGCATTTATTTGGTGAGGTCAGTTGGTTTTTCTGCAGTCAGAGGAGTTGGGAAGAAGCTCTGAACAATCTGGAGGTGTCAGTCCAGGGACTAGTTAAGTCTGAGCCAGGTGGGACCTGTGTCCCAAATTCTGTACTCTCTACAGTGTGATTTACCAGAGAAGGGTGAGGATTCTGGCTTAATAGTTTGTTGCAAGTTTTTGTTGCTGCTTTGGTGGCAGCATGCAATTTTTCAGTCTGCAGCAACACTCCCACTATGTATCAAGTTACAGATCTGAATCCAGTGTTGTCAATCCAAGTGCTCTGTGTGGTGCAGTGGGAATGCCAGGAGAGCACTGCCCGGACAGAGAAAAGCTCTCTAAACCAGATTCTGCAGATGCTACATACTGCATCTGCTTAAAAATTAGAAAAAGCATGCCAGGAGAGGCCAAGGCTTCCAGAAGTGCTGACTCTTGGGATTTTACTGCGAGTCTCCTGGCCTTTTGTGCCTTTCTGGCTGGGTGCTGAGGCAAAACAAAATGATCAGTAGCTCAGGTTTTGCTGTTTGAAGAAAATGAGCAAAATTTGTGGTTGTCGTGTTTAAAGAGGAAAACTGCAAATGTGTAAATCAGAGGTATTCCAATACTTAAATGCCTTTGGGTAAATGAAAGACATGAACCCTCTCTAAGCTGTGAATGCTTTTTAAAGCAGTCTTGTAAGTTTTGGAACCATCATCATAATTTTTGGAGCACTTGCAGTTGGTAGATGACTGCTTTATCCTCATGGCTGTGTGGTTTGGGTTTATAAAGTACTTGAATGCTTCTACAAAGATGTCTTGGCCTTATCCAAGGTAAAACCAGGCATCCTTCGGGCATCCTGAACATACATCCCTTTGGCACTCAGCAAGAGTCACTCTTGGAGATCCTGGCTTGGAGTTCTTACTCTGTTCCTGTGTCTTGGCCAAAGTATTGCCTTTGAGTGGTGCTGCCTCGAAGTTCTGTTGTCTGACAGTTCTTGTCGTGGCTAGTTGCTCACACAGATGCAGCACTTTACACGTGCAAGGTGGGGAGTTAGAACCCCTAATTAATAACGGATTTGATATCTCAGTTTATTTTGGTGAGGGCATGGTTTTTGCCACCACTCTCCAAACTCAGTTTCAGTTCAGGTGGCCAGTGCTGGTGGCACTCAGTGTGCTCAGAATTTCAGGTGGGTTGTGTCCATGCCCTCCCCAGTGCCAGAGATGCCTTTTTCTTGTCACATGCCCAAGCCTGTGGCATGTGCAGTCATCTGCTTGTGCTGTCACCTTGCTCCTGCCTGGCTCTGGAGTGTGCCTGAGGATGAGCTGTTGTCCCCAGGGTGGCTTTGTGCTGTCTGCTTCTGAGCAGAGGGCTGGCCAGGCACCAGCTGGGGGGACATGATTTGGATGGTGACAGCCTGCTGATGGTTACACCACCTTCCTTGAGACTCCTCTTTGTCCCCAGCCTGCAGTGCCCAGCTAGGGACAGAAGGATTCATTGGGGGAAGTTGAAGGCAGCAGTGGGTGGCTGCTGTTCTGCTCACTCTTGGGGGGCACCTGGAAGCTGACAAGGAAAGCCCAAGGCTTTGAGAAATATGCATCCCTCCTTCAGTGAGCTGGCTTGTATTCCATGTATTCCATGCTCTAACAGGAGATCATGCCATGGTTTCTGTGAGGGAAGGCTGAGGACTGCTCACAAATAGCCATGAAATCTGATGTTAAAGCACTGTGGTGTTCAAGAGCTGTTATCACAAGGAACTGCAGTACTTTCCAGTGACTTGTGCCTCATCATCCATATTTGTGTGCATTAACCTACTTCAGACTTGGGGTGTGCATGTGATGATTCTTTTATTGATTTTAAGCCACGCACTTTTATAATTTTATTTATTCTTTTAAAAGTTGCTAGAGAAGGAAAATGCCTGTTTTATTTCTCTGTAAATCATCTGAATGAGCAGAAAAATGTATTTTGGTCTGTTATTTACATCCATGCCTATTGTAAAAATCCTTTATCCTGCCTAATAAGAAAAATACAGATTTTTTTTTCTCCCCCTCCACTTTGTGGTGAGATGGGAAGGGCTCTTCCTGATCCCGGTTAACTTGGGTTGCATGGCTTGATCCCTCACTTCTTGCATTTTAAATGTGCAGACTATGTATGAGGTATCTGGCTTTTTTGGGAAGGGAAGGGGGCCTTCCAGCCAATTTATTTGGAATTCATAATTTCCAGGGCCTGGTGCTATTGTAGATCAGATGCTCCATCCTCTGACCTGGGGCTGCACATGGTGCTCCCATGTAAGCTCCCCTTGTCTCCATGTTTCCATGTGTGCAATTTCATTTGGTCTGATGCAACTTTTTCATCTACACAAACAGTGGGAAACTCTGTTCCCTCTCCTGACCTTTGCTGTAACTTCTCATTCTTCTCTGACTTTTCTGCTGGCAGTACAATCATGTTTAGTGTCTCCAGGGTCAAGAGTACATATGAGGTTTGTTTTTTTGTGGGTTTTGATTTTTGGTTTTTTGTTTTTCTTACCTTTTTCCCTCTCTCTTTCCAACTGCCACCCCATCTGCCTTTCATCTCAGTACTGAAACCTTTTTTACTTTCACACTACAAAGTTCCTCTCCTTCAAGTCTGTCCTGACACCTCTTCTGTGCCTTCCTCTGAATTAAAACTGCTCCAGTCAAAGTTTCTCATCTCTGATCTTCATCAGCCTCACCAAATCCAGTTTCTGCCTGTGTTGTCTTTCTGATGGAGCCCATTCCCACTATGTACAGAGCTTTATGTCTTGCAGGATGCTCTCAGCATCTCAGATCTGCATTTCTATAATGCTGCTTTCTCAGGCCTGGATGAGCACAGCACAACTTTAGTGAAAATGCTGAAAGTGGTTCCTCACATGGGCCATCACCTTCTCCTTTTCATCGTGCTTGAAGGGCTTCTCTTAGCTTGCACTTGTGGCTGGAGGGTTTGATTCCCACCCCTGCAGGTTATGAACACCCATCTCGGTGAGGCCCTTGCTGGACTTTAAAACGAGTTCTTTTGGACATTATCCCGTGCTGATTCAGTCTCCCCTTTCCCTCTCCTTCAGGCCTGACCTGAAACCATGGAGTTGTGTAAGCTCCTGGAAGCAGAAGGTGCTGTCACGTGTCTGTGCAGCAGCAGGGCTGTGACATTGGGCTCACGGTGGGACACTGGGTGACCATGCCTCTGGTGGCATGTGCCAGGGAGCTGGGGAGCCCTTACAGCAGCCTGTGACCTTAGCAGTGCTTGGGGAAATGCTGAACCTGCCCTTGCCATGGCCACAGTGGCTGTCAGGAGCAAGCTGGGTGTTTTCCTGCTCCCCTGCAGAGCAGCTCTAGCGAAGGTCTGTGGTTTAATTTGGCAGGTTCAGCCTCAAGTCAGCAATCTGAGCTTGAGCACCTACTTAAGTCTGAACTTGCTCTAAGCCACCAGGCTTTGAGAAAGCGTTCAAAGTTAAGTCTGTGCTTAATTGCTTTGCCTTAATAAGGCTGGGATTAAGGCATGCTGAGCCAGCATCAGTGGTTTGACAATTCAGCTCTTGCTCCCTGTGCTGAGGAAAAGGCTGTGGAAGGGAAAGCTACCCCTGAAACACTGGAGAGGATTTTCTCCTGGTTATCACAGCAGCTGTGCCAGCAGCTCTGCTGCAGTACAAATCACATGGCAAACCCAGATCATCTCTGTGCTTACTGAGCACCCTGCCCTCCTGGTGGCTTGTCACATCCAGCGAGAGGAGCAGAGTCTCTGCTGGAGGCTCCCAGCTGCTCCTCCAGCAGTTCCCAGAGCCCTCAGTTTCTCCGTGCAGAGCAGGCACAGTGGGAGGCTGGGAAAGGGGCACTCGAGGAAAGGTGCTTTGAAATTTGTGGTGGCTGAGGCTGGTTTTGTCAGGCTGTATTTGAGGGGTCTGGGAGGGAGGAAGCGGTGTCTGAATCCCTGTGTGAGTTGAAGTCTGGGGGCTGTGTTGGCTTGTGCCACTTGTGGCAGCTGTCCCTGTGCCACCTGGTAGCACTTTGGGGTTGCAGGGGCTCCAGATGCAAGGCTAGCTTGGAATAAGCTTTATTTCAAAGCTTTCCCTTTCCCCCCCACAGGGGTTTTCCATAGGAGGGCTATGCCCTGGGAGGGTGTGCTGCACTGGATTGCAGATTGCCAATTTAACAATTTTCTCCCCCTCCAGCCCTGGAGCACAAGTGGATGTCATGGCACAGGATGCAGTCCTGTTGTAGTTGCTTTTTCTCACAGATTTGCCTCTCTGTTTGGGTGAAAAAAAAAAAGTATGGCTCTATGTCAGCACTGGTAGCAGTAAGTTATGAAGTAATTTCTTTCAGCAAAACAGATTTTATAAATACTCCTTTGCTGACTAATATTGGCAAGACCAGGTTTGTTTTCTTTAGTGGAATAGGGCCAGGCTTTGTGTGGATTTCTGTTTGTGCAGGAAGGGGATGGCCTGGCAGCCTTGCACTGGTAGCTGGAATATGGGACCTTCCCCTCACCTGGGGACATCAATTCTTGTTGAAGTTGAGAGGTCTCATCAGCTGGGAGGAGAGGAAACTGCTTCAGTCCTTGGCCTTCCCTCAGGGGCTGATTCATCCTCTTGGGGTCAAATCCCTGAGGAGCTCAGCTGTGGAACTGGGCATTTATACAGTTCTGGACATCTGTGGGCAGGAGGGATGAATCCAGGTTGGGAAGGACACCATGGTGAGCAGGGCAGTGAAAACCATATCCTTACAAGGGGAGGCTGATAGAGCTGGGCCTGCCTAGGCCAGGATGGGAACAGGGCTGCTGCTCCAAACACCTCGTGGAAGGATGAGCAAGGAAATGTAGAAGAGTTATTTAAACTGAAATTGCATGTTGGCACACAGGCAAATGGGTAGGAACAGGCCATGAATAAATTAAGGCTGGAAATTAGCAGAAGCTGAGAGTAATGGCCAAAAATCTTGCGAGGTCTTATGTATTTAAATAAGAATTATTTCCCAAGCCTTAAAGACGCCTCATAAAGGCGTCTGCCAAGATTTGGAGAAAAATTACCCCTATTTGGCAGGGAAAATTGAGACACTAAGATGGAGGGAGTGATGCTAATTTGCCAGAGGTTGTTCAGAACAAGCCATAAGTTTGATGGAGCGATTTCTGCCTCCACTGGTGACTGCACAGCAAGTCTGGTGCTGTAGCTGGCCCAGTGCTAAAGGTGGAGGAGATGCTCTCTGTAACTTGGTAGCTTTCTGCATGTGCTCTCTGCACACTTTTGAGTTCCTCTGCCCTTCTGTGCTTGTTCTCAGGTCACCAGTGGTGATCCCAGGGCTCAGCGTTGGGCCCACTCCTGTTTAATAAGTTTATCAATGATCTACTTGAGGGCTGGAGTGTCCCTTCAGTAAGTTCTTGGATGACACCAAGTTGTGTGGGAGTGTGGATCTGCTGGAGAGGGATCCCTGCAGAGGGATCTGGATTGATGGGCTGAGGACAATTGTGTGAGCTTCAGGAAGATCAGTTGCCAGGTTGTGCACTTTGTCACAATAATCCCATGCAGAGCTACAGGCTGGGACAGAGTGTTTGGAAAGGTGGAAAAGGAGCTCAGGGTGCTGGTCAGCAGTGGCTGGATATGAATCCAGATGTATCCAGGTGGACAGGAGGCCAATGGCACCTGGCCTGGGTCAGCAGCAGTGTATCCACACCTCAAGTGCTGTTTCCTTTCTGTGCCTCTCATGATAGGAAGGACTTTGAGGGTCTGGAGTATGTCCAGAGAAGGGAACAGAGCTGGGGAAGACTATAAAGAGTAAGTCATATAAAGAGTGGCTGAGAAAGCTTGGGGAGCTTGGCCTGGAGAACAGGAGGCTCAGGGGGAAAGTTCCTGTTCTCACAACTCCCTGACAGGAGGATGCAGATGAGGAGGGGTCAGACTCTGCTTCCAGGGAACAAGGGACAGAATGAGAGGACATGGACTGAAGCTGTGCCAGGGGAGGTTCAGGTTGGATGTCAGGAGGGATTTCTTCATGGAAAGGGTTGTTAAGCAGTGGGATGGGCTGCCCGTGGAGGTGGTGAAGTTGTATGTTCAAGAAACAACTGGATGTGGCACTCAGTGCTCTGCTCTGGTTGACAAGGTGGTGCTTTGTCACAGATTTGACTTGATCTCAGATGTCTTTTCCAACCTCGATGGTTCTGTGATTGTCACAGAAAGTCTTCCTGGCTGCCTGGCCCTCTGTACAGCTCCTGGTCCCCTCCTGCCTCACCTAACCCTCACCAGAGGTGGCTTTAACCATGCTCAACGTGACATCATCATGGATGCATGGAGCTGCTCTTCCTTCTTTTCTTGTTTTGCCTAGAAGTGGCTGTGGCTGCTGCACACAGCCCATGGGGACATGACCTGGGTGTGCCATGAGCTCCTCTGTGCTCTTCTGGAGTGCACAGAAGGGATACCCCTCATTTTGACTGCCCTTCCAGCACTGTCTGCTTGACATTGCCTTTCCCATCTACTCAGGCAGGCATCAGCATGTTTGGTCCTTGGTTGAATGTGGTAAAATGATATTGCAAAGTGACAGATGGTTCTGGCAGACTTTTATCCCTCTAGTGCTTGCATTCCTGTTTTTTAACAGTGGTTTTAAAGGTTTGCAATTATTTCTTCTGCACATTTGGAAATTGATGGGCTTTTGCTCAACTGCCTGCATGGGAATTCACCCATGAAAGTGAACTTACTGTGGAAGGATTGGTGGCAGGAGTTTTTTCACATAAACCTGCTGCTGAATGATCACAGCGATGAATAATGAAAATGCCTGCAAAAAAAAAAAAAGTCAGTGTCTCTTTGTGGCAAATGTGAGAGTAGGGTGGGGGGAACAAAATGCAAAGTGCTTAACTGAGTGGTTAAATTATTTACCAAGTGGACCAGCTCTACTTAGTGAGACTGAAAATTGTTTTTTCTTGTGGTGAGGTGAAGTGAGACTCCCTGGTGGCCAAGGGTTTGGGCTGGCCCCGTGCAGAGTGGCAGATTTCTCTGCAGGGAGGTAGAAGCTGCAAGGTTATGCTGAGCTAATGCCCAGGGTATGGCTTTCACAGAGCTGTAAGTGAGAGCAGAGCCAGCAGTGAATTTATTCCAAGGCATGCAGGATGTGCTCAAGTGACAGGCTTTTGGTGTGTCTGCCACACAAAGAGCTTCCTGTTAGTCCTTTAAAAACATATTGATTCTTCCTAGACCTCCCTTGCAAATACTTTTGGTAAAATGGCCTTGCCCTCTCCAGCATTCAGCTGGGCTGGATCAGGAGCAGGAGAATGAGAAAGTGAGAAAGGTGCCTCTGCTGTCGTTTTTGTGGAGGCAAGGAAGAAGAAGATCCTGTTCTGGGGCAAAGGAGGAGGTTTTGGGTCCAGGGTGGAATGTGATGTTTCCTGCTGTTTCTGGCAATCTGAAATCTGTTCCTTGTCTCAAAGCTGTCCAGTCTGTTTTGCCTGATACAAGAAGAGCTCCCATGCCTGTTTTGATTCTTGTTTCCAGCTACATTTTGGGAGGGAGAAAAGAAGAGGAAAGCACCAGCATGGCAGCTCACGAGTCAGTAAAACTCCACTAAAAGAGGTCTCCCAGATCCACTTTTTAGACAAATTTTAGTCCTGGCAGTGAACTCTCCCTCCAGAGTGAGAAAGACATTGTAGCTTGAGGCCAACCTGGTCACTCTTCAGTTTTATTCCTTCTTGATGCTTATGGCACAGAACTGCTTGAGCAATTTCCTGCTGAAGCAATACCCAGTATTGCTCCCCCTCTTCTGGTGGAGGCTGAGTCTTCTGGGGGCCTTCCAGAGCTAACACACCTCTATTATTAATGGGGTAGTTGGCAACTTCATGAAAAAAACCCCAAAACTTTCCTACTGGGGACTGATTTTTCCTAGGATTCCTGGGAACACAACTCTTCAGGTCCTTTCCAGCTAATAGGAATCATCCACCTGAATGTTCTGTGGACAGCACTGGCATCATCTGTGCCTGTGTAAGATAAGCATGAAACAAGGCTGGAACACATGTTCTCTGTCAGGGGGAGAAAATTAGTCCTCATGGTGTGATTTATATTCTGCATCTTGAAGTGAGATGGCAGAGTTGTTATAAAGCAGTCGACAAGTGCAGTCATTGCCACCCTTTTCTTTTACATATCTGAATCCTGAAACTTTAAAATCCTTTCTTAGACAAAGCCTGGCATGTGGAGTGTGCGGCCCTGGAGTTGTGTGGGTGCAGATTGGGGTTTTTCTCTGCAGTGCCAGAAATAACCTGTTGTGTGATACGTTACAGGGGCTAGGATTTGTAGCAGCTTGTGTGCAAGTGGGATGCTTCAAAGTGCTTCACCAGAGGAAATTCTTGAGTGCTGACAGCGTGGATAGCAGGAAGGTGAACTTCCTGTGGTGTTCCTGCACCATGGTTTGGACTTCTACGTGAGGTGGCTTGGTTTTATGTGTGAGAAAGCTTTTGTTCAATGCTCAGTACTCAATGGGGCTGCTAACACAAAGACCAGGTGGAAAATGGTTGAACTTAGCATTTACCAGGAACATATTTGATGAAATTCCCAATTTCCTATAAATTTTTTCATCTTTCCAGGATGGGATGGAATGGGAGAAAAAGAAAAAAAGTGAGGAATTAGATAAAATATTTCAAGAACAATTTCTGCTGAGGAGAAAGAATGGAGGTCTGAAATGTAACTAAACTAAGTGCCACATTTCACATGCATTGGAAAACAAGCCTTGGAGGAAGGAACAAAAGGCATTTTTCAGCTGAAAGCCTGAGCTGAGCCGCTGTTGGTGTGCCAAGCCATATGTGTCCTGTCGAGGTGATTCATCCATACAAACCCTGCCTTCTGTCCCTCTTCTTGGGGGGCCCTGTGGCAGCAGGCACGGGTGTGTGTGTGCTTGTGCTCCACCAAGCAGGGAGCACTGGGCTGATCTCAGTGTGCAGGGGAGTGCACAGATGTCCTCTGACCTTCTCATGGAGCTGTGTCTCCAGGAATACCCATTCCTGTGTCCATCTGCTCTGGGGTGCAGCCCTGACTGGTTGTTCAAAGAGTCAGGAGTTGTCCTTCAGCCATAAATGCTCTGCAGCAGGGGAAAGTGGTGGAGGAGGCTGCTTGACTGGGTGTTCCAAGGCATCCTGTTTGTTTCAGTGCTGGAAAGGAGGTTAATTAGATCAAATTAGGGCATCTCTATTTCTAGCTGTGTTTTTTGTGTGCTTCTGCTTTGAAGTGAATTCAGAGCAACTGTTCTGAGCATCCTGGTGGAGACAGGCAACCCTGGCTCTGGGTTTAGAGAAGGCAGCCAGAAGAAAAGGTGTCTGCATTTGGGCAGAATCAAGAGAACTTCTTTCAGCTTAGATATTCACACTGTGCACAGGTACAGCAGTGACTCCTCTGAGAGCCAAAGTACTCTTGGGCAGACCTGGAAATACCACTGGACAGTGGAGTGTGAAGCTGCATTGCTCTCAGATTTTGTGTGCCTGACTTTTAGAGGCACTGCCTCGAAAATGTGCACCTTAATTATTACTGGTATAAAATATTTATGTGGTTTAGTGAAGTTTTTGTAGCACTTTGTGGAGATAAGAGATTCATTATAGTTTATTGCCTAAGGGAAGGCAGAGAAAACTGGGTGGTGCAGCTTCCAGATTTGCCCTGTGTAGGGAGGTGGAGGGTAGAAGAAACCTGTCACTGTTGTTTTGCACACTATGAGCAGATGTTGGCTTTGGTCTCTTGTTTTAGCTGGAATTTCAAATTTGCTGTAGGAACAGGAACTCAGTTGGCTGGGTTCAGATTTGCTTTAGTTCCAAGGCTGCTCCCAGACATGGGATGTTCACAGCTGAGGGTATTTTTGGTTTAGTTGCAGACAAAACTTAAGCCCTTTTCTACATGATTTTCTGACAAACACAGCTTTGGAGAACAATGTCAAGGTTCTGATAATTTTCAATGCCTCTTTTCTTCCTCTCCATGCTGAAGCAGTGTGATACCTGGAAAATGATCACCTTAAGGCAGGAGAATCCTCTGGTGCTTTAATGACTGTTGCCCTTCATGTCCTCCCTGTGGATGATGGATGGTGTGGGGCTTCCTAAAGCAAGTAGTCTCATTCTGTTCATGATCCCCAAGTTTTTCTGTTTCCCTACTTGGTCCTCTGGGCAGAAACTGCAGTTTAGAGCAGCCTGAGTTGCCAAATATCCTCCTTGCACATAAAGAAAGATTCACAGGGCTTCATTTGAGGGTTACAGCCATCTTCTGTCACATTCAGGTGTCTCTGAAAGCCAGCTGGAATTGCACAGTGCAGTTTGAACTGACTGTGTAGACACTGGGTCTTCTGCTGTGTTTATGCTTTCCCTGTGTATTTTGGTGACTTAAGCCGCTCTCCATGGTCCTGAGTTTCCTTTTCATCCTATCAGCCTCCCTTCTCTCCCTGTTTGTGGTGTTAAACTGGGCTGGTTGAAAGGATGATCTGAAAGGAAATGTATTTGGTGCCTTTGATGTGCAGAGCCTTTTTTTTTTCTTTATAGGTTATGAACAAAAATTGTATTCCCAAACTGAAGAATACATGATTGCCGTTCCCAGCCTTCCTCTGAGAACAGGCTTTGACATCATTCATACTCTATAATTCATGGTATTTTTGTAGCAGTCTGTTAAGGTCTGCAAGAGAGTGAAAGGGATGATTTAGAAAGGCAAGAATCATCCTGTGCCTCCTGGTAGGTCTGTGACCAAGCTCTTTGGAGTTGTTACTGGGTCTCTTTTATCATGGAATAATTTCTCTTTCTCTTTGGAGTTGCTACTGGGTCTCTCTTTTATCACAGAATCATTTTTTAAAGGATGATGTTGTTTTCCTTAATGTAAGCACTTGCTCCTTGTCAAACACACCCTCGTATGCCCCGTTAGGACTTTGCGCCTCGTTCCGGGGTGTTTTAAAAGCAGATTACAGAACGTCTTGTAACTCCTCAGCTGTTGGTTTTTTTAACCTGGTTTCTTAAGGAAACAAGGCTTATGTGAACACCATCTCTCTCCCCCTATTCCCTCCCCGAGTAGCTTTTGAATCTGTTGGCCAAATCCAAGTAAAATTACCAGGAATGAGAAAACACAAAAGTCCCGATGGACCTTATAAAAACACAGCTAGAAATAGGGGGCTCTTGATTCTCTGAGAGTGGAAAAGCTGTGGGATTACCTCATTCCTGGAGATGAGATGTGCTGCATACCATTTTTGGGGATCTGGTCAAAGACACATCTAGTTAACATCCAGCTTCAGACAGTGACCAACAGGAGATGTGCAGGGAAGAGAATAATGGAGGTTCCTGGTGTGTTTCCAGCCACCACTGATCTGTGCTTTGGGAAGTTCTTGGTGTTTGTCTATTGTAGTAGCTTTTAATGGCTATTTCTTCCATGAGTTTGTAGGGATGTGACTTTGTCTATTTTGCTGTTGTAGGATTTCTTTGCTGCTGGCGCTTTGAGTGTGGCTCTTCTGCTGAGGAAGGAGGGCAACTCCCATGAAATCTTGGAGGCAGGTCCTTCCCACCCCCTGATTTTGTGGAGAGAGGGGAGGAGAAAGAGAACAAAATGTTGGCCTGTTAACTGTGAATAAACATCCTGTGGAGCTAACACATGTTTTATTTTGTAATTCCTTCCAGCATGGAGATAAGGTACTATCTTGGGAGGAGAGAATTTGGCTTTGGACTGTTTGGCTGCTTCTTCAGGCTGTAGTGGGATGCCAGGAGCCTCACAGGGTACACCTGCCTTTGTTTGGGACTTTGAGATGATGCAGTGAAAAAACATGAAATGATGCCACAGGACAGTTTCAGGTGTTGGTCTGAAATTCAATGAATAAAAGATTACTTTGCAGAACCACAGCTACTGGTAAAGATCTGTAGAGCAATGCAGGCAATGGTTGTGAACACTTTGCAGTTTTAAAAAATTGAGAGAATGGAGTTGTTTTATTATGGCTACAGAAAATGTTATCAAATATTCATGATGATCATCTCCTCTTATTTGAAATAATAAATCCAGGGTTAATTTTGTACTTGTAGAAAACCGGTGCCTGACTGTTGGCCCCTTATTTCTTCGCTGGTGTAACATAATGATAATATTTAATATTTTATCCACTTTGCAAGGATGTTATTAGGCTCACAAGTACGTCATGGTGCCCAGAGAAGGAAAAGTAAGCTTCTCCCTCTTTGTCCTGCAGGTCAGGGAGAGGCTTCTGCAGACATTTCAGAGCCCAAGGAAGGAAAATGTTGTGCTCAAGAGGGTTCATATAAGGCATAAAAGTTTGTCACTTGATGAATATAACGTTCAGTGTAACTGAAGTTTAAAACAGGCAATAAAGAAATGCTACCAGTTCTGTTTATTTTAAAGGCTAAGCCCTTAAAAAAATATTTTTATCAGTCATGCCACCCATCGTGTTGCCAGTTGTGACATTTGTGACCTGTGCTGCAAATTAGAATTTGACATTGTGGTGACTACACTGAGCAAGGAAATACGCCCCAGGGGTTTATAAATAGGATTTAAAGCACCCATCCCATGATTGCATTTTATTATTCTGATGTTTCTGTTATTTATTTATTTTTCCCCAAAACGAATGCAAGTTTTCAAAGTCACCATGTGGCAACAACACAAAGACTTTTCAGTCACCGCTGCTGCTCAAAGTATTGTAAAGTCTGACGTGCCTTTGAAGACCTGTTCTTAGCCACTGCTGCTATTTTTATTTTTGAGTTGTTCTCTGTGGAATATTTTTTTATTTCGTCCTCGCCTGCCCTGAATTTTTGAAATATTTTCAAATCAATTGAGGTCTTTCCCTTTCCTGTGTTTTCCCCACTCTTATTAACTTTTACTGGACTGTGCCTTCGAAAATCTAGTTGAAAGTCTTTTTCCCTTGAACTCCAAGGAGTCTTTAGAGAAACATTTGCCAGAAGCACTGACCTACAAAATCTATTAGGCTCTTCCCACTGGTGTCAAGCTCATTTATGTAATGCTGCTGGATGGAGTGGCTCTGCTCTGGAGATGAAACACAAAATTCAGTTTTGCTTTCATAAGCATAGGTGCGAAGAAGTGGCTGATACTGAGATGATGTTAAAGTGTTAAAGGTTGGATGTTAATTGTGATCATGTGTAACTTAGCAGCTGTAATGTGGCAGAGAAGAGTGTCAAAACCAGGGGAATTAATTGAGAAATATTTCTTCCCTCCATATCTGAGCAAAGCAGTAATTTAACATAAAATTAGTCAGGTTGATTAATCTTATTATAAATACAGAAGTATAAACAGGTGATGGGGAGCATATCATTAGATAGCATCATAGATTTTCATAAATTATTTGATGATCTTTTGAATTTGATGGTTACAGATAAAACTGGCAACTTACTCATACTCTATATATTCTTTATAAATATGCTGATAATGGAAAGCACCAGATAAAGTACCAGAAGTTTATCCCTTTGCCCTCTGAAAGATCTTCCAGGGACGGAGATGTGGAGGCATCTGCTCCATCAGAACATAAAAGTGGAAGCAACAGGGGAAGTAAAATGTCATGTGCATGAAGTGAATCAGAGGAAAAGGGCAACCAGCCCATGAATTTGAACTTGCACTTGCCTGGCATGGGCTTGTGAGATGAGTGGAGAAAGTTCTGATGTTTTCCTCTTCAATTTAGGGGATTTTGGCCATGGTGACATTTTGCTCAAACTTTCTCCCCACTGGATGAGTGTAGTTAAAGCACAGCAGAGCCTGTAGTCTTCACTACACAAGGAGTAATATATGGAGTGGCTAGTATTACATCCAGCAGCTTGGAGCTGTGTGAGCAAGGAGCTGCTCAGAGCTGGAATAATTTGGAATGCAGCCTTTGGGGCAAATCCAGACCAAGTTTGACCTTTGCCTCACGGCTGGTGAAAGGATGCCTTAATCCTACTGCCACAGCACCTGTTCTTAATGCTGTGTGTGCCCTCATTTGATTTTGGAGGAAAGTTTTCTCATTGACTTCTTGGACAGTCATAATTTTTGTCCTTTTGAAGAGACATTGGAAAGCTGTGAATCCCTTCAGTGCCATCCCCCAGGGAGCCTTGGCATTTCTGAAGTGGGCTGGGGGATGTGTCCCAGACACATTAATGAAGCTCCTCATCATGAAGTATCAGGAGGAGCTAACAGAATATTTATGCCTGCTTGTTCCCTGACCTTCTATAATTGCCTCTGATTATTCTATTACAGCAGAACATTTTAAAGTAATTGTGGAGATCGGGTACAAGTGTGAAGCCACAAAGGCTGTCCTGAAACTTGACAAAATCATGGACAGGCATCCAAATTGTGAGTTAGTCTGCCCTGATCTTCTGTCTCAGGTGGGATGTTACCCAGGCTGAATAATGATTTGTCCCTCCAATGAAGTTACATGGTGAAAAGTGGCAGAACCTGAGTTGGTTCTCTGATATTTTTGCCAGCAATACAGATTCCAGAGTCTGGAGTTTTAACTATCTAAAGTGTTTGGGATTTGGCCACTATTAGAAAAATTGTTACTGTTGAGCTCCCTCGTTTGAGCAGTGATCATCTGAGCAGAGCTGGCAGAGGTGTGGAGAGAATTTGTTTCTTAGTGGGAAGGGTCAGCTGGATCATTCTCAGTGGATACGTGTCTGATCCATTTTTGAAAACATCTGTGGTGGGGATTGCCAGTTTTCCAGGCATTCTGTTCCAGTGCTTCATTTACTGTGGTTTTCTTATGGCTAAATCTTGCTCTAGTTCAGACCCAATTCTTGTCCTAGTGCCTTGTGACTGATCTCCTCCTCTGCAGCAATATCTTACAGGTCTCAGATTCTTTTTTTTTTCTTGTTTTCCTTCATTTTTACTAAACAAACCAAATTCTTCCACTCATTCTGTGTAGTCATGCTTTCTGGAAACTTGCTTCTTATCTTTATCTTCTAAAGTCTATGTAGTAGCCATCACCTGACTTAAAATTTTGTTCCTCAGACTGGACCCAGGTCTTCAGTTGAGGTCTCACATGTGCAGCCTTGCTGAGAAGACTTCCTTCATATCCTTGATGTACAATGGATTGTTCATCTCACTTCTGTGTCTGAATTTTTGGCAACTGTATAAAAAGTGATGCAGGTTCAGCTTGAGATTTCCTGTAAACTCCCAGTCCTCTTCTAGAAAACTGCAGTTGTTCCCTGAACTATGTCTGTACAGCTGATTCTCCACTTAGGTGGCAATAACCTTTCACTTTTGCAAATAATTCTTTAGCCAAGTGATTTCTCCATGTTGTTATAATCATTCCAGTTATTTCTTCAATATACTTGGAGCCTCCTTGTTTAATTTAACTTCAAGCATAACGATTAAGCTCCCTATTATGGAAACAACAAATGCTAAAAGGACCCTCACTTAAAATCCTCTTGCCTGACAGGACCCACTGATGGCAAGCCCAGGGTTGACTCCTGAGCACTTTTCTTCCTGGTTTAAATTGTTTCCCTGTCACATCCTGCTGGGCACTGTCAGGAGCTGTCCCGGCATCAAGATCTGTAATGTCTCATGTCATTCACTGTTCACCAACCTGTTATTCTGTCATGGAAAGAAATGACATTACTCTGATGGGATTTAGTCTCAAGGAAGCTCTGACTGGCATTTTCCTGGTTTCCTGTACGTGTATCCTGTTTGATTATTTGGTCTGGTATCTTGATGGGAACAGAGGACATGGGCTGCTAGTTATATCCGACTGCTCCTATTTATTTTCTCTTCAAGTTTGTATTTTTCCACTCTTTTCCAGTTTCATTCTCCAACCTAGCCTTGTCAAAGATGTTGTGGCAACCTACTCTAGTGGAAGATGTCCCTGCCCATGGTGGGGGTCTGGAACATTATGATCTTTAAAGTCCCTTCCAAACCCCTTTGTTTCTGTGGAGCTCCCTGTAACATTTTTAAGCCAAGTTTAAAAATTCCATTGATTTCCCAAAACTGAGACTGGTGCTTTTTATACCAGACCAAATTGTTGATGTGGAATGCATCCTGGAGCTCCAGACAGGCCTTGGTTTGGTGCCACCTCGTTACTCCTCAGGATTTACTGCTTCACAGAACAGCCACTGCAGAGCCACATTAAAGATACAATATTTCATTGCTCCATTAAGAATTTAAAACATATATGCTAAGATAAGGTTTATACTTTTCTCTTACCTTTATGAGGCGATCAAGGCAAAAGCTGGGCAGATAATGAGGCAAAATTTTTGGCCAAGTTATCAGTGACTTTGAAATGATCTTTGCAATTTTTGTTGCCTTTCTCTCCAGCATTTTGCCAGCGCTTAGGAAGTGAAGTCATGTCAGCATATTGCTCACAGATGGTGACATTGTTAGATGTGGTATATGGCAAGCAAAGGCTCAGGTACCGTTTGGAGTTAGATTTAAATGCGTTGTAAACACTACCCCGACCTTGGCACAGGTTGAGAAATTCACCTACACAACAAATTACAGGAGACAAAAGGAATCAGGAAGGAGAAACTGTTCAAATACCAGAAGAAATGTGTTTAATGGTCCTAATGAGGAAGTACTGTGTAGTATTGTGAGTGTTCAGGAGATTGTTTGAGTTTGTCTAATCCAGGCCATCTTGCCTACTCCCTTTTGGCCTGTAGCCTTGGGAATTCAAGAATATCAGTTAAGCAGCAGATTGGCCCATCAGCCAAACATCTCCCACTTTATCACCACATGAAAATGCTGCTGAGTTGCTCCAAGAATTTCAGCTGTATCCGTGGGAGGTCTGAACAGTGGAGGAGCTGGAATTCAAAACCAACACCTAGCCCATGGCTGAAAATTCTGAATGATCTGTGATTAGTCTGTAAAGGACAAGAACTTAGGTCAGATCAGGCTGATGGCAGATCTACCTAGAAATGGTATCTCTAGGAGGAAATGTCTCCCCGTGGCCACCCTGGGAAAGGACCCAACAAGCTGAACTCTTCATCCTTTGCCACATTCCAGGCCCCAGCTGGATAGGTCATCATCACATTCCTTTCTGAAATTCATGAGGATTATTCTTTAAGCTCCTAATCATCAGAGTGTGTCTTCTTAGTGTGACTCAGTAATATTTTAAGGGTTTTTTTCCCCCCTCTAGTTCTTTGTAAGTGAAGTGCTGCATTCTTGGTGGCCTCACTTTGGTTTAAGCTTCAAAAATCTTTGCACAACTCAAAGGGGGGATCATGACTCCTCTGTGCCCAAGTCTCATTTTGCATGGTGTGGAGAAGCTGCCTCAAATAAGTGCCTGACTTCTGTCTTCTCTAGAGCCATCTATTTTTTTCGTTGAGTCCCAAAGCTTGACTTTCGCGTGTTGGTGACAAACCTCTGCGACTCTGGTGTCTTGGGAGATGGAGAAGCAGCTGATGAAAAGTAGAGTCTTGCTGTCTGCCACGTGGTTTAGAGAGAGGCTCTGATTCTGGCAGAGTTGTCTGTGGGTTGGATATTCAGCTGTTAGTGGAGTTCCAGAGCTGGATTCCTGACTCGGGCAAAACCACGGAAAAGGAATGGGGATGTTGCCTGGTGGCAGGGCTGCAGAAGTAGCCCTTGGTCTATTTTTTCCCCTCTGCTGTATTTTGTCTTGTTTGATTCTGCTTTCAAATCGACTGCACTTACCGGTGCATGAAGTGAGTTAATTTTGATCTTGGCCTGCACTTATTTGCAGGTGCTCATCTATCAGCCTGTGTTTGTTTCTTCTGCCCTGCTCAATGGCCATTTCTGCAGATCTAACTTGCAGACTACAAAGACTCAAGCTGGGAGAGCAGATCACTTGGGCGTGCTCAGGTTTTGTCTGCTGCTTTGTGGAGTGTGTTATTTGAGTTCTTTGGAGAAAAGCAAACAGCTGACTAATAACTTTAAATGTTATATACTATTTCAAAGCAACTGCAGCACTGTTAATTTAGTGATCACAGGAAGACAGGACTGTTGTGTGAAATTAGAGAGGATTGTACCTTTGTTATTTTCTTTTATCTGAGAAAGCAGGAAAGCCTATTCTATTAGTTTTTTCTAGAGCAGCAATATGTCCTTATCTTAAACATGCCATGTAACATAAATAATTAACCACAAGGATTAAAAATAGAAATAAATATAGGTTAGTAATCTTGTGTCTAGATGAATCCTCTCTCCATTTAAAAAAAAAATACAGTGTTACACCAGTGTATACCTTCTGTGAGTGAGATCAAAATTAGATCACTGAATATTTAGGTGCTCTGTCTGTGTTTGACAATTCTCACGTCTCAGAAGACTGCTGGAGCCTATTTTTAGCACAGATTTTGAGCATCTGACACACAAGCTCCTGTGGACAGTCGAGTTAGTTTTTAGATGCAGAATACACAGAGTTTGCTCAAGTTGAAAGTGCTTTTTTTAATATTGCCTTGTTAAGCTGTCACCTTCTCCTCCAGGCTGGGAAACGTGGCCATTTGTGAACTTAGGATCAGCCTGAAGTAGCTGCTTATGAATAACTCCTTTACAGCATGGGAGTTTATTTCAGGTTCACACTGATGTAACTGGGATCAGAGCCCTGGGATACACAAACACTTCAGAAAGAGAGATCACTTTCAGAGTGCTTTGTGGTAACTTGGAATTTAAATTGGCTTTGAACAAAAATATCGTCTGCTATCTGCACAGGACAAGGGGGAATGGTTTTAAACTAAGACAGGAAAGGTTGGGATTAGATTTTAGGAAGAAATTCTTTACTCACAGAGTGCTGAGGCCCTGGCACAGATTGCCCAGAGAAGCTGTGGCTGCCCCTGGATCCCTGGAAGTGTCCAAGGCCAGGCTGAATGGGGCTTGGAGCAACCTGGGACAGCAGAAAGTGTCCCTGCCCATGGCAGGGGAACGGGACCAAGATAATTTTAAAGTTCCTTCTAACCCAAACCAATTGGTGATTCTGTGGATTCTTGAATTCTTGAGGACTTGCAGATGAATCTCCTGGGGTGGCTAGTAGGGGAAATTAACTGTATTCTGCATTCTTCCAGCTCTGTGGAATCATCTGTTAATGATTTTACTCCTCATTAATCCAACACACATTAAAGAAAACATGATAAATATCTAAATAAAAGCAAGCTCTACATTTTCTCCTCTGTGGGATTTCCCTACTTGTCTATTCAGATCTAATGCATGCAGGTCTAATGCATCCAAATTTCCAAGCGTGTCTGCTTGGAAAGCATGTGGGAAAAGAAGTTTTGATAACTTCTGAAATGAGCCTCCTAGCTATCACTGAACCTCTGAGGTCTTTCTGTATTTTCATGAGGACAACTCTACCTTGGAACCACTTCTCAAGTAATTATCTTCTCTGGTAGTTTGGCTCCAGAGGTCTCCTTCACATCTGAGCTTTGTGATCTGCTGAGATGAAACAGGAAAATAAAAGTTTAAAGCGCCTTTGGTGTGAGCTCTGCTCAACCTTTACCACTTCTAGTGCTTACCTGCACCAGTGAAAAAGAATCCCACCTGGAGTGGAATTTCCACAGCAGGCTGTGAAGAACCTCCAGAGCTGCTGGGTTCTGCTACCACCAGTGCCACTTGTAGATTCCAATGACGTGTGACCCAGGGAGCTCTTACCTGGTCAGGATTCCTTGACTGGGTTTGTCTGGCAGCTGGATCAGCTGGGTCTGTGCAAGTGTTCCTAAAGCCTTGTGACTGATAGAGGTTTTTAAGGCCAGAAGGGATATTTAAGGTTAATTTGACCTCCTTTATTTTTGTATTACCTTATACACGAATACCCATTATTATATAGTCTAACATTTGCTATGTAAACCAAGACATACATTGTAATATAATTTTAATGTAAATGTATTAAAACCACAGTACAGCAGTCAGTTTTTCTTGAAGCTATGAGAAATCCCTGGAGAATCTCTGGGTGTAGTTGAACTCAGTCTCTGGATCTTAGCAAGGGAACATGAAATTTTATGCCTGAACTTGGATTTGCTGTTCACTTGCTGTGAACTTGGACACCATGCTTAGCTCCCAGCCTCCCTTGTTTGGACAGAAATTGGTCAGTTCCTGCTCTGGGGAAAGTCACTGCAAGCTCAAAGTGAGTATTTACAGATAGTAATCAATGGCAAAGGGAGGACAATTATTTTTAGTTATGTTTTTAAATGCAAACTGTTCCATAGTGTCCAGGCTTGTTCTAGCACCTCATCCTTGGTGTGTTCCTGAAGTCAGGCAGAACTTGCCCATAACTCACCTTCTTTTAGCACTTATTTCTGAGCATAGTTATGTGATTTAGTTGACAAGACTCTACCTCTGAATGAAATTTTGATTTCATATTCTAAACATAAAAAGGTACCAGCCTTCATGAAAAATTCTGGTTATCTTTGCATTGTAATTCATGAATAACAGTGGCAATCATTTGAGATCTTTCCCTTGGTTTTACCCAGTGAAAACCCACAGATCTTAATGGAATTGTTGGGGATTTCTCCTGGTGCAATTGAGAGAACGTGGCCTATGTGTTGCCTGTTTTTTTCCTAAACACATCTTGTGTTTCAGTCAATGCATCTTGTCCCAGAGCACAAAATCATTCAACCAGAAACTTAAAATCCTAGAAGACAATGCAGGTTGGCTAATTTTTGTCTTTAATTTCATTGACCTTGACGAATACCAGTTTTTCTGTTATCCTTGTTTACTTCAGCTTTTCTTGCCCTTAATCCTCTCCAGTGTTTGTAGAAGGAATGCTTGAGGATGGATACTCAGGAGGTGTGGGCCTTCAGCTAAAGTTGGAATGGTGATGGATGTCTGGCCATGGGAATGGAAAATCTCTGTCCATTGGGATTTATAATAAAGTCTGATCACAGTGAATAAAAAAAAATATATAAAACCACACCAAAGATGAAAAGTTTTGAAGTTTTCCTTTGGCTGTTCTGCCTTTGATCAGTCTAAATCCAGCCTTGTCAAAGTATTTCATCATACGTTTCTGTCTGTTTTACATACTGCATTGCACATCCATCCAGGATAAGAATAATGCAAGGATAACTGCAAGGATCCAGCTGTTTGTTTGTAGTAGAAATTCTTCTTTGATACTGAATTAATTAGTTCTTAATGCGGATCAGACTGATTTATATAAACATTTGGAAAGAAAGGACAGAGCGATGACAAAAAAATTAACTGGTTATGAAAGAATTGAAAAAACAAGACAAAAATGCTTTATAATTTTGCAACACAGCAAGCTTTTTTTTTTTTCCCCAGCAAATATGAATTGTTTAGAAGTGTTATAAAGAGAACTGCATTGACTTCATGCTGTCTGATTAGAAGTTTTGGCCTTTTATATATTTCAGCTTGGTATGTTTGCCAAGCGCTCTTATTACTTCAATCAATTTAAATTTGCAAGACTGATGATCCTGACAGAATCCATTGGCACATCATGTGATCCTGGAAGCTAAAAATACCATTCTCTATGGGGCTTGCTTATTTCATGCTTCAAAGCCTAAGAAATGTTCGTTTTAGGAGAGGGGAAAAAAAAAAAAAGAAGTTTGCACTTTGTGCGATACCGGGAAGTTCCTGAAGGAAAAATATCTGGTGCTTCTCATGGAATTGTGGGGATGTTTTGTTGTTGCAGTAGTGGGCTGTGAGTTGTTTTATAGAAGTGCCTGGAGATTTCCAGTTGGAGAGTGGGGGACAATATCTGGATACAGAGAATGTCCCCTCTGTTGGGGCATGAGAGGGTGAGAGTAGCAAGGAGGAGGATGGGGCACACTCCCAAACCTGCCTTCAGCAAGGACAGGAACTGCAGCAGCTCTCAGTCTGTTTTCCTTAGTCCATGCTGCCAAACCTCACATCTCCATTAACTAAGTGATGTCTCCCTGCTCCAGATGTGATGGGTAAGAGAGAGCTGCTAGAATTGCACTGAGTCTACCCTGAACTGTGACTTTTCATTTTAGAGAGGGTGTTTTAGAGTCTCTCTGGGGCCATCCAGGTGTTTGCTTTGGCCTGTTTTGGGGTGATCTGGCTCCACCATTCACTATGCATGTGTGCAAGCCAATACTAGTGGGATGCTTGAATTTTCTCTGTTGAAATCTCTTTAAATTGCCTGTAAATCTCTGAATTGTCTTCCTGTGCATGATACAAAATGCTACTGAGAGCTTCCAAACCTCTCCTCTGTCTCTCAGCACTCACTCAGAGCTGAGGAACCTAAAGAAACTCAATGCTCTGTGGGCTTGCTCTGTTTGTTGCATTGGCATTAACCTTTGCAGTAGCTACAAGCTGCAGTTACATCTCCTGAGAACCTCTGAAGTTGTCTTTCAGCTGGAGGTGAATATAACAGTGCTCCCCTACAGCTGATTTAAAAGGGTGAAAAAGGTCAATGTCCTTGTCCTTCAAGTTGCTGCTTGGGGGTGTTGTTTGGGGAATTTTTGGTATTTTCTGTTGAAGTAGGCAGAAACTCCATCCTTGGCTTTCAGGATTCAGCTGGATAAAGCTGACCTGATCTGATGCTGGCCTTGGTACCACTTTGAGTACGAGGTTGCTGGGAAGGGAGGAAATATCTCCAAGATTTCTATGCCTGTATTGCAGAACAGCTGCTTTTTATCCATGCCTGATTAATGAGCAGTGTTTAATTAATGCCTGGCACTCTGTGGGTTTCCAGCAATATCTCTGCTGTTGAGAGACAGTGTTATTGTGTTGTGATGTTTTTTCTTTTCTAATTTTCACCTGCTTCTCTCCACACAGGGAGCAGGGCAGCAGGGCAGGAGAGATGTTACTTTATCCAGAATATATTCTGGAGGTTTAGCTTTGGAGCTGACTTTGTGTGAGCACATGCTTGCCTGTAGAGGATCTGAAGCACTTTTTTCCTCTGTTCGTCCTTCAAATTCGGAGAGCTGAGCTTGCCTGGATTCTTCATGCTTGGAATGTTTTCTTTACTTCTGTTATTCCTTATTCCACAAGTATTTGTGCCCTGTCCTGAGATGAGAAGTTGGAGCTATGATGAGCTGTCATCTTTCAGCTTCACAGCTCAGACCTCTCAGAGCTGTGTAATGTGGGCAAATTTGGGCTCTCATAACAAACCATAACAAACTTCTTGTAGCTTTTGATGGGCATTTCCATTTTTTCATTCCAGGCTGTTTTGTGACACTCAAGTGTTAACTTCTGAGAGGGCTGGCAGAACTTAAATCTGGTGTGATAAAGCTGAGAAAGCTGGAGGTAAAGTCTTGCTGCAAGTATCTGGAAGGTACTTAGAGAATTGCCTTTTATAGTGAAGCATTTGACTCAGCATTGTCCTGGCAGGGACTTAAATTATTTGCAAGTGGTAAGAGTTCTCTAATGGGATGAACAAACACTCGAAGGAAGAGCTAAACAAAAATTTGCAGTTAGGGCCAACAGCAGGTTCTCTGTCCTGGTCTCTTTGCTTTCAGAGGATTTTCTGTGCAAACAGCATCTCAGGGTTGCTGCAAAATCTGGGGATCGTTTGCTTTTTGTATGTAAATGTGTTCTCATCCTCCAA
Organism: Phylloscopus whistleri; assembly: GCA_017589585.1. Lineage (NCBI taxonomy): Eukaryota > Metazoa > Chordata > Aves > Passeriformes > Phylloscopidae > Phylloscopus > Phylloscopus whistleri. The sequence goes on from JADMLD010000529.1 coordinate 3,189,519, forward strand.
ACAGCATGAGAATGAAAAAATAATGTTTTTTTTAGATGGCCCAGGGAAAATCTTCCTTGAAAAGTCTAATAAGGATCAAATTAGTGCAAATAAGATTTGATTAGCTCCAGAAAGGGCAGTTTCATAGGACTAATCCTTGGGTTGTTTTTTGTTGTTTTTTTTTTCCCTCCCTTGAACTACTTAGTCATCAGGCAAGGGTAGGATTTCTTTCATCTGCTAGAGGCAGGAGACAAACAAACTGATGTACTGAGCAGTACATTGTCATCCTTCCTTCCATATCCATCTCTTTGGTGTGGAACAAAAGTTAAAACCTCAGAACATTTGTTTAGGTCTGGCCCTTGCTGATGAAGAATCCTCCTACAATAGGTGCAAACAATGCCAATTAAATCAATTGTCCAGCCTCCAGTGGAGCTCATTGACTCTCCATCTAAATATAAACACTTGTCAAATCTGTGCTTTGGAGCTAAATATAAGCCTGAGCTTGCTCAAGAGACCGTGTCCGCTGCTCCCATTGGAAACGTGCAAGCTGGGGTGAGGAGAAGGATCCTGTTTGATCTCCAGGGGTGGAACAGGAATGTGCTGTGTGTGGGTGGATAATTCCAGGCTGACATTCCTAAGCTGTCCAGTTCCAGGGAGTCTAGGATAGCCTAGAAAGGGTTTTAGGTCAGCTGAATAAGGAACGAGGAGTGCTGGAGTTAGAGGCGTGTGTGGTGGTGTGTTATTTTTTGTTTGTTGTTCTGAAGTGCATTTGGTACCTTTGGTAATGATCTGTCCCTTGAAATTCTGTGTCGGATGAAATGGGACAAAGAAAAGTGGATGGATTTTTAACTCTTTTTGCTCAGCCTTTTTTTTTTTTTTTTTTTCAGAGCTTTGGCTTAGTTTATCAGTAAAAGGAGCTTTTGCTGTCTCTCTGGAGTCTGTTACTATGTTTGCAAGGAGTCTTTGATGGTGAAAGGAAGTATTGAGTGAAAGTAAACCATTCCTAATCCCAGCAGCAGAGCCTGCTCCTTCCTCGATAACCCAGACACAGCAACTGACTGAGACAACCTGATAGAAATTCATGGGCTCAAATAACATTCTGGCAATTTGAAGCAGACCAAGTTCATCTTAAATTTACTTTGTCCCCTAAAAGATCAGCTTGGTGAGACATGCCCTTCAGGGATAAGTTCCTCTAATCATAAATAAAACATGGGCTTTCCAAGGAAGGCAAGGGAAGGAAATAGAACTGAAAGATTCAGCAGTAAATTAAGACTATTGCTTTGCTTTACTGTGGTGCTTTTCTTAATAGTGTGGCTGTCAATTTTGGTTGATGCAGGCAAAGGTTCTGTTTTGATCTCTCCTCAGTCCCTTGAATTTTGCTTTATACCAGCGTGAAATGATTCAGGGTGTATTAAGTAGATTTATTTCAGCCCCTAGTATTTAATTATGCTTTTGAAAGAAGGAAAAAAATTCAAATTTGGGATCAGATTGTCTGCTAGTTATAGTAAGTTCTCTTCCATCTATTACTGCAGCTGCTGAATTTCTGGCTCTCAAACATCTTTATTATAGAGCAAAAAAATGTGTGAGGCAGGAATCAATGCCTTACATAATCAATCCAGCTTCTGCAGTGAACTTCTTATGCTTTGGCTGGAATGCTAACAGAGTGTTTGTTTATCAGAGACGAGGTTTTTCTGTCTTTAGGAAGATTCTTTAACTGCTGGAGCAGATAATCTCCTGTAGGCTGTTGAAGAGATACTGAGGTCAGCACAAAGCGCTGCGATTTGCCCAGCTAGGCTGGTAAAAACCAGGCACATTTTCTAGAAAAAGCACATTTGGAGAAGCTGTTCTTGTCTTGTGATTAAATGAAATAAAACGTGGTATAAAAACATTGCTTTGCTTGACCTCTTAGTGGGAACTTTGTGGTTCTCTTCAGAAGGAGATGACTTGGATGTGCAGTAACATACATTGGTCCAAGACGACTTCTTCCATCGAGTTTTATTTGGTGTTGAACGTTTGAAAAATGGGAAGAGGATGCGAGCAGCAGTGAGCAGTGGTGACAAACATGCTCTCATGTGTCGCTCTGGTTTTTTAAAGTTCTGCTTCAGCCTTCTGATGTTTACCTTTTGAGATGGAGTTTCTCACGCACTTTTCATGTAAACAATGATTATTTTGCATTCCTTTCTGGGGGAGGAGAGAATTGATGGATTGTTTGGTTTGACCAGTGTTGGAGAGGACAATTTTCATCCTCCAATCCATGGTCACTGTTGGAATTCTATAAATGTCGAGGTCTGTAAATAAACTGCCCCTTTTTTGCCTTAGACATCTCAGTGTGTGAGGGTTATTCTTTTGTGTCGTATTATGACACTCATGTCCTGGCATTTATTTCAGCGACCACTTTCTGACTGCTTTCCTCTGACCTGCTGTGCAGTTCTGTTGGATGGCAATAGCACAGGTTGAAAACAATTTCCCCTTACTCCATTGCATGGACTTTGGCAGGTTTTTCCTATCAATGCCAGCAGAGAATTCCTCCCAGGATCTCAGTCCTCAGGCTGTGCAGACATTCCAGTTGATGGGAGCTTCCCAGTCTCTGCACCCCATTCTTTGGGCCTCACATTTCCTAGGAAACACTGAGCAGTACCCAGCCTTTTGTGGAACTGCATGTCTAAATCAGCAATGCCTGGTGAATTGGATTGCTTAATGGAATGAGCACTGCTATAATCCTAAGTAATCACCAATATGCTGGCGTCTCAGGGGAGGAAGAAAAAAAGAATCCATGAAATCATTTTTATTGAAACAGTAACGAAGTAGATTGCCTGGTGTGTACAGCCCCGGATTTGTCACACTGGGTTGGAGCAGAAGCCATTATTCTGTGCTGAACTGTTTCGTTTTAAGGAACAGCAAAATTATATCCATGTTTGATTACTTGGAGCTGTGGTAATGGGGCAGGTGAGAGCACAATCTTCCTTTTACTCTAATAAGGGTATTTTTTTCTCATACATTATTTTTCTGTCTTGTTGACACAACACCATAGCACAATAATCCAGGTTCCTCATGGAACACTTAGTAATTTTGATCCTCAGATAATTCCACTAAATGTATTGCTGAAGCATGGCTAATTTTGCAGAGGGTACCAGTGTTTTCCAGGGATGCATTCAGCAGGCTTTGCTCTGCTCCTGCCTCTGGAAGTGTGATTTGTAGTTTCCTACCTTTAATTGATAATAAACCAGATGCATGTCCCATTTTGCTCGGGATCCTTTCTGTTGTATGATGAAGGGCCCAATGCTGCTGCCTGTGGAGAGTGAGATGTGCTGGTTTTAATGGACTTGAAGGTCTCTGGTGCACTCCAGGATGCCCGAGGTGACTCTGGGACCTTCCCATCCTCAGGAGTCATTCTTGTGTCCTGCAGGCCTGATGCTCTTCTGGACCAGCTCAGTCTCTTAAAAAAAGATTAAAAAAAAAAAAAGATAAAATTTTCTGCAGTGGGTCTTCAAGTCCAGGTCTGCTCTTGAGGTTTTTGTAGAGCAAATCAGAGCATCTCAGCTTGAGGCCAACACGAACTTTTTAGCCCTTCCCAAACTCTGCATTGAAGAGGAAGGAGCACAGGGGCCAGCACCTTGCATAATTCAAGGAGAAGGAAATGTCAGACAGAGATTCCAGATGTGACTGCCCTCCAGGCAGGAGGAGCAGCTAAAGGTGCAGACTGGTGAATGCTCTTGCACCCCAGCTTGGCACCTTTTGAGTCACATTTACCCTCCATGAGCAGGGCAGTGCAGTGTCCAACTCCGCAGAGTGAAATCAGGGGATCATCACAGAATGGTTTGGTCTGGAAGTGACCTTAAAGCCCATCTCATTCCACTCCCCTGGCAGGGATATCCCTGGCAGGGACACCTTCCACTATCCCAGATTGCTCAAAGCCCCATCCAGCCTGGCCTTGCACACTTCCAGGGACGGGGCATCCACTTCCAGGGATGAATGAAATGGAGCTTATGATTCTCTCTGAAAGTTCCCTGCCAGCAAACCAGTGCATCCTTCACCTCTGGCAGTTCTGGATGTTGTGGGATAGTTTTGCCCAAATAGCTGAGTTCCGCCTGTGGGTGGGGTTTGGCATTTGTCCATGCATCTTATTTATCTAAATACTCGGAGTCAGCCCAAGGGGATTTAGAAATGGTTGTGCTCCTGGTAGGCTTCTTCTTCCTACACCACCTAAATGCTTCAGAGTTCTTCAGCTGATCTTGGGAATGAAATACTTCAGTTTCAGCTTTTGGTTGTGTTTGGAATACTCAGCTCATCACACACAGGATTATAGCTCCTGATGTTGTTTGGGTTGGCAATCTTAACTCAAAGTTCTTCTGTTGCTTTGTGCCTGATCCCATAGTGAGTGTGAGGGTACAGTGAATTTTGCTGTGAAACTCAGGAACATGTATTAGATGAGCTGCTTATAGTGGTCAAAAAGCCCTGCTTTTAGGTTGCAAAAATGTCATAACTTGACCTCTTCTTTCAGCCTTAATTTACAGATGTGCAATCTCAATTACCTGGATGAGTCTTCCTTTTTTTTTTTTTTTTTGCCTGCATGTCCATGTAAGACACATGGCCTAAGCCAAGTTCAAATGATTACCTTTATTTTTCCTTGTATTTTTAGTGGTACTGTTTCCTCAATCAGTGCAAGAGCAATCAGAAGCTGGCTCCACTTGCCTGTGATCCATCACTGTTTGGAGGCATTAGTTTGCTGCTGGAAGTTGTCCATGTTGTTGACTGAGTGCTACAACTTTCCCTTCTTTTCCAGCCTGTATCAGACATGCATTTTTATCAAAATGTCCTGGGCAGCAAGCAGTGCACTGTGAAGGGCAGCCAGCTGAGGCAGGGCAGATCTCTGATGGGAGCAGTGGATTTATCACATAAAACACAGCTGGGAATTTTCTAGCTGACAGATGCCAGGAGATGGCATTTTGTAGGAGGGATGGCGTTCCTGTGGGAGTGCTCCATCTGAACTGACAAATGAAGAACATCTTTCAGGTCAAGGAAGAAATTCTGACCAAAGGGAATAACCAGTACCACGGTGCTAGGGCTGTGCTGCTGGAGCTCAACACTTGTCATTTTTAGGAATTTAGGATATCGGGGTGGGTGGAATCCACCACAAGAGCAGGTAAGTCCTGAAATGGGGATCACTGGAGTTGAGGAGACACCAACTTTGGAGACATTAAAAACTCAACTGGGTGAGGTCCTGGGCAACCTGACCTACCTGTGATGTGGGGCCCTGGCCTGAGCAGGTTGGACAAGCACCTGGAGGTCCTCTCCAGCCTCAGTTACTCTGTCATTGCCACACAGTCATCACCTGGACAGCTTGGAGGGCCTGGAGGGGAAGGCAGGAGCCTCATCATAAAGTTGTGATGCTCTGAGACATTCTGTGAGTTATGAGGAATAAATCTGATGCTCACGCTGGGCCTGAAATGGCGAGAAATCTTTCCAAGAACTGTTTTGTTCTGGGAAAGCACAGTGACCTGGAGGAGATGGAGTGTCCCTCCCAGCCTGGCAGCCTTTGGCAGGGCTTGTCTTCAGCAAATGCTGCAGTCTGTTTCTGGTTCAGCAGGTGAGAATCACATCCCAGCTGCTGCAGAGTAAAATTTAAACAGTTTGGGCCAGTCACTCATTATCAATTTCTGTGTTCTCTCAAGGTCACTCCAATGCCTTTTGCTGAGAGATTGAAGATGCCCTTTGTGGCTGAGCCAAGTGTGGGATATTTCTTACACCAAGAGAGGGTAAACTGACACCAACCACGTTTCTGTGCATGTTTTGGTTATTTCACGTTATGTGGGAGCAAAATTGACAGCAGTGATTACCATACTGCTACCATACATCAGTAGTGTTCCCTAAAATTGCTGGAGCCGATTCACCTGCTTAGAGAGGACTCTTCATTTCAGTCACAGAGGCTCAGAGGGGATGTCTGAGTGCTCCTGTCTGAGTGCTCCTGCCTTTGTGGCACGAGGCACAAGGTGGAAGTGGGCAGTAGGCACAGCCACTCCTTCTTGCATCACCCTTCTCCAGGTTTGCAGCTGTCCTGGTGAAAGCAGCCTGGCTCCTGCTGTCCTCCAGAAAGGCTGTGTTGGACACCAGGCCATCCATCACAGCACAGCCTGGCAGCTCCCGAGGCTGCACGGTTGTGAAAATCCACGGGCAGGAGAACAAGCTGTTCCACTTCAGGTCTCTGAAGTGGATTTGTGATGTCGGCACAAAAGCCAGCTCTGTCCTGGAAACAATCTGCTGCTTCTCAGCAAGGGGAGGTGCCAGAGCTGCCTTCTGCCACAGGGATGTTCAGGACAGCTGTTCTTTGCCCTGAGCAGTGGTTGGTCCAGGTGGCCTTTCTGACCAGGAGGCCCTGTCCCTTTCCCTGCTGGTGGGCCCTGCTTGTAGCATTGCTTGAATAGTTGTGGTTTTACTGTCTCAGGACTTTCCTCTATGGTATTTTTTGCCTACAGCATTGTTTTCCTTTACATCATTTCCCCTCCCTGCCACGTTTGGGGTAAAGTCAGGAGAAGCTTTTTCCCTGCTTCCCTTACAGTCGATGCTGGCACTGTGAGGAGCCCAGGGGATGCTGAGAAAAACGAGACAGGATATAAAAAACCTGCGCTTTTATGTAACATATCCCTCTTTCCCATTCTGAGAGGAGATCACTGGTGTGCCTGATCTGAAGGGGAGAGGTTGTACATGTTCTGCCCAGTGATGCTCTCTCCCCTTTTCCTTTGCTCTGCGTTTTCAGCACATTCCCCATGGGGCAGATGCCAACTTGTCTTGTGTTGTTCAGCACCGTTTTACTGCCTCACATAACATGCAAACCCCACAGATGAATTAATGTCAGCAGGAAGCAAAACCAGCTGATACTCTTGTTTGGAAACTGCTCTTTCTTTCCTTTAACCATCAAGAGTTTGAATTCTGAAATAATGTCCCTCTCCTAGGAGCTGTAAATAAGGCAGCTCTGGATTTTCAAGGCTCTGCCTCTTTGAGGTAAAGCAGTCAGAGGGTGATGTGTTCATGTAAAAGGGTATCTCACCTCTGGTTTGCTGTGACTGATTTATGGTTGACTTTGCAAGCCAAGTTCTACATGGGTTATAAAGGCATGCAGTGGAAATTCATGGGGAAAGCAGCCTTTTGGAGCAGGTTAGAAATAAATGTCTTGCAAATGGTAATGTCAGTTCCTACCTCAGCTGTAAAATCAGTGCCATAATTTAAAGGTATTAAAATTAAATAGGCTTATAAAGATGCATCTCTGTAGCACAGACCTTGCTTGTAGCTGCAGCAAGCAATGAAGGGTCTTTGTGGAGCCTTTGGCTCTGCTCTGGAGCTGAACTCACTGGGCACACACGTTGAATATGAAGGGATATACACATCTCTCAGGCTGATCTCAGTTGAAATCTGTGCTGTGTCAGAGAGGCTCCTTTTGAATAAAAATGTGCTCCTTGATTTTTGTGAGTGGTTCGGTGAAAAGGGCACAGACTAACAGGCCAAAGGAGAAATTGTAGTAGCAGCATACCTGACAAATCAGTTTGTGGAGATGTGGAGTGGCTCTGTGGCTCAGAGCAGGGCAAGGCAGCTCTCTGAATCATTTTCAAGTTGCTGGAATAAAGTATCTACTTACGTGGGCAAAATAGCTCATTGTAATGCTTGAATAGGCTGTTATTTAAAGGCCCGTGAGTCTCATTCTATATAGAGCAACATTTCAAGGGGTAAAAAGACTAAATTTATATTGGTATTTTATTAAAATTTATGCTGGCACAGCAGCACTGAAGCTCCAGTGGAAGCTGAGTTGGCTCTTTCATTCAAAGTCACAGTTCTGCCTGCTTTATAACTTAGTGAAAAATTACCTGTGGAGATGAGGTTTCTCATCCTGATCTCAGCCCACCAGGGTGTTTGGTTTTTTAAGTGCTTCATAACCACTCTCTGCTGCTGTGGGTGTTTAAATGATGGGGCTGGAGAAGGTGCATTCCTGGTGAGACTTTCTCCATATTTAGGGCTTGAAGCTTTATTATCTTACTTAATTATTTCTTTGCTGTTACAGAGGCTGGGGATGTGGCTTCAGGAAAAGCAAGGGAGCTCCTCAGCCTCTGTCCCACATGGGAAGGGAGGCACAAGGGCAAGACAAGGATTTGCCTCCCCTGCACAGGCCAGCCAGCAAGAGAGCCCAAGGGCAGCTTGGCCAGTTTAGTGCCCTGGCCCACACTCCATCCTCAGTTGATCAGCTCCAGCTTGTAGACACGGGCAAGGCTGAAGTCATCCCTGTCATCTCTTGGCTCCAAAGCTGTCGCTGGGCCTCCTTCCTTTGTGCTGGTGTCCCCTGCAACGTGCACATCTCACACAAAACAGGACCTCTTTTTACACTCATCCCACATTGCTGAGGAAAAGGAAGAATAATACTGTAACCCTCTCTGTACCTGGAAATAAAGCTGACCTCTCTTGACTTCCATACAATGGTCTGGGTGGCATTGCATCTGTTGTGCATTCTGTAGCCTCTCTGCTCAGGGGATTGTGTCTGTTGGATTTATGGCTGTAAGAGCCTCACTGAGGAGCTGTTCCTAAAGTATTTTGGACAGACTGGCAGGAAATTTCAGAGGATTTGGGGTTTTTTTTAAGGGTATGGTGTAATTTGAAATTTATTTCCATTTTTCCTTATTCTCGTGTGTTCGGACAAACCGAGCCCTGTGCCTGTTCCCTGAGGTGTTTTTGTTATAAATGCTGGGATAATTTGTCCACGGCAGCCTTGGCCCAGGTGATGTCAGAGTTGGCTCAGTGAGGTGTCCTTGGAGACAGGAGCCACCTGTCTTCACTGTTCTTTTGATGTTGGAGCTTGGCAAATCCCTGCTAGGATGGCTGGCTGTGAATCTCTATTGAAATTCTGGCCCAGTGCTACCTCGAAAACCCTGCAGCAAGTGTTCATGTTTGGAAGAGCTGTGGCCTGAAACCACCACCTGACTTCTGGTTCCAGAGCAAAGTCATTCCAACAGGGTCTGGTAGAGATGTCCCTCACAGATGTTAATGCTTCAGGAGGATTTGCTTTCCCATCCCATGATTTCCCTGTGTGGTTTTGTCTTAATGGATGCCAAAGTCACCTCTGAAGCCCTGTACAATATTCCTTGCTAGGTAGTTACAACCTGCCTGCCCAAAGGACCTCTTGTAGTTTAATCCATGTAAATCCTCCTCTGCTTTGCATCTCGGAGTTTATGGGGGCCAGTCACATGTGGCTGATTGGCTTCACCTCAGGAATGTGGGATGTGGATGAGCAGCCCTCAAATCTGAGGTGCCTCTGGGGACTCTCAAGGATGATGTGCTTTCCATCAAAGGAGTGAAGCAGCTGCTGGTCAGTCAGTGGTGGATAGGAAGCAGGACTTGCGTGGGGTGAAAATACCTTGGAAGTTCTTGAAAGATGAAGGCAGGAAAAGCCATGCTTCAGTTCTGCCTTTCTTTGAGAGCTAGAATGTAGGTGTCCTCATTTTTTTTTTAACTTGTGACTTTGTCATCCAGGATATGGCCAAAAAGAGAGACTAAGATGAGCAACTTGTTCTCTTTTTTCCCCTCCACCGTTGGTGAACATATCAGCAAGGACTGTGACCTGAGACTAGAAAACATCTGGCTTCTTTCACTTGTTCTGTGCTTGCTTCTCAACAGGCAGAGGGAGGGTCTTTTGCAGGGTGCTTTTATGATGCTGATGCTCAGGTGAATCCCCCTGGCAGGGCTGGTGTGCTGTGTGCTGGAATGTTCCCAGCACTCCTGATCCCATGTTCTTTCTTGCCTGTTTTGCTCCAGCATTGTCCTGCTCTGCAGTGCTTTTTATGATTTGATTAAGAATGTGGTCAAGGTGGTTACAGTTGGATTCTCAGTTTTTTCTCTGTCCATGCAAAGTCTCCCTTAGCTTCTCCCAGTGCTGTAGGAGCTGTTCCCTTCTCCACCTCCATTATTTAGGGCTTGGTACAGCAAAGCTCTTAAGCCCATAGTTTATTCTGAGCCTGCAGATGGTTTCACTGAGAGCAGAGTTTGGGTCTCTGTTCCAGTTTTTGTTGTGGTTATTTCAATGACAATCAGAGAGCCGAGATAAGACAGGGAGAACGGCAGACAGGAGCTTGAGGTTTTTTAATTGCTCTCATCTCTGCAATGAAGAAACCAATGGAAAGATCCTGTGAAGTGATGCAAATACAGAGCAGATGCTCCAGCTGGGTTGGACTGGTTCCAGATCTGTGTCTTGATAGAAATGTGCTCCTTGGATCTCACTGGCATCAGGGGGAGGGGGGAAGGTTGGTGGGATGCTGGTGTTTCCACAGAGGGACAGTGTCTCTGCTGGTGACAGGCCCCAAAGTGGCACTGCCAGTGAGCAGCTCCTTCTGTCAGTGCCCAGCTGCAGCTGAGATGCTCATGAAGCACCTGGCTTCACCCAAGGCCTGCCTGATTTGATGACTAAGCCATTACAAAGTATGTGGCAGAGAAACGCTGAGGAAGTTTCTGCTTTGGAAGGGAATATTGTTGCTTGGTTGATTTGAAAGCCCATTTATGGCATCAGGTCAAAGGCAGTTGCTTCTGCTGCTTCCCAATTAGAAGGCTTATTTATTGATGGATGACTGAGGTGAGGAAGTGAAAAATCTTGATGTATTTTTCCTCCTGGAAGAGTTGGCTTGCTATCACAGTGGTCATTTCTCTTTTCCTCTGATTAGGTCCTTGTTTATCTTAGGAATGCAATGGCACTGCTAATCATTGGGGCTGTTTCAATGCTGTGGACATACCATCTATCAAAGCTGGCCTCTGCTCCTTCAGTGACTCATTTTCCTTCTGGAATGTTCTGAGGATGTGCCATGGAGCAAGCTCTGGCTTTCTGATGTTACAGATGAGGAGCTGCACTAAACTTCTCTTCTTCCTTTTCCATATCTCCCCCTTACAGACACTTCTCATTAGGTTAATTGGGCAAATCTGTGCAGCAAAAAATTTTCAGAGTACCCCACATCAGCTCTGTGGTGGGAATGCTGTGGAGGGAAGTATCAGGGTCATTTTTTAGGCATCGGTGTCCAGGAGTATCAAGAGGTTCAAGAGTTCAGGGTTTTTAAGTCCTGGTGAGTCAGCACCAGGAGGAACACGTGAGCTTTCAAACGTGTGAAAGAAAGGCAGGACAAATTGTTCTCTGGGACTGTGGTGGATGGGGCAAGAGGTATTTTACCTCAAGCTGATAAAAGGGAGTTTGGCTTTTTGTCAGGAGATACTTTCCCATGACTTGGTAGGGAAAAACCTGTGAAACAGTGGGGCTGACTGAGGAGGAGACTGTGGAGTTCCCAGTGCTGGTGGCTGTGTTAACAGGATGGATCCTGCTTTATGGGAAGGGAATGTCATGGTACCAGCCAGGCCAGGCTCTGCAGTGCTGCTGATGTTTGATGATGAAGCGTTGATGATGCCTCCTGAATGGCAGAGGATGGAATGAGCACTGCTGTCTCCAGGTAAATTTTAGTGGATTTGGTACACAGGGTGCTCAGAGAGACCCTGAACTCAACACCTGGGCTTAAAGCAATAGTTCTTATTGTAAGAAGGTCCTTGTGGAAAAAAAAAAAACAACCCCAAATTAAAAATCCTGAGATGACTTCTGCTGCATTATCAGCCTGTGGCACTGAAACACTGCAAGTCAGGCTGTAGGAGCTGAGCTTCGTGCTCCCACTTCACCCCGCACAGGCTCTGGGTGAACTGTGCTGGTTTCACTCCCCCAAACGGCAGAAAACAAACACAGAAAGAGGGGGCGGGGGGAAGGTACCACAAATATTCTCTCCATTTCTTTCATCTTGCAAATTTCTTTCAAACTTGTAATTTTAAACGCCGTGAGCTGTGCGGGGAGTGGAGGTTGGGTGACTGGAGGTGGTAAAATCAGGATTGCTGTGGAAGCAAGAGCTGGAGCAGGTAGTGGGGCATGGAGAGACCTTTCCCAGTAATAGGCACAGTGCCAAATTCACATCTAGCTGTGCAAGTCAAGGGGGGTCTCACAAGCACCTTGGAGCAGAATCTCAGCCTTCTAGAAGCATGAAAGTTGCAAAGTTTTAATGAGAGTGCTGGCAGCAGTGTGGGGAGCAGGATTTACCTTCCTGCCCTGAGGAGAGCCATTAGGTGAGGATGGGAGGTGTGATTCATCCTGGAGCTGGTCACCATAAATGCTTTGGAAACAGCAGAGCTGCTGGTCAGGCAGGAGGGAGGGATGTGTCTCTTTGCTGCACTCAGCATGGGATGGTGCCATCATCATCTCAGCCTCTCTACAGCCAAGGTTTTATGGCCAAAAAAAAAAGAAAAAAAAAATCCTAAAGAAGCCCCTTGAGCATCTGGAGGAAGGGGCTGGGGTGGGTTGAGCTCTTTGTTTATGGAAATGTGCCAGTAGCTGTTCTGTGCTCGCTTTCCCCTTCCTCTTGTTCAGATAAGATCACACTGCCCCATCTTTGCTGTACATTTTTGGCACTCATGTGCTTGCACCCTGCCAGGCGAAGGATTTCTGTGGCTGACTAACAAGACAAAGCTGCCAGCCTTAGTGTTCAGCAAATGACCTCAGTTCTTAATCTTCTTTCCTGAAAATACCAGGTTGCTGTAGGAAATGTCACAGAGAAAATGCATCTGAGAAACTGCACCAAGTTCTCAATAGATCCTGGCTTCAGATGCATGAAAAATGTAAAAATTTCTCCCCTTGCTATATTCTAGCATGATTTCTTGGGAAACAGTTGATACTGTGTTGGTTAGGGTCTGTTTTTTCTTAGTATCTTTTGAACCCCATTGCTCCATTTGAAGCAAATTATACAGATCTTTGATTTGAATGCACAAAATATTTAATTTGGAGTAACAGGTAATTACTAGTATTAAGATCCTATAAATTCCATTACAATACTGACTAATTTCCCTGTCAATACTAACTAATTCTATTATTTAGTACTGAAATTCAGAGAACTGATGCAAGAGGCCAGTGTGGAGTGGGAAATGCTGAAGAGCCAGGCTTTGCTGGATCTGCTGTTCTGGATTTGCTTATTTCCATGTGAGACAGAGCCAAGGGGGACTGCAGTATGTCCAGCAGTGACTGGAAGTCAAAAGACAAAAAAAAAAATGACCAACAACGAAAAACAAACAAAAACCCCTGAACAACAAAATAAAAAAATCCACACAAAAAACCCAAACCAAAACAAGGAAGGTTTTCAAGTGGATTTTGGGTTTGGGTCACCTTATTTTTTTTTTCAGGTGCACCAGACTTCTTCTTCCTCTTAGATTCAAATGAGGCCATACCCACCTATTTCTTAGATTCTGCCAAAACTGAAAGAAAAGGAGCTTTTCATGCAATTCCATGTTGCTTCTGTGACTTGCTGCATGAGATTTTGGGCAGTTGTTGATGCTGATTAAACCAAGTCCCTGGTTAGGCTGACAACCAAACAACAAAGACTTGGCCAAACTTTCCTTTGCAATGGGGCTACAGACAAAACTGCAGACATGAATTTTTATCTCACATGCCCTGACACCCATCAGGTGCTGGGGTGGAGGCATCTTTCAGACAGACACAGCCACCCAAACAGGTATCCAGGTGTCACAGGAAGGTTGGGCAGTAGGGAACAGGGATTTTCACGTTTGGAAAGGCTGTGGTTAGTTGTGTTGGAGCTGCTGACCAGCTCTGGGCCCTGTGGGGTGCTCAAATGGCTGTGGGGCACTGTTCTGAGAGAATGAGTGGGGGTTTTAAATAGTGACAGCTCACCCTCAGGTAGGAAAATCTTTCAAAATCTTGCAAATCTTGGGAAATCTTGCAAATGCCCTGCTGCAGCCCAGCTTGTACCATATCCAGGTGGAGAGCACCGATGTTACATCAGCTTACAGCCTTAGCTCTGTGTCCACAATGCTTCACTTATCTGCTTCTCCTTCCTGTGATCCTTGCCTAAGAGGGACTTGTGACCGTGGTGATAATTATATCTCTCTATATATGTCTTCATATTCTGCTCCTTGAAGTGTCTGAAAGCTTCCTCTTTGATGTGATTCTGCTCCCCAGAATACATTATACTTTCCCAAAACAAGTACTGTGCTTGTTATAATTATTGCAGAAGTGCTGAGCATTTTCAAGTGCTTTTCATCATCCCCAAATGTGGAAATAGATGACTTGGCACTTTCTTTTTACTGCCAGCTGCTAAAGAGGCCAGTTCTGGATTAGGAGAACACAGTGAATCCATTGCAGAGGAATGTCTGTGGTGGTTGCACAAGACTGGATTTGTGTAAGGACTGCTGCTGTGTAGGGCAGGAGCTTGGGGTTTATCTTCTGCCTTGTATTAGACTGGGATTTTAATCTTTAACTTGGTTTCCAGTTGTGCTCAGTTTTCAAGGGCAGGGGCTGAGCCTCAAGTGTCTGGTGGAAGAAGTGGTCCTTTGTGCTGTCAGTCATAGGATCACAGAATCACAGAATCACAGACTGTTTTGGGATGGAAAGGACCTTAAAGGCCATCCAGTCCAACCCCCTCCTGTGAGCAGGGACACCTTCCACTATCCCAGGTTGCTCCAAGTCCTGTCCAACCCGTCCTTGAACATTCCAGGGATGTGACAGCCACAGCTTTTCTGGGCAACCTGTGCCAGTGCCTCACTGGCCTCACTGTACAAAAACATTCTTCCTAATATCTAGTGTGAATCAACCTGGTTTTGATGTAAAACTTCAGTAATTGTTTGGTGGACCAAGCAAACCCCACGGTGAGGTAGGACCTGTGTGCTTTGTGCTGTGCTAATAAAGGACAGACTTTGTTTGACTGCTGCTCTCTCTTATTAGTCCAGGTCTGTGTTAGTATTCCAAGAATAACACTTGTTGTCATATTCATTGTGGAGGAATTCCCACATTCTTATAACAGACATTTGCTTATTAATAATTTTTATACCAATGGGAACAAGCACTAGTTATGATCATGAAAAATCCCTCCAAGATCATCAGGTCCAACCAATTCCCCCAGCACTGCCAAGGCCACCAATGACCCATGTCCTCAAGTGCCACATCCACATGGCTTTTAAATCTCTCCAGGGATAGTGATGCCCCCACTGCTCTGGGCAGCCTGTTTTCAGTGCCCTTTCAGTGAAGGAATTTTCCCTAAGATCCAGTCTAACCCTCTCCTGGTGAAATTTGAGGTCCTGTCCCTGTTCCCTGGGAGCAGAGCCTGACCCCCACCTGGCTGCCCCCTCCTGTCAGGGAGTTGTGCAGAGCCAGAAGGTTCCCCCTTGATGCCTTGAGAGGCTGACCTGGAACAGAGGCTAGACAGAGTTAAATGGATAAAGTAGGAATTTATTAAAAGGCCTTCAAAGGATGCACCTTGGGCAGTACAAGAGCCCAGCCTGGGCTCTGCCCAAGATAACCCAAGATGGACCCAAGATGGACAGCAGGTCATGAGTTTTCACACTTTTGTAAGTTTTGGCCCATTTACATATTGGGGTTGATTGTCCAATTTCAGCTTCAGGTTATGAAGTCCCATCCTCCTGGTTTGCTCTCTTCATTGTTTATGCTTTTTGGGCCTGAAGGTGTAATGGTTGTCCCTGGTTCTCAGGCTGGGAAAGGATTGTTTTGTCCAACTACCCTGTGAAGAGAACTTGCTAACGCTTCATATGAAGTTCAGAGTCACACATTAAGGCAGTACAGAATCTAAAAAATATGAAAGCTAAAACTTAGGCATAACCCTGAGCCTCCTTTTCTGCAGTCTGAGCCCCCCAGCTTCCTCAGCTGCTCCTCATGATCTGTCCTGCAGATTTTAAACTGGAGTAGGCATCACCTACTGATGTAGTGACTGATGTCACCCAGACCACACAGCTCAGTCTAGGGGTCTCTCCTACCAAATACTGTCACCAGATCTTTTTTCTGAATTATTCTTTAAAAGCTTGGTTTTCAGAATTGTACTCAAATTAGCCAGTCACTGTCTACAGGTGAATTTCCTTCTCCAGAATGTTGCTCCTCTCCTCAATTTCTAACAAAAGCGTTGAGAGCTACTTGCAAAAAAATCGATATTTCCAATCAAATCCCCAATGAAAATTCCCAAAAGAATTCAGCTCCCCAGACAGTTTAATTCAATTTGTTGTCCTTAGAAAGCAAGCATACAACCTATTATTTTAGGGAATAGACACGGACTCTGTTGAGCTGCAGAAACATATTTGAACAGAATAAAGCCAGATAATTCTTTGCATACAATTAAAAAAAAAAAATCACTAAGCCTTCAATAAACTAATTAATCACTAAGGAGGACTCCTACTCTGAAACACAGAAACTTCTCCAGCTGAATTTGGTCTTTGCAGTTGATTCGCTTTACCTGAAGATGTTTGTGGTTTGCTGGAGAAACTTCTCCTTCTGGATTAATATTACTTTTTAAAAATAACCCTGGCTCTTCATAGCTGGAATTGCTCAAGTGTCAGATTTAATAGTGATATATCAGTTTGGCTAATGAAAGCCAACGCTCCCTAAAAGCAAGCTTTGCCTGCAGATGGTTTGCAGCTTCTTACAAACTGAATTTATCTCCAGTGAGGAATGTTGAGCAATGAGCGTGATGTTGGCTGCTTTGGGATTCTCCAGGGGACAGAAAATCCCGTTTCACTTGCCAGCTTCAGCTTCTCTCCTGAGAATAATGGATGTTTTTACTACAGGATCCGTGATGTGGCATCAGTTGTGTCAGTCCCTTTCCCTTCTCTTATTTCACTGCTGCTGGATAAGAAGGTGGAGGTCAATTCTGACACATTCCTGCAAGGATTACAGGTGGTGGAATCTGCTTGATGTTGATTCACTTTGTTGTTAATTTCTGACAAGTTCAAAACAAGTCCATTTTGTTGTTAATAAGTATTGGTTTGGCCTTTAACCCTTCCATCTTGTTCTTTACATTGCTGGCTGTTCATTCACAGATTTCAAACACAAGTTCTTATAATCCTCCTTTTGAACTCATTTTCTTAGGATACCAGGCAGTCAGTAAGGTCTGTGCGTGTGTGTGATGTTCATCTCATCCTCTTCTGAGTTTTGAACCTCGTGGAACAAACATCCAGGAGGTTAAAGAGATCCAAACTCTTGCAATCTCATTTGAATTAAAATTGAAAGGTAGTCCTTTTGCAAGTTCTGGCCACACAGCAAGCAGGGTAAGGAAATAATTCCTCAGAAACTCTGGGAAAGTCTGTAGTATGAGCTCAACCCTTACTAGACATCAGAAGAAGAAGAAGAAGAAGAAGAAGAAGAAGAAGAAGAAGAAGAAGAAGAAGAAGAAGAAGAAGAAGAAGAAGAGGTCCTTATCCACTGCTGAAATTCTAAAGTGTGAGTTTGCATCGTCTTGGATGCCAAAGCTAAGTCATTGCAGGAGACAACACTGAGGAAACCAGGATTTCTAATGGAATCATTTCTGGTTTTCCCAAACTGTTTGTTTTATTCTGTCACAGTTATTTCCCTGTCAGTCCTGTGCTTAAGCTTGTTGTGGGTTGTATGCATGTATACTGAGGAAATATGGAAAAGCAGATGGGTCATACCTGCTTTCCTCCCCGCCCCCCCCGTAAACCCATAAAATGCATATGTAGACCAAGCATTCTTTTAATTTTTTTCTTTACCTCTTCAGCTATGTTTTATACTTCTAAGGTTGCATGTGGTCATCTGGATCAAGTAGCTTTGCAAGAGCTGTTTGTGAGCTGGAGAACAGCTCAGTCTGGGGCTGCTGAGAGCTGGACCTCAGGAGTTTTGTATTGCAAAGCCACCAGGATGGCTGAGGGTCCAGGCACTCAAAATAGGTCTCCTCCCAGCTGGGAACCAAGAGGTGGAACTTCTGTCATGACTGGATAGTAGACAGTGTCTGTATCTTGTGAACATCACTCAGCGCCTCAGGAATGGGGTTTTGGTGACTCAGAGGAAACGGCAGCACCACAGAACAGCAGCTCTCAGATGTTCCCAGCAGGTACTTTGGTTTCTATAAAATTTATTTTGTTCTCAGGCAGGGAGCTTGCTGCCCTGTCAGCTGCAGCAGGGAACAGCTCTGTGGTGGGAGTTCCACTCTGGACTCCCCACACAGGATCCAGAGGCTCCAAATGCTCCTCTTCTGCACAGAATCCAAACTAGTTTCTTGAGCCTTTGGGTGTGATTGCTACATGTGGTTCACAGAACTTGCCCCACCTGACCAAAGCAGGGTTGAAGTGTGGAGAATTTAATTTGGAAGAAAAGTGCAGTGTGTGTTTGTGAGGGCATGGGTGACCATGGCAAATCCAAAGCCCTGGAGGGCTGAGCTTGCTGTCTGTCAGTGTTTCTGAGGAGGTGAGCACACAGGTGTGATATAAAGAGTGGGTTCAGCACATGTAGATTTATCTGCATTTAAACAGTGTCTGCTGCCCTGCTGAGCCTGGGGCTGCTGTGGTCTGAAGTGCTTTCTCTGTCACCTCAGCAGTGCAGGACCTGCTGCCTTCTTGCCGTGGGAATGTGCTCCAATTTCATGCCCAGTGTATGAGCTGTGGCAGCTCTAAAAGAGTAATGCAGCTCCCCTGATGCTAAACATTTGTGGTTTGTGCAGAGAGACTGGATAAAGTGAAAATAATGTGTATTTAGAGTGCTTTGACCTTATACTGCCTTCCTTCTAGGAAGTCCAGCTGCAAATGCTCAAATGCTCCCTACTGCTGCTTGCCAGCCAAGTATTTTTTGAGTGTAGCAGTGAGCAGCGACCTACTCCTGACTCCCCAAATAAAACTGATAGGGACCAGTAAAAAAAAAACACCAAAACCACTGAAAATTCATATAGGCTTTACTGGAACCCTAGAAATACCCAGCTCATGTGGGCTAAAAGAACATGAGACTACAAAGGCATGGGGTGTAACTGCAGCCCTCCAGCATCCTCCTGCTCCTGGGACACGGCTGTGCTGCCCCGAGCCAGCTCCTACAAGGTGTCTGTACTGATCACAGGCTGTTCAGCAGGGCAGAGCCTCAGCTTAATCAAATAATCTTTGTTATATCTGGTATGATTGTCTATATCTGACTATTTATAGCCTGGCGCCACGCGTGCCAGACACGTGGCCCGGATTGTGTCTGAGCGTGTGTTTGATAATGGATTTACAATTGCTGGAAAGAAGCGTGGCAATGGGCACGGAATTTTGATGGCTCTCCCTCTGCTGTGCTGTGGTTCACATCCCCTGTTCCTTAAGGATGCTGTGGAGGTTGCAGGGGTGCTGCAGCAGCAGCAACAGCTATGTCTAGGGGCTCCATGCATTTCCTTCCTGGCTGTGTTAGTACCCTTGACTGGAAGTGAGGAATGGGCTAGCAGTCA
Source organism: Phylloscopus whistleri (assembly GCA_017589585.1). NCBI lineage: Eukaryota > Metazoa > Chordata > Aves > Passeriformes > Phylloscopidae > Phylloscopus > Phylloscopus whistleri. The sequence continues at coordinate 3,208,757 of JADMLD010000529.1, forward strand.
TGTGAAGAGATTTTTGGGGAGGGTTTTTGTAAGAGAGATGGTGAAGGTGGCTAGTAGATAAGGCTGTATAGGATGTGGGGGTACCAGGTGGATCTGGATGTTGCAGTCACACAGACATTCCTGCCTGGTTTGCAGTTCTCTATCATTTGCAGTCATGATACCAGGGCTGTGTGTCTTCAGTTTGGCAACACAAAACCAAAGCTGGACTAAAGCAGAAGGTCCTGAATGAGACTCTGCTTTGTGTGCAAATCCACTCTGCAGAGTGGATTTTCCATTGGAATGGCTTTAAATGCAGATGATTGTAAACACTAAAAAATCTCAGAAGCTTATTTCTGCCCTTCAGCTGTGAGGCTTGGAGTGATGCCTCATGACCCTCCTGCCTGCAGGCTCTGAGGCTTTTTGCTTAATGCAAACCTGGCAGAAATATTGGCAGTTCATAAATTGTCATCTTCTCTTGTCATCTCTGTTGGGACAGCTCATCTTCACAACAGATGTGTACAACTGGTGAGACTGCAGGCAGATGCTCCGTGCTCATTGTATCTGAATTGAGAAAAGGAAGATCTGTGGAGAGCCTTATTCCTATGGAGAAGGAATAAATGATACATGGATTAACTGTTACCCCACTGCTTTCTGTTAATTCTCAGCCACAGCTGGAAAACTTCAGCTGCAGCTCGTGTATGACCACTCAAGCTCCTTCAACTTGAAATGACAGGGCAAGAGCTTTACAAGAGGAACCATAGAATCTGAGAATATCCTGAGTTGGAAGGGACACACAGGGATTGCTGAGTCCAGCTCCTGGCCCTGCACAGACACCCCAACAATCCCACCCTGTGCCTGAGAGTGTTGTCCAAACACTCCAGGAGCTCTGGCAGCCTTGGAGCTGTGCCCATTCCCTGGGGAGCCTGGGCAGTGCCCAGCCCTCCAGATCTCTCTTTCCTGGGGAGGTGGAGCTGTGGCAGAAGTGGAAGCAGTGTTTCTGCACTTGTGTAGAAAAGGGAAAGATCTGTAGAGGAACAAGGCATCATCTGTTCTCTTGCTCTGAGAACAGCTTGTTTTTACAGAGATCTGTCCCTTCACGTGGGAGAGCTTTGTCAAACAACAAAAAAAAAAAGGAAGAAAAGTTAAAACTTCCTGCATAACCTACAGTTCCCACTGGTCCCAAATAAAATGAGATGTAAGCACCTCTCTGACTTTAAATAGCACATGGGTAATCATTCCTTAGAGTCTGGTGATAGCACCAGTAAAACTGATTGGATTCAGGGAATTAAACAAAAGAACTGAATCTGTGCTGCTTTCATCTGCATTGGAGTGGCTGAGGAAGAAATCAATACTTGTTAGCTAAATAGGGACAATATTGTCAGTGCTGGAAGTTATTTTCCATTCTCTGTACTCTATTTGGAGCTTGAGAATGATCTCGAGTCCATCCAGCCAAGCCTTTGCAGAGGAGACAAGGGGCGATTTGGGGGTTAAGGCTGAAAACAGGTCCGAGGTTTGGTTTCAGATCTCTGGTGTTCCACAGGCTCCTCATGTGAGCTTGGGAATCTGAAGCTTTCTTCTTCAGCTTTCTGCAAATGTTAGGCAACATTTCTCCTCCCTCCTTTAGATGGGGAGTGATTGTGGGCTGGCAGCTCTGTTGATGGCCACGTTCAGCTCAGTCCTTTGGTTCCTGGTGGGCTTGGATCTTTCTCAGTTTGGAGGACGCTGTCTCATCCTTCAGTGACTGAAGCTGCTCTCTGAGCCTGCCACTGTTTATTCCCACAGGTTAAACTGGGAAAGCCCTTCTGTGACTCTGTCTGCTCATGGCCAAGGTGTCCCTGCTTCTCCCTTTCTGTAACTTTTCCGTATAAACTCGACCCTGCTGGCAGCCAGGAAAGGTCTCTGCTGTTTCTCTGTGCCACCTTAACTGGCTGAACACTTTTCAGTGATTTACGATTAATAGAGACACTTTCAAGGGTTTGTGGCTTTTCTTCCCAGGTCCTGCCTGTGCTGACAGTGACCTTATCTACATTTAACTTGGCCTTCTGGATTCTTGAAGACAAGCATAGATTTAAGCAGTCCAAAATGAAAGATTAAGCCATGGTTTTAGCTAATCTTCATGCAGAGGAGGCTGCCTGCTCTTCCTATCTGGGGTTTGAGAAATTCTATTATGCTGCAGCATATCTCCAAGGAAGGATTTGAGTGATGATGTTAGCAGCCTATCTTACACTAATTTTTACACTTAATAGCACATGATAAGCCTGTTGTCTGCAGAGTAGCATTTTCTTCTTGAAAAACGACTCCTGTCATTTGTTGTGCTGCAGCATGGAAGCATTTTGCATTTTTCTCTCTGAGGAGTTTTAACCATCCCATATCTGCTGCTTGGTGATTGTTTCTACTTTGAACCCAGCATAAACCTGAGCCAGAGCTGTCACTGCGAGGTTTACAGGAACTTTATGGTCACAGAATTCTCCATGGACTTCTTGCAGTGCACCTGATAGAGCTGTGAGGTCTCTGATCACCTGTCAGTTTTTTAGGACATCCTTTTTGGTCTTTAATTTGTCCCTTCTTACAAAGCATCCTGCCAAAATAATGCCCTTCAAAGACACTGAGCCCCTTACTTGAAAGCCTCTTGAGGGCTTAGAGCTTCTAAAAGCCTTCAAACTGTGGCATTTCTGTACCTGCAGAATAATGTCATGCATTTCCCAAAAGACAGTCACAGATAATCTCCTCTGAGGCCTCATTAGAGAATGCAAAGATTTTCCTCTGTGGGTTTGTGTCTTGGCCCTCCATCCTGGCAGCAAGGGGGTCCCTGTTCACTGTCATTCACCTTTCTGTCCTGCCCTTCTCTTGGAGTAATAGAATCACAGAATTGTTTAGGTTGGAAAAGACTTCTAAAATTGAGTCCAGCTAGTCCCCAGCACTGCCAAGGCCACCATAGACCCTTGTCCCCAAGTGCCACATCCATATGGCTTTTGAGCACTTCCAGGCATGGTGGCTCCACCGCTTCTCTGGGCAGCTCCTGACCACCCTTCTGGCATTTTTGCTCCTTTCCAATTTCCCTCTTTCATTGTCTATTCTTCTTCCATGCCAATTTCCACTGTTTCTCACCTGCCTTTGAGTGACTTTTTGTGGTATCTTTGCTTCTTCCTCCGTTTAAACTCTGGTATCTTCTCCCTTGCTTACCAAGTACCATGAGTCCTTTGTGCTGGCTTTTACAGTCACTCCCTGACTACATCCACAGTCACTGAGGCAGGCTTTGTAAAGCTGTCTTTTCCTTAAAGCCACTCCTGGGCTTGAATTCTGCCACATGGTACACTTAAAACTTCTAAAAGTCATTGCAAGAAAGCTTAGGGCTTTCTGCTCTGTTTTTACAGACAAAGTGCAGGCAGGCTGCTGTGTTGGCCAAAATGATGTGGTCATTAAATCACTGTGATGTTTCTCATTGTCAGGCTGAAGTTCTACCACTCCAGACTAAAACCAAAGTCCTTTCAATTCTGCATGTGTAGGAAAACCATCACTTGGCATTAAATGGATTGATTAAATGTTCTGCTAAAGTGGGCTCAGTGAAACAAAACCTTTTTTCTTTTTCATGCCTGAGACTTCTGTTAAGAAATCAGAGAACCTATGGAGGAGAGAAGGCTTTGGGGTGACCTAGTTGTGGCTCTGTAGTACCTGAAGGGAGCTGACAAGAAAGATGGAGAGAGACATTTTACAAGAGCCTGGAGTGGTAGCACAAAGGGGAATGGCTTCAAACTGAGAGTGGTTTTAGATTAGATATTAGGATGAAATTCTTTCCTGTGAAGGTGGTGAAGCCCTGGCACAGGTTGCCCAGGGAAGCTGTGGCTTCCCTTGGATCCCTGAAGTGTCCAAGGCCAGGTTGGACGAGGCTTGGAGCACCCTGGGATAGTGGAAGGTGTCTCTGCCCATAGCAGGCGTTTGGAGCTGGATGATCTTTGAAGTCTCTTTCAACCCAAGCCATTCTGTGATGCTGTGATTTTGTGATATGATGCTTTAGCTCAGTCTTGAGCATTCAAAACCATCTGGATTTTTCCAAATTTGAGCCTTTTCACGAACCTTCCATTTGTCTTCCAGTGTTGCATAAATTTAGTAGTAGCTAAACCAAAGTGGCATCAGGTGCCTGGTGGAGCCTGTGCAGCAGGTTTATGCTCTGCCCTTGCAAGTTTGGAAGCAGTCTAAAAGTAGGTCCTCCTGGAGTGGCAGATGTGGTTCTGTTGGAGCAGAGATGATCCTGAGAGAAAAGGGTCCAGTGATGGTGAGAAGGGTCCAGTCTTCCTCTGGGAATCCGGTGGAACCAGATCCCTGGTGTTCCTGTGTCTCAGTTTTTATCCAGGTAGGAATGGTTGGCTCCTCCCACTGGGTGGAGCATCTCCCACTGGGATGATGGAATGTGTCCTGTCCTTGGTGAGCCTTCATGGCCCATTAGCAGCAGAGATCCCCTGGAGGGAGGATGGGTGGTGGAAGAGATAACAAACACTGCCCCACCTGGTTTGAACAGCTGGGCCATGATCAGAAGGCATCTTCCCCCCTCCTTTCAGAGTTACAAGAGATAAAGAAGAACATCTCCCCAGCTGCTTTCAACAGATGAAATAGAATACACATTTTTGGTTCCATAACCCAAGACACCTGCTGACACCAAGGAGCCCTGTTTGTAAGCAAGGCAAGAACTGGACTGCTGTTTCCACGCTGGCCAGACAGCCTGGCAGCCAAAGGTGTCTCCTGTGCTTGGGGGTCATGAGGGCTGACAGCCTCCCCAGCAGCTTGAGCTGCTGCAGAGCTCCCATTTAATTGTTTTTTCCAGAAATTGCAGTGTTGAATTGAAACCTCTCTTCAGGGGAAGGTGGCTGCCGGCACTGCTGCTCCTGGGAATGGGTTCTGCTCTACTGAGCCGAGGTGGGCACTTACACCAGTGCCATGGAGAACTCCATTAACCCAGTGATTGAAAACCTGGCCAGAAAAATATGTTTTATAGTTACAGCCCAAGCTTTCACTTCTTTTAGCCTTGTCTTGAAGGTTTGACTGGTATCTTAACACTCCAGCAGAACCGGTTTCTAGGAAGTGTGTTATTGCCTTCCTCATTTTTTTCCTGCTTTCGGTAAAACAGATGGATTTCAATGTCTCTGTGGTAAAGCATTTGCTCTAGATTCCCCCTTCCCACAGACACTTTCACAGGTTCTTTTTCTCAGGGGAGGTAGGTGAGTGATCAGAAGACCTCAGACAGTTGTCAGAGGGCCTGCAAAAGCCCCTTGGCCCTTGTCTCCTCCTCAGAACACTGTTCAGGGATCTCAGAGGTGCACAGCTGATGGTGCCACCCAGCCAGGGCACATTTCCAGCTGTTTTCCAGCTGAGATGGGCTGTATGAGCTGCTCTTTTATTGAAGATGGGCACATTCATCTATTGTTTAGGGGCAGATTTTCAAGCAGACTTGATTGGTGTGTTGGCATCTGAGTGGAAGGTGCTTCTTTGAAACCGAAGGGCTTTGGAGAAGTTCCTGCTCTAATATTTATGGCTGTATCCAGACATCCAGACAACTTAGGCTGCATTGTGTGACAGTTTTTCTTACTGACTGAAAAGGTCTTGTGGTCTTTTAGCAATTTAGGTGGAACTTGGGCCACGTTTGGCTTTACTTGTGCTGTTCAGTGAAGGGATAGAAACACCCAGGTGCATCTTTGGTGTGGCAGCTGAGGAGCTTCTGGTCCCAGTGGATTTTCCTGCAATCCTTGTTACAACTGGAGAAGCTGGTCAGGAAAGTCCTTTGCTTTTCCAGGTGAGCTCTGGGCATCATCAGCTCCCAAGAGTATTCCCTGGAAAGTGCTGGAGCACTGGGAGTCACTGGAATCACCTATTATTTCCTGATGTTCAGGGAGGCCAGCAGCTTGCCTTCTGCTTCCACAGTTTGCTTCTGCCATGTGTAGGGAATTAGATTCCAGGCTGCATTTTCAGGTGGATTTGTCCAAGTGTGTTGTATTTCTCTCTTCCCAGATGGAACTATTCTTTCTTTCAGAAAATTGAGTTTTCCACACTATTACAGGCTATTTGGTTAAAAGCTGGAAGAGGTAGAACACTCTGGGCTGCTTGGATAGGACCTACAGGGATGTCTCTGCTGGGCTGGTGGGTGCTCCCTGAAGAACCACACCAGGTCACATAAATTAGAGCAGCCATTTAACTGCTGTTAATTACTCTGGCTTAGATCAGGCTGAGATCGACTATGGCTAGAGAATTGTGGAGGTGAGAACAGCTCTCTGATTTAATGTTAAGAAGATTCTTCTGGAAGCAAAATTTGAATCTATATTTTTAATGGATTTTCTGAGACAGAACCATCTATGTGAGGGCTCCTAACAGTTTGTATTAAATCTGTTGTTGATGTTCTGGAGCTTAAATATGTTTCTATAAGTGAAAAAAAAAGAATAGTCTCTGGGTAGTTCAGAGATATGCTGAATATCAGCTAGGATGTGACAGCAATAAGCACATCAAACTGTGGGCTCCTGGCATCATTGATATGCTGTGTGTGCAGAGGCTTTGTACATCACTAGGCTTTGTGCCTGACAACTGCAAGGATGTTAATTATTATGCTATAATTCATCAGCTGAAGGACCTTGCAGCACTGTTATTAAGCCAGATTCTGAGGCCTTTGCTAGGTCATTAAGCAAAAACCAAGTAAAGACTAATTTACTCCGTTATTAATCAATGAATTAAATACATTCTGAAGTCCTGTTTTAAAAGGGAAGGTACTGCTCAGGTGGAAAGTGAAGAAATTACATAAAAATATTTAAGCAGAAAAAATAAATTACTCTTCACAGTTTAAATAATTTTAGAAAATAGTTCTTTCTGCAGTCCTGTGAGCCCAGGTCAGTTCCTGATTTGAGGAGCTACTGGGCTTCCAAGAAACAATGAGAATGGGCTGGAATTTTACCCAGTAAGGTGGGTCCTGTTCACAACCTGTGATCTTTCCCTCCTGTCTTTTGGCTCTTCTGTGGTTTGTGACTGAGGACCTCTTTACTGCTCCAGTGTAGTCAAGGCATCAGTTTTTCAGATTTCCCCATCCATTGCTTGGGCTCAAAAAGGCTCTTGACCTTCTTGGCTTTGATTGCAAGGCCCTCAACCTGTCTTGGGTGAGACCCCGACCCCCAGATGAGCTGTGCAAGGAGTGGCCTTGGCCATGTGGACATTATCTGGTCCTGGGTGTATGAGTGACCTTGTTGGCAGCAGTCACTGAGTCACTTCTTCCCAAATCCCTGGATTTGTGTTGCCCTAGAGTCCCTCTCCTCTCCCTGGCTCTTGGGATAGCTTTTTCTTCCTTGGCATGTGAGTGAACAGGGACAGGCTGATTTCAGGAGTGATTTTCCTGACCAGTCCTGTGGCAGCAGCATGGTGTGATCCTTCAGCAGGTGCCAGATCCTCCTCACTGGAAGCACTGGTCAGCTCCCAGTTTAGCTCCCCAGAGCTCACACTCAACTGCTGAACCAAACCCAGCCCTGGCTTCTCCTGCTTGGCCCATCCCTGCTGCCAGAGCTCTTTCCAGCTGCCTGGGCCATCTCTAGGTTTGAGTGCCTTTTGGAAGTGCCAGCTCAGTGGCTTCCTACAGGGACAGGAGATCAAATCTGAGAGCCTATCAGCTAAACAGCCTGTGGGGCTTCCAGGTTATTTTTTGACTTGCTTTTGCATCAGTGTCTGACAGGCTCAAATCCCAGGGTGCCAAAGAATTACAGCAAATATTTACTCTCCTTTCTGTTGTGGTAGCACCTGAGAGGCGTCTCTGAAATGTGAGGTGTGTTGTGCTGGAGCACCCTTCCTTGTGCTTGAATTTCAGACACAGCTCCTGCCCCAAGAGCATTGGATTCCAGCAGACCAGGAAGTTGCAGGGAGGGGAATATATTTAGGACAAAATCCTGAGGGCAGAGGCAGGCACTAAACAAAACCCTCACGAGCTGCCTTCGGCTGCAGCCCGTGCTTTGTGCTGTGAGCAGGCTGCCAGCACCTCGGACTGGGCTGACAGGGATGTGTTTTGTAGGCAAACCACGTCTGCCACTGCCCCACCAAACGAAGGGAAAGTTGGAGAAGGCTTTCGTTGCTTTCTTAAATTTTTTTTTTTCACGTTACATAAGTACGTAAGCTGCTAGGATCATTAGAACGAACTTCTCCCCATATTTCAAAACCAATCTCTTGTTTTGACATTCGCAATCTGGCTCTTCCCTGGTGTTTTCGTGGTGCTTGTGTGGAAACGAGCAGCCTGCATTCCCTCCTTCTCCCTACGTGACTGGAAAAGAGAACTTCAGGCATCTATTAAATTCCCATTGAGAGACAAGCGCTGAAGTGTGAGCTGGCTGAGGTTTCCTGCATCTTCCCTAATGTTTATAGTTCAGCCATTTAAAGCATATAATCACGTTTGTTGGGTGAGAAACACATTCCAGCCCATTCCTGTTGCCGTGGGACAGCCAAGGAGGGAAGCACTGGTGGGGTAAGCAGAGGAGTGCAGAGGGGATGGAGCAGGGGACTGACAGTGGCTGGCTGGTACCAGAGGCAGTTTCTTTTCTCCTGAAGTGTCTATTTCTGGCTCATGCATATTATGGCACAGATATTTCCCAGAAGATGATGTGGCTTTTATTTGAAGGCAGCTCTTTCTGCTGACTCCAGGTGGAAAGGCAGGGTATTTGGGTTATGGCCTATATGTGCACATCACTTTCAGAGTGATAGGGAAAAGGGGCTGAGTCCACAGAGTCACAGAATATCCTGAACTGAAAGGGACCCACAAGGATCATCAGATCCAGCTCCTGGCTCTGCACAGACACCCCAAAAATCCCACCATGTGCCTGGGGGCATTGTCCAAGCACTCCTGGAGCTCTGACAGCCTTGGGGCCATGCCCATTCCCTGGGGAGCCTGGGCAGTGCCCAGCACCCTCTTTTCCCTGGGCTTTGTGCAAGGCTGAATCCTGTGATCGGGGAATGGTTTTAAACTGTAAGAGGAGAGGCTTAGATGAGATGTAAGGAACAAGTTCCTGACTGTGAGGATGGTGAAGCCCTGGCACAGGTTGCCCCATCCCTGGAAGTGCTCCAGGTTAGATGGAGGTTGGAGCAACCTGGTTCTGGTGAAGGTGTCCCTGCCCTTGGCAGGGGGTTTGGAACTGCATGGTCTTTAAAATCCCTTCCAACCAAGCCATTCCATGATTTTATGATTGTATGATGTGGAGGTCACCCTGTCTTTTGCTCTCTGAAGAGCACAATTGCTGGATCTCAGCTAAATGGAGGTTTGGGGTTTGCTGCCAACAGCTCTGGCCTCCCTCTGCTAATTCACTGCTGTTTAATTACAGTGGAGCAGTTCTGCTTGGCTTTACAGAGTTGTGTGCAGGCTGGAATGCCATCATCTCTAGGGCTGGACTGTACAAAGCTGGCCCATCAGACAGATGCTTTTTGCAAAACCCAGGGCTGTCCCAGGCCTGCTGATGATCCTTTCCATCCCTGGGCAGCACAGCAAGGCTGGGACACGCTGCCTGCCCGTGCAGGGAGCTTTGTGCTGCAGGAGGCTCTCAGCTGTCGGTGGGTGTTGTGATGTGCTTCTCTCCAGGTACCTCGTCTGCCACTCTGTGGCTGCTGTGTGACAGCAGATGCACCAAGCAGCCAGAGCCAGGGGCAGAGCCTGCACGGGGGCTCTGCTCAGCACTGTCAGAGTTGTCACTATTTTCTCCTCAGTGTCGCAGTCAGAGAGCAGAACGAGCTTTAACCTCTGTACAGACAAGAGGCACACCATGTCAGCCCGGAGATTTGTCTTCAGCTGGCTTCAGCTTCAGATTTGTCAGGGAAAAAAAAACGTTTGGAAGCTCATCACCATGTGCCAAATAGGTTAGTGTTTTGTCCATCATGAACAAATAGGCTGCAAGGAGCTGGGGGGATACACAGGGAGGAGTGGAGGACTGTGGTGCAGAAAGGTCATGTTCTGCCAATGTGAGCAGCACAGGGGAAGAAAAAAAGTTGTAGTAGAGAACATGGTTAACCTTGGTCAGCAATGATGTGCCTAAAGCTGAAATCCATCACTGATACAGCTCTGCAAGAGGGCAGAGAGAGATAGAGGGACCGTAACAACTGAATGAGTGAGAAAATCCAGTTGCAGCAGCAAGGCTTGGTGCCCTGGCATGGTGCAGGTGCTGTATTTCTGGGGTTTTGAGCTCCTTTTTTTTCCCTCTGCCTCAGCGTGCCTGCCTTTGTGAGGGCTCTGCTGACCTCTCCATGTGACCCCTTGGCTGTCTCTGCTCTCCACTGCCTGCTTAAGACAACTTGTCCCAAAGGACCCTCACACTGTCACCTCCACTGCTCCTTGCACGAGGGAGGCATCCTCTGAGCAGCCACATCCTTTCTGCTGTTTCTCAGATCCCTGCTTAAAAACCTCATCTCCTGTTGAGCCTCCAAACCTCTGCAGCAAGTCTTAATACCCAAAGACAAACTCTGGAGATTGTTTCTCAGGGCTGAGCTGATGCTCTGCTTTGTGTCTCTGTTCTTACTGTCTGTGGGAACAGAAGTGCTAGGCTTGGTGACTTCCACAGCAAGCAGCAATGTTTAAAAAAACCTGAGTTTTCCTGAAGGTTTTCACTCTCTTTTTTCACTCTATTTCATCAGAAGTGACCTGGAACTCCTGCTTTTCATCAGGCACCCTGGGGAAGCCTTGCTATGAAATATTCCTTTTTCTTTGATGCAAAACACTTTAAGTCAGAAAGAGAAAGAGTTTCCAGTTGGGGGGTTTTTGACCATGGCTATCACAGTGGGGTGCTGGCTTGTCAGACATGTGAAATGTGATCATACAGTCCTTTTGCTTTGGAGTCTGGAATTCATCTGGAGCAGCACAGAAGTCCTGTCCTGGGATGCTCTTGGCTGTGCTGTACATGAAAGGTGTTGAAGCAGAGACCTGGTGGGTTTGGTCAGCTGTAGTGTTAGATACAGATCTGAATGGAACTCATGGGCATAATGAAAAAAAAAACAAACACACACACTAGAGGGTCTTTTTCTTTTTTCTTTTTCAAACTGAAGCTGCCTTTTTTTTTTTTTTTTTTTTTTTTTTTTTTGCCAGGATGCACAAGAACAAGGCCTGTACAGCACAGGGACACCCATGTGGAGCTAGGACAGGTCTAAGCCTTGCTAAATGCAAACTCACACATCTCTCAGCTGGATCAGCTGTGTACAAGGTCCTGAGCAGGCTGGCCCTTGTTTCCAGGATAAAACACCTAAAATCTTCCTTCTTTGACCTGCTAGAGTGAAGGTTGTGGTAGATCCCACAGCAGAGAGAGGTGCTGTGTTTGTCAGCCTGCTTTGCATATGCTTAGCTAGAAAAGCAGGGAGAAAAGCACCAGAACAACTGGACTATTTCACGTTTGTTCAGCTCAGATACCTCATTTGAGTCTCCAGGACTGGTAAATAGGTGCTGAAGTCAAAGCACTCAGAGTCTGTTGGTATTTCCCTGCTGTGAGGGGCTCTGCCCAGTGCCCCTTGGATTGCTGGAAGAACAGGGCTCAAAGCTGTGTAGATTTTGAAAACACTGGCATCAAATCCTGCCAAGGAGGAGACTTTGTCAAATGAGGGGGAGGAGGAAGAGAGAGGAGGAAGACAGGGAGATGAGCTGTGACTCTGCAGCGTGGCTATCCTGGGGCTGCCCCTTGCCAGTCACCTCTCCCTGACCTGCCTGCTCCATCCCTTCCTTCCCAAAACGCTTCGAGCTGATCCTCCTCTCCCTACCCCTCCTCCCTCCAAGCACTTGAAACCTTAAATCCTCCTGCACCTCCCTGTCAGTTGTTGTTCATGTCAACTCCAAATATCTGCAAACAGCCAAACACGGAGCTCCTCCCTTTTGGTTCCCATCCACCCTGGCATGAGGAGCCCAAACCCATGGGAATGGTGTGTGGGGAGGTGCTCCCATCCTTCAGTCAACACTGAAGGTAGTTTAGCACTGAAATTAATAAACAGGAGGGTTTGAATAGACACCCCCCCCCGAACCTGCAGTGATTTTTCTCGTGGAAGCACTGATCCATAAAGTTTTGGGTCGAGCACTGTGTAAGCTGATTTAAAAATGCATCCAGTTGTGGCTGCAGGCATCTGGCCTGGGGTGGAAGAGGGAATAGCTCAGAGGTCTGTGCTGCCTCCCCTGCCCTGGCTGTGGTGCCCACGGCTGTCAGTCTCTGGAAGGGATGGATGAGTGGTGGCCTGAGTGCTCTGCAGTTGGAATGTGGGGCTGGGTCTTATTTTCCCATGGCCACAGGAGTGGAACATCCTCATTATGGCATTACAGGGAGCAGGGGACTGAGCATGGACAAGTTTTCAAACTGCCTGGTGATTTTGGGGTGTTGCACTTTAAAGGCTGTTCCTTTTTCAGAGTTGAAGTTCCATTATCTTCTGACTATCAGCCCCATTTCAGCTTTCATAATGCACAGCTCCCAAATCAGCTGTTCTTTTTGGTTTTTTTAACAAAGCCTGGCTTAGGAAACGTCCCTTGAGACATCTGTGAAAGAGTCTTGCTTGCAAAGCTACCTACTGATGTGCTCCTAATTATTGCAATCACATTATTTCAATGATGCCTCCAGTACAGAGGATTTTATCTTATCATTTCATGTGCAGGGTGTTTGTATTCGGATTTTCTTTGGAATTGGAAGTTGTGAGTAGAGTTTCTGGAGTCTTCTAGTGGGGTGCACTCCCTCTTGCTTAAATAAATAAAGGGTGTATGGCCAAGGGAGAGGCAGTTTATCTGTCTTGCCTGACATGAGACACACTGGAGAGCAGTGCTGAGGGTCAGGATGGGATTTTTTCAAGCCTTTACAGGTTATTGCTGTCACTGTCTTATTCTTCTTATTTCACACTGACCTTTAAACTGCAAGTTTCTTTGTGGACTGACTAGAATAGTTTTGGGGGTGTTTTTGGTGTGGTTTGTTTGGGGTTTTTTTCTCCATTGAGGCACTGGGGCAGGAAGAGGAAGAGGAGAGGCTTGTGATGAAGTCACTGGGCAGCAGCTGAGCCTCAGTTCAGTTCTGGTTGCCTGCTGTGGTACCTTGGCTGGCATTAAACCCCAGATATTTGGGGTCAAGTTCTAACTCCAGCAAGGTGAATATTAGAACAGCCATAGTTTTCTGTGGGAAAATGTTTCATTGATTTTTTTTCCCACAGGAAGAAAACCTAAATAATTAAAAGTATCCCAGATCAGGGTCTCTTTTTCCCTTCTCTGTTAGCTGCTATTTCTGATACCTGTTTAAAAAACATGTGAAGCATCACAGTTTCCTAACCTGGCACTGTTTCATGCACTCCTGATGCTTGCCTTGCTTAGAGATCAGTGAAGCAAATGAATCCAGAAGCTGAAAGGCTTTTGAGCTGGGCCCCTGGAGCAGAGCAGGTCAGGACTGCCAGAGATGGTGGCTTTTAGAGGGTTTGTAAGCACCAGAGATGCTTACTCTGGAGAACTGGAAGGAAAACAATAAACTTTGGTTTCCCAAGTGCCAGAAAAGTCAGCAAGAAACTGTTCACTCTGACTTTAGCTTAGATTGCATAGAGCAGTGATAAATAGAGGGTCAGTGTGCACATTAGTGGATTGGTGTAGGTGGTTAACATGGTTCAGGAGCTGTATTTTCAAAAAACCATCATCTCTGTGATGCTTTATAACTTTACTGGTACCTTGATCTCCACGAGCCTGCTGATGTTCAGTTCCCTCCCAAGGGATTGAGGTATTGGACTGGTTTTGGCTTTGGCTTTGGTGGATCTCAGAGCAGTTCTCAGGAATCAGCTGTCTGATTTTTTCCTAGGCCCCTGTGAAGCAGATAAATGCCACGTGTCCCTCTGCCAGCTGAACTGTCCCAGCGGTGTGGCTGTCACAAGAGGTCTGTGCATAGGACAGAGAGTGGTTTGCACCCTGTCCTACCCAGGGATCTGCTTTCCTGTGAGGACAGAGGAGAGTTTTTCCATAATGAGATATCCCTGTCAGTGCTACAGCACCACAAGGCTCCTTCAAACCTTAGTGATGAAAGGCAGAGGGAAGCAGCAGCCTCTGGTAACAAGCAGAGCACTACACTTTGATGTTTTCCTTGAAGAAATCAGATGGAAAGTTGTGTTGACTCCTGGGATGTATTTGCTAAGCACACATACATCATGGGAGTGGGGAGAGGTTTATGTTGGGTATCAGGAAAAGGTTCTTCCCTCAGAGGGTGCTGGGCAGTGCCCAGGCTCCCCAGGGAATGGGCACAGCCCCAAGGCTGCCAGAGCTCCAGGAGAGTTTGGACAATGCTCTCATGGACAGCATGGAGTCTGTGCTGGACCTGGATTTGGATTCAGTGATCCTCACTGTCTCTTCCAGCCCAGGATATTCTATGATTCACTGTTGGGGGCTATTAGGATAATCTAACGGCTTTGTCAAAACCACAGTGGCCAGGAAATACGGTGTCTCTGGGGGCTGGCTGTGCATGGAAGGGGAGTCTCTGTGCACAATCAGCACATAAAAATGAGTGAGGGCAGGGTTCCCTTCCAGACCTGATCCCAAAGGGGCTGTCTAGAGGAGCCCAGCTCCCTCCATGGCCCACGGGCCGAGGGTGCCTCAGCTGATGCCTTAAGTTTTAGCTTTCATATTTTTTAGATTCTGTGCTGCCTTAATGTGTGACTCTGAACTTCATATGAAGTGTTAGCAAGTTCTCTTCACAGGGTAGTTAAGACAAAACAATCCTTTTCCAGCCTGAGAACTAGGGACAACCATTACAGCTTCAGGCCCAAAAAGGATAAACAATGAAGAGAGCAAACCAGGAGGATGGGACTTCATAACCTGAAGCTGTAATTGGACAATCAACCCCAATATGTAAATGGAGCAAAACTTACAAAAGTGTGAAAACTCATGACCTGCTGTCCATCTTGGGTCCATCTTGGGTGTAGCCATGGCTGGGCTCTTGTACTGCCCAAGGTGCGTTCTTTGAAGGCCTTTTAATAAAATCCTACTTTATTCCTTGAACTCTGTCCAGCCTCTGTTCCAGGTCAGCCTCTCAAGGCATCACAGCAAGACAGTGTGAGCTGTCCTGTGTGATCCTTTCCACAGGCATTCTCTGTCCAGAGAAGTTTGGATGGGCACAGCCAGGTGGCAAGGGGAATCACTGGGAGGAGAGTCTCGCTGCTAGAGCAGACTGAGCAGGGATGTCCTACGTGCAGGAAAATCTGCCTTCAGGGTGTGTAAATACTGCTCAGCGTGTGTCCCTCCCTCACCAATTCATTTACATGGAAACACCTTTTGGGATCAGCTGAGCTACATTTGTCAAACTTTACCAGCCTATTTGCTCATGGAAGGGTGCCAGTTTCCCACCTGGATTTTGCCCCCAAAATCCACGGTGTGACCATTGCACACATCCATGGCAGTGCTCCTGGCAGCACAGCTGCAAATCCATGCCTTGCTGTTGTTCTCGACATAAAGAACTCACACCCACACTTTGTGATGTCCGAGGCAGAAAAGAGGAGGGTTTATTTACAGAATTAATATTTACTGAACTCCAGCAGTGACCATGGATTGGAGGAAGAAAATCTTCTCCAACCACACTGGACAACCCAAGTCCATCTACAGTTTCCTCCTTATGAAAAGAATGTAAACATTGCTAGATTTTACAATAACAAGAAGCTTGTTTATACAAAAGTGTATCTGACTCCAAAACACAGAAGGCTAAAAGTAAAACTTTTCCAGACTCCTTAAAGGGGACAGAGGAGAACAGCAAAAACCCAGACAATAGCTGGGAGCAGCTCCATCCTGCCTGTGGCCATGTGTGAGAGAATGAGCTTTAATCTCATTCATGCACACCTGGAGTGTAGCTTGGAGCACAGAGAGATGCTGGAGCAGCCAGTAAAGCTTGGAAATCCTGCTTGGTGGCAGATTTTGGGGGTCAGTTTGCAGTGGTTGTGGTGGCCACTGGGAGCAGGACAGGAAGCAAAGGGCTTAAACTGCAGTCAAGGCAGAGTTAGGTTATCTCTGCAGGGCAGGGAATGTCTCAAGCAGGTTATGAAGTCACTTCAGGGGGGTTTGAATAGCAGGTTAAGCTCACGTCATCCTCCTGCAAGGCTGAGTGGATCCTCTGCTGCGCCAGAGAAATGGATTGAGTGACCTCTGGAGGTGTCTTGCCAGCCCTTTCATCATTCAGAGCTGTAGCTTTGAAGAATAACTTTTTTTTTGGGGGGGGGAAGGTTCCAATTACATGAAATTAAATTGCAGGCATTGCCCTCAAGACCCCTTAAAGACTCAGTGTGGTTGTGGACTGCAGCAGGGGTGGATCAGAGGAGAGAGTTATGAAGGTGGTTCAGTGGCTGAGCTTTTTAGCTCCATACCCTCAGCCTTGGTGGCCACCAGCAGGGATTGTCTTGGAGAGCTGGCAGGCAGTAGAGGTGGGGTGAAATGTGTTTCACCTCACTTTCATGGTGGTTTGTAGGATCTGAGATCACCTCTTGGAGTCTGTTGCACTGGTATCATCACCATTGAAAGATTTCATAACCATAAAAAGCTCATTTACTCTGGGGTTTTGGCCACACATCCACACTCAGTGGTCTGAATTTAACTGCCACATAGTTTTGCTCAAATCATCCCACTAAATATTTCCCCAGGGCTGGGTCTCTGCCTTCAGCAAAGCTGATCTAGATGAGTTGTAATTTTGTTGTTCCACCCTTTATGTGAAAATCTGGTGTTTCTTACAAGTTCTGGCTCATACAGTCTGTGTCTGTGATCAGCCTCAGAGCCAGACAAATTCCATGCAGTAGTTTTTGTGTGTAAGTGACCAGTGAAAAACCCTAAATCTGAAAATAATTAAACTTCTACTTTAATTTTCAATGTCAGCTGAATACTCGAGGGAATTTCAACATGATGTATGAATAATTAACACTAGCAGTTTAAAGCAGCCTTCTTGCTAAGACTAAGCACTATGCAAAGGAAGTAAAATAAAAACACCCTTTACAATTTCCTAAAGGGAGAAGAAAAGGTAAATAATTACTTAATCTCCTGAGACTCGGGTGAAGTCAGAAACTTCTATTGAAATTACTCTGCCAATAATTTAATATTTTAATTGCCACAAAATCATGGAATTCAGTTACAATGAGCAAATTGTGGCTGTTTGTCCCTGGTTGTGCTCCTCGTGTCCTTTCATGGTTATACATTTTAAGGGCAGTGGCCCAACATGTTGCATGTGTGCCTAAAAGAAATCTGGTAAAAGTAAAATCACAGTTTCAAGGTAAAATTTGATTTAAAAGCTGAAAGTCATATCCAGCTTTCTTGGAGGAGGAGCCTTGTCCCATTCTAGTATTTTTCTGAGCATGCATCACTTGCTTCTGTTGTGCCATAGGGATGGAATAGATACACTGGAAAGGGAGAGATTTGGAGCTGCTGCTGCAGCTTTCCATCTTTGCCTCTTGATTTTGCACGATTCAGGGTCTTGATTTTGCTCTCACCAGAACTCCTACTTGTCTTCTGTGCTCGAGTTCCTTTTAAAGCAAAACAAAAAGCACAGTTCTGCATTAAATACGTCACCAGGAGGTTGTGCTGCCATGCATGCTGATGATCATAAAGAAAATACTGAACAGATTTACTTCAGCTCTCTAAAGAAATTCACTTCCAGGCTGAATGCCAGCATGAGAAATATTGGCTTTAAAAGGAGCAGTTTTGGAAGGTGATACAGCCCTGGAAATAGGATGAAACTTCCAAATGCTCCAGAGCTCTAACAAACAGGTTGTGGTAATAAAGAGTTGGCAAGGACAATCCCTGTTTGAGGGGAGATTCTGGAGGATGGAGCAAAATAAATTCAATTAGTATCAGTTTAAAGTCTGGCCTTGTTAGTGAAGTCAGGTTTTTTTCACAGAGTCATAGAATAGCTTGTGTTCAAAGGGGTCTTAAAGACCATCCCATTCCAACCCCCTGCCATGGGCAGAGACACCTTCCACTAGACCAGGATGCTCCAAAGAAGTTCCTGCTGCAGGGTTCTTTACCTGTGTGGCCAGGTGATTCAAAGAGTTCCATCTGATGGTGACTCATATCTGGTTAATGCCCATCAGAGTCAGTCTGCTCAGTGAAGAACAGCTCAGCCTATAAATCTCTTTTCTTTCTGTCGCTGCCTTTCAACGACAACGTAATTCCATTTAATACTTTCTGCTAACACTTGGTTGGTGCTCTAAACTGAGAGGAAATGGGCAAAACTGGATACAAATGCATCTTGGCAATGATTCAGCTGGATCTGAGGAGGAATATTAGAAAGGGATTGTGTGTGTGTAAAAAGTGAGAACAGTGAAAATACACTGTTGTTGTGTAGCTGTGGTCAGGCAATCTGACAGCTCTGTGCTGCAAAAAGCAGGATAATTAGCACTTTTCCCTTCCAATAAGGGTGTTTTGGGCATCTTGGATTTCTCTCTCTCTCTGAATTTGGTCCTAGCTCTTAAAATATTGTTTTTAATTGCTCTTTTCTTTGGAGCAATGAATAATTTAGGCTCATAACATGTAAGAAACTCTATTCTCCCAAACTGGTTTCAAATGTACTTCGCAAACCCAAACCCAACTGCTTCATCAGGTGCTGAATTTCAGCAATATGTCACTGCAGACTCTTCCTGTCTTCCTGCAAATATATCCAGACACAGATGCATCCAGTGTCTGCCCCAGAGCACTCTGTGGGAAGCTGACTTCATCCCAGCTCCGTTTGGGACTGCCTGGAGATGCTGATCCTTGGCCTTGCAGCCTGGAAAGCGCCTTTTGTGAGCAGGAGGCAAGAAAAAATAGGAGAGTGCAGCTTGAGTTGGGGGTCCTGCAGGTTTGCAGGGAGTTTGTGCTGCAGGAGGGGGCGTTTGAGCTCGGAGGTGAGGTGTCCAGGTGTCCAGGTGTCCAGGTGTCCAGGGTGGCTGGAGGGCGCACAGGTACAAGTGCCAAGGACACAAGAGGGAGCTGTGGACTCTTCTGAGATGCTGCAGGGTTCCTCCAGGCATGGAAACACGTGTGAATGGGCAGGAGAAGGAGCCTGGGGAGAGCAAGAGCCTCTGGAAAGGCAGAGCAGGCATCTGCTGTGCTTGCACTTCCAGGGTGGCTTTGCTACTGGTTAACCCTAAGGGATCTGGAGAGGAAGTTGGAAGGGAACACATCTTCCTCAGGGAATACAGATTAAAAATAATAGATGGTTAACATTGGACTTGATGATTTAGAGGTTTTTTCCAACCTAAATGATTCTGTGGTTGTTCCTGAATCCGATGCCATTGTGGAGACAGGCGTTAGATGTGTGGAATTACACCTGCTGTTCTAGTGTTGAGCTTCACTGCTTATTCTTTCCTGTTTATTTTGAATTACACCTGGCTGTAATTCCATGTCATAAATAGGCAATCCTTTAAATTCTGCATTATGTGAAGCTCTGTAAGCATCAGCTCCATCAGCAGAGCTTCCTGGAGGCTTCAGATCAGCTGCTGGGCGAGTCCAGGGCTGTCACCAGTGCTTGGAACTCTGCAGATACCCAGTTTGCATATTCCCTGTCTCAGCCTCTTTTTCTGGGTAATAGCATTGCTCACATTATCAGGTGGTCTGAAGCTCTGCATCCCTTAACCATCCCTTAACACATGCTTTGTGTGTTTGACTGTACTTCTCAAATATCCAGAGTATTTTCTCTTGAACAAAATTGCTGCTTTCCTTCCCCCTCTCTTCTTTAAAGCTCCTTTAAACACCTCTTGCATTTTTGTCCTCGTTCTTGCCTTTCACCCCAGTTCCTGGGTGGATACTACGTGCTATACTTGATACAGTCTGAGCTATAAATAAGGAGCAGTTTGTTGGAAAGTAAAATTAGCAGGCCAGATTTTCAATCGCGCTTCTAAATCTGCGCCCAGGCACCTCAGAGTGTGCCTGTCCTCGTTTCCCAAGGTGCTGAATCCTGTTGTTATCCTTGATTTCAGTGGGGATTGGTGATGCTCAGGACTCCTGGAAATCAGGTCACTTTTATATTTGGGTCCTGGGCATGGATGGAAGGGCCTGATCTCCACAAGTGTGTTGTCAGTGGAGGGATTAAGGCATGGGCAGGTTGGAGGCTTGTTCCAGGTCAGTGCCTTACCAGGCAGCAGAGTGAAGTGGGGGATTTGGGAAGGGAGGTTCCTGTGTATAAAGAGTAGCATGAGATTCTCAATGGGTGATGCTGTGGACTCACTTATGTCCCTGTGGTGACAAATTGCAAGTTCTTGAACTCACAAGTCACAAAATCCATCATTCCACTTTGAAATGTGGTCACAGGCTGGAGTTGTTACCATGATCTGAACATGGCTGAAAGGGAATCATCTGCAGATCCACTGCAGGAATGTTCCTGGTGAGTTATGGCTGGAGGAAACCACAGAACTTGGCCTCCCTGTAATGGTCCTGAAGTGGTGCCAGCTCCATTCTCTTGCAGTCATTGAAAGTGTTGCTGTCCATGGGAGTACAATAAGGATTCAGTCAGAAGCCTAAGTGAGAATTTTTTAAGTAAGAATCTGGAATTTAGGCAAATGGAAAAATACAGCTGTGGGTATATCGTGGTGGCTCCTGGGTTAGTCTTCAGCTCAAATCAAATTGTCCAGCTGAGTGTGTACCACACTAATGAGCACAACTAGAAATGCCCACGCAGAGAATTCCTGGTCTTTGATTTTTGACAAGCAATGAACCAATGCAGATCAGAACAGGGACAGCTTGGTGGTGTTCCTGAAAATGCACTCAGCTGGGGGGTGCTGCTGTTTGTGTTTTAAAAGTGTGCAACACCTGGGCATTACCCCAGTGGTTAAGCTAATTGAAATCACAATTTCCAGCCAGCGCTGCACCAGTGCAAAGGGAAATGCTTTAGAGGTTCAGATTTTCATAAGGATTGCTTCCTGTACCAGGGAGCTGCTCCTGTGCTGCAAAACAACCAAAATACAGCTGGTAATGCTGGGGGAAAACAGCAGCTCTGTTATTTTCCTTCCTGGGGTGGAGGAGTTCACGAATGCCACCTGAACCACTGATGAGCACCAAAGGATGGATTGCTCAGCAGCTCTGAGCTCACCTGCCCTCACCTTCATGCTTCCAAGGCTGCTGAGCCAGGCAGGCGTTGGGAAATGTGCCAGCTTCTCTAGTTTAGGAGTTTCTAGAAACACAGCAGGAAGATCATCAAAGAGTGGCCCCTGTGGCAATTTTACCCATGTTGTGGCAGCTCATGCAACAGAACATCATCAAGGGAGGTGATGGATTTGTACTGCTGGAGTCTCTTTATGGGTTCATCTTGCTCTGGGAGAAGTTGGGAAAAAGGGCTCTGCAAGTGGGAGAGGTGGCCAGATCTCACCAGAGTGCTGACATCACTTTTGTCTTTCAATTTGCTTTGTGCTTTAGGAAAAAAACCCCTCGTGTGGATTGCCTGGGAACAGAATAAGAGGGAGCTGCAGCTGGAGCTGGAAGGGAAGGAATGACAGAAGAGGGGCCAGTTTGATAGATGCTTGTTGACACTGCAAAGAGAAATACTTGCTTTACCTGCCACCACGAAAAATAGTTCTGGGCTTTTGACTGTGTTTTTGGCAGCTGTGCTTTTGTAATTAAATTGTGCCCCTGGTTAGGAAGGCACAGGTAGAGGATGATTAAAAGCCTCAGAGGATGTGGTTGCTGCATTTCCCCGTTTATAGCTGTGTAACCCAGGGCTCTGGTTTACAAAACCCGAACATACACAGAGTATCAAGCAGAAAGAGTATCCAAAATGGGTTTTCTTTGTTAGCTCAAGAGCCTCCAAGTTCTTCCCAGCCTCCTGTGTGTTCATATGCCAAGACAAGTACTTGGCATCCTGTTCCACTGCTCCGAGCTCTGCTGGAGGAAGAGCAGCTGCTTCAGTCTACATTTCCCAACACAGCTTTTCCCTCTTTGGGAAGAGTGTTTACATAGCTACTTTAAGCAAGCAGGGATTACAGAAAGAGGAGGTTAAAGCTGAATTTGGCTTCTGGGATTTCTGAAAGCTTCCTCTGTTGCCAGCCCCCTCCTTCTGCTCCTTCTGGGATCCTTCAGGGTGGAAGTCTGGTGAGGACCAGGAGTTCCTGAGCCTGGAACTCAGGAGCTTGTGCTCCTCTGGAAGGAATGAGGGCTGTGTTTCATGATCATTTTCCAAACTTAGTCCATGATGCCAAAGGGCTGGGCTGGGCATGCTCAGCCATTTGTTCTTGTCCTGTTTTTCAGCTCCCCTCTTACCCCAACAAAACCATCACAAGGTTGTTTGGAGATGAATTTCAAAACAACGTTCCTTTTGCTCATACCAGAGCCCAGCTCAGCACCACTACCTCAGTTCTGATCCAGGCAGGGAAATCTCACAGAGTTTAACAAGAACAAGTGCAAGATGCTGCATCTGGGTGGGAGCAATCCCCAGATTCTTCTCTACTTTTATATATTGCATTTGTCATCCAGGAGAGTCATGTTAAACACCCAAGATCCCACAATGGAAAGGGCAGGGGACAGGGGAATACATGTAAAAGAGAAAGGATTGGTGAAAGAGCAAGTGGAAGGAAACCCTCTGCAAGGTCCTTTTGCAGTCATTAGGTAATGCTGAGTTGCTTCAAACCCCAAGAGAGGAGAATTGGAGAAGCTCTCCTGGAATAGGATTCCTGGGAGCAGGGAAGACCATCCTGGATGGCATATCATGGAGTAAAACCAGCTCAAAATACCCCTGGTGGGATGATCCCAGAGGGAAAGGCTGCTGTTCAGATGAGAGCATGGTGTGAGGGAGGGCAGCCAGCTCAAGCAGAACAGGGTGGCTTGGAGGTCCTCAGGGTAAGTTCCCTGGGTACTCTGAATCATTAGAGCAGTTTTTGTGCCCACTAAATACACTAAATACAGACCTGAGTTGCTGGCTGAGCTGCAGCAGTGCAAGCCTGCAAGCCAGGGAGGCTCAGGTGAGCATGGCACATGGAGATCTGTTTTTCCCTTTTTCCTTTTTTAAATTTTTTTTTCCTTCTTCATGCTCTTGAAGTTTTGGTGGAGACAGTAAAAAGTGTGTTCAGTCCGACTGAGCCTGCCAGGGATCTGCATCTGTCCCAAATCCCTGCAGAGAGAGCCCTACAGGCATTTTACGTGCATGAAAAACTAATGCAAGGTTTTCTCACTGTCAAGACACATCTGTAGGAAGCAGGAGAGTCTGCATGCCCTTCCAGGGCTCTGCACCCTATTTCCATTCCCATTTTCCCTGGAGTGCTGCTTCCTGACAGGAGGGTGTAGCCAGGGGGGATTGGTTCCTTCTCCCACGTAACAAGTGGCAGGACCAGAGGAAATGGCCTCAAGTTGTCCCAAGGGATGTTTAAATTGGGTATTAAGAAAAAATTCTTCTCTGAAGAGGTGGTCAGGATTTGGAACAGGCTGCCCAGGGCAGCAATGGAATCACCATCCCTTAAAAATGTTCAAAATACACGTGGATGTGGCACCTGTGGAGAGGGTTTAGTGATGAACACAGTGGTTCTGGGTTAATGGTTGGGACTCCATGAGAGTTCTTTTCCAACCTTAATGACTTTATCATTCTGTTATTCTGTGATTAATCATGGTCCCTCTTTCCCCCAAACAGCACTTACTGGGAGGAGCCCTTTTGTGCACTGGTGCAGAGAACAGGATGTGATGCTTTTTCAGAAATGCTGGAAATCAGCTGATGTATTGCAAGGCTGGGACAAAACATTGCCAGGCAGTCATAGGAAGGAAGGAAAAAGGTCTTCAAAAACCCTGTCTTTTCACTGACATGGATTCCAGGTGCTGAAAGGTTTTGGAAAGGTTTTGGAAAAACCTTCACTGACATGGATTCCAGATGCTGAAAGGTTTTGGAAAAAAGGGGCAACCCCTCCTTAGGTATTTAGAAATAAGAGCTGAGTGAGCAACTCTCACTCTTCCCACAGGCTGTGGGAAGCTATGTGTCCCCTGCTGAATCTCTCAGGGAATGTGTATTTGACCTGCTCTGGCCAAATAATCTCTGATACTCCATGACAATCAGGTACTGTGAGCAGAGGGTCATTTTGGGCTTGAAAGTGCCCATGGTTAGCAGGGGATGTAAGGGAACCCTTGGGTGCCACATTAATTGTTGGGGGCTGAGTCCTGATTAGCACAGCTCGTTCCTTAACGAGAGATGGGCTTTTCAATAACTTCACAGAATCCTGCCACAGACTCTGATTTACCTCTGACAAGTTAAACCAGGGCCAGATCAATACTGTGCTCTGTGGCAGTAAATAGGCTTGGTTTTAAGTATTGAGTAAGAATTTATTTCAGAGTAAGGGTGGGTTTTTAAAAGGGTAGAGCTCTCTGGCCTTCCAAGGCTGTGGATGGTGGCTGGATCTGCTGGTGCAGATCTCAACTCCTTGCAGTGGGGGCAGTGAAAGCAGGGGTGCATCAGTCCCCTGGGAGTGGGGAGGCAGCAGGGATCTCCTTAATGGGAGCAGTTTCACTGAGAAGCACCTTGTTGGGAAGCACCACTCGGTTCTGTGAGTGGCCTGAGGACCGGAGGAGACTTCCCATAAAAATATTTCTGTATCCACCAGGTAAAGCTGGTCTGACTGGGCCTCCAGCCTGGCTGTGGGGGTGTGCCTGCTTCCCCAGCCCAGGGTGGGGATGTCTGTGGGGAGGGTGAGCTGTCCCAGTACCCCTGGAGGAGTTTTGTTGTGCACAGGGCTGCCAGCTCCTCTCTGGGAAGGAGACGTTTCAGGTACCCATAAAATCACATTACTTAGAGGTATAATCATCCTCGAGGAATGCAGGATCTCCCCAGGAAAAGTGTTCACTTTTACTACTCATTTTCTTAGATATATATCACAGGATGGTTTGGGTTGGAATTAACTTCTTAAGATCACCCAATTCCACCCCCTGCTATGAGCAGGGACACCTGTAGCCCTGGTTCATGCCTGAGATGTTTTGGTTTTCTGAAACTCCTTTCCCAGAGAGTTTTCTATAAACACGAGACACGTTTTTCTAACTGTAACATTTATTTACATTCTTTCCCTAGGAGGGACTTCTTGATGTCCCTCTGGTCTGACCAATGTGATTGAAGAAGTTTGTCTTTGTTTCACCAATTGAGTTGTTCTCTGTAGAACAGTATAAAAGGGAAGAAATTCCCAGAAATACACACAGTCGTTGTCAGCCTTCTGAAGTCAGAGTCTGTGTTGCTGTGGTGTATAACAACGTCAGACACCTTCCACTATCCCAGGTTGCTTCAAGCCTCATCCAACCTGGCCTTGGACACTTCCAAGAACCCAGGGGGAGGCACAGCTTCTCTGTGCAACCTGTGCCAGAGCCTCACCACCCTCACAGAGAAGAATTTCTTCTTAAAATCCAGTCTAAGTCTCCCCTCCTCACTCAGCTTGTCGTGTATGTTTAGAACAGAGTCCGTGTCCCTTTCTCACACTGCCAAACCATCACCAGTCATGAGACAACCAGTCTGAGTCCTGTCTGCTCTCATCACACCAAGCACAGCCCAACAGGACAATCCAGACTTGAGTAATTGACCCGGGGACAGCATGAGGAACCAGACTAATTATGGTGAATACTCAGCTTCAACATTTTCTTTGTCACGACTGTTTAATCCTCCCTTAATCCCCTAATGCTGCTCAGTGACTTTTCTTGTGTTATCTTTATTGTCTTGCTAATAAGATGTTGCACGTAGCAGAGATTTACACTGAAAGGTATTAAGGAGGATTATGTGAAGATTAGACAAGAAACGTTCACAACTGGTTGGAGATTTCTGAGTACCCAAATTTTTAATTTCTCTAGTGCAAGGATTTTACTGTTTTTTTCAAATAATTCATAGAGAATTTCTCCTAGAAAAATTCAAAAAGTTGCTACTGTTCAAAATAATTCTCTTGAATTGCAGCCCTGGTTTTGTTCAGGCTGTTATTAGCTGTATTTGTCATCTGGTTTTATTTGTTGGTTTCTTTTTTTCAGAAAGTGGACCCAAATTATGAGGGGCAAAAAAAAAGGAGGGAGAATTAAACTCAAATGGGATCTCTCTCTGCTGGACCAGGCACACATGAGCATCCTCCCTGCTGATGAGTGCAGGTGGACTTTGACACTCAGATCACAGATTTCAGAGGGCTCTGTGGATGCTGGAAAACGTTTTGTGCTGAGCCTTTATAACCACAATTATTTAACCTCTAACGCCTGGCTGTGGAGGAGGAGGGCTGATGTCTTACAGCTGAGATTTTTTGGCTATTATTTTACCATCAGTAAATTGATCTAGCTGGAATTTTGCTGCAGCAAAGGCACCTTTCAATTAGATCAGCACTTAAAGTGGAAAATTAAAATACTTCAAAATAAAATAGCAGAAACTAAGGGCAGGTGGATTTTATGTTTAACTCTCAAGAGCTACTGGAAATTAATCTTACTGCAGGGCCCTAATCAGAATCAGCCACTGAATCAGGATTTGGTCCCTGTTTTCCTTCAAAAGCTACAACTCTGTGTGTACAGTGTCAGGCTGGGACACAGTGCTTGTGAATCCCTGATGAATCCCTGATGAATCCCTGATGAATCCCTGATGCTGTGCCACAAGAGCCTTTCCCAAGACTTCACATTGGCCTCAGAAATCTTCTGTAATCGAGCGGCTGCTGCTGGTGGGTGTGAGGCTGATTTGACTTTCAGGTATCAGTTCCTTCCAAAGAAAACAGAAATAATGAATAGGAAATGGTACTTGCTGACAGCTTTTCTGACATTTCCTGCCTGTCCTTAACAGTGGTCTTGCATTCCCTGTTCTACAGGCATTGGAAGACACCACCTGCAGTGATTTGAATGCAGTGGTGGGATGCTTCTCTGGGGATTCTACAGAACATCCTACTTCTGACACCCATTCTGAGTGCTCAGCAGGCTCCCTTCACCCTAGTTCTTCTTGTCAGCCCAGCTAATAATAGCTGGTGTTTATTATTAGCACCTTTTGTTATTACCTCCATGAATAGAGGTTGAGTCACAGAGTCACTGAGTGATTTAGGTTGGAAAATACCTCCAAGATCCTCCAGTCCAGCTGTTCCCCCAGCACTGCTAACCCACCACTAACCCATGTCCCCCAGTGCCACATCCAGACAGACAACACTGCTTTCAAATCCCTCCAGGGATGGTGATTCCCCTGGTTCCCTGAGCAGCCTGGTGCCATGGCTGACCACCCTTGGGAAGGTGGACCTGCTCTGTCCCCATGCTCTGAGCTGTTCAACTCCATCCATCCTGGGCAGCCTGGTCTGCAAATCTCCCAGCAATGGGAATTTTCTGCCTGACATCATCTCATTTAGTGGTTCACTGTGCTCCTTGTGGAACAGTTGACCTGCTGTCCCACTGAACTTCCCATTAATGCAATTAAAAGCCTCTTGGTCCTGGCCTTGTCTACATGGACATGCCTAATGAATCCTTTCTTTTGGGCAGGAAAATGCACATGAAGATGAGTGGAACCAGATGATCTATAAGGTCCCTTTCAACCCAAACTGATTTTCTGTCTTCCCTCTGTCTTGTTGAAGTTGTTTGACCCCCCACATAGATGTGGGTTGTTTTTTTCTTAAGACTTCTGATTGCTTTCATCCATTTTTACATCTTTACTGAAGCCTCCGGTCCTGCTTCAAAAGCTCTGGGAATTCTGCACCCAGCCTTCAAAATCAGAAGGGCTGGGAAATGTAATGCAACACCACTAACAGGCAACAAACTTCATCTTATGTTGTAATTTCCCTAAAAAATCATTTCTATTTCTTCATCCAAGGGACTTTCTGATGCCATCTGGAGTGGTAGAGGTTGCAGTGTTGCATGATGCAAGTTCCTACCCCTACCACAGAACCTGCCTAGACAGGAACATGCTGGTGGCTAAATTTTGGGACTGGCCAGCCCTGGATTTCTAGCCTGCTATGCAATTCTGATTTATGGTATTGAAAGAAGCCCTGAGCCATCTAATTAACTGCTGGCTACCCAAACCACAGCAAATATGAGGAGTGATTTACTGTCACACTGACATGCTCAACAGTCACGATGACAAGCACAAAATGGAAGTTTTCTCAACTCAAATGCTCTCTTGTGGTAAAGAGGAGGCACTTCATAATTGCAGAACCAGAAAATGGAGACAGCTTATTTCTCTCCTGGCAGCTTTGTTAATAAAACATTGGGAAGGCAAATAATTACCTGACATGCAATTACATCTAAGCTGTTTTCCTTGAGAAAAAAAAAAAAGCCACAATAGAAGTGTTGGGCGTCTGATTTTATTATCCTGTCTGGAAAGGCTGTATTGGATATTTGGAATGGATACTCAATTTATGCTTTGTTATTGAGCGGACTGAGTGCTGGTTGTCTCCTTGGGCTGTGTTTTACTGCCAGGGAGTTTCAGAGTGGCCAGGGTGAAGTAGGAACCTTTCTCCTAAACTCTTAAATGTGGAAAGAGTTGGAAATGCAGGTTGGAGAATGCCCAGATTTAGAGTTTTTCAGAAGCTCGTGGCCTTGCCATTTTGCCAGCACTGCTTCTCAAATGATCAGATCACTGAACCAGAGAATGGGTTGGTTAGATTGGAAGGAGACCTTAAAGGTCACCTAAATCCTCCCACCTCCAGCAGGAGGAGTGGGTTGTAGGGAGCCTGGTGAGCTCTGCTTTTTCAAATGAGGTCTGTGCATGCTGCAGGTGAGATTTCTCTGTGTTCCACATGAGTTTCTTGCTCTTCACCACACCTGGCTGTGGGTAAAGCCCCTAAGCTGAAATTTATGATGGAGTACTAAACTCATTTTGTCTCAGTGTTTCAGGATTAGGACAGCAGGATCCATCCAGCCTGGCAGAGGCTCTGGGGCCAGTAACAGTGTGTACATGAAATAAAGTTCCTCTTGAAGGAAAAAATTCCTTTTGGTTTTTCATTGGGCAATTTTCCTTCTCATTCTTCTGTAAATATGAATGAGTTTCTAATGCTGGTGGTAACTTTTTAATATTTTTGTCAGTCTGAAATTACAGAATCACAGAATGGTTTGGGTTGGAAGGGACATTAAAAGCTCACCTCATTCCAACCCCCTGCCATGGGCAGGGACACCTTCCACTATCACAGCTTGCTTGGGATCAATCCATAT
Organism: Phylloscopus whistleri; assembly: GCA_017589585.1. Classification (NCBI taxonomy): domain Eukaryota; kingdom Metazoa; phylum Chordata; class Aves; order Passeriformes; family Phylloscopidae; genus Phylloscopus; species Phylloscopus whistleri. The sequence goes on from JADMLD010000529.1 coordinate 3,237,750, forward strand.
TTTTTTTCTTACAAGAGCAGAATATTGAAGATGCATCAAAGTTGATGCATTTGCTGTTTCCATGAAACGCTGGATGGATTTTATTAAAATTGAAGAATCGCTCTCCATGCCCACAATTAATATTTTTTCCTTCCATCTTTAATTGCATTAAAAGTTTAATATTTCTTGCTCTGTGATATTTCCATATTCCAGCAGAATAAAAAGCCTGAGAAGCTGCTTTTCCAGCTCTAGAGACATCAGCATGTACCTCCTGATCCTTGTGGGTGGGTGGTTTATGTTTCAAAATTTGCGTGATTAAGGAAAATCTGAGGTTTATTTTAATTGAAAATTGAATCCTTATGCTTCCCAGAGACACTCTGGTTGTCAGGTCTATAAAACCACATAGTAAATAAAAATCTTCCCAAAAGCACTGTAGCAGAAGATGTTGCTACTTCCAAGTCAGTTGAGGGCTTGTGGAGGGAGGGGGTGGGGGAACCATCAGATATTTTTGGGTTTCAGGTGCAAGTTGATGTTTTCAGGTGCATGCACTTAGGCCCAGAGGCAGAGGGGAAGGAGCTGGACAAAGCAGGGTCAAGGCAGGACTTCCCTTAGGCTGAGACACCAACATGTGATGTGGGTGATGCAGTCGAATGTCTCTGCTCATTGCAGGAGGTTGGACTAAATGAGATTTAAAGGTCCCTCCCAACCCAAACCATTCTGTGACAGAGGACCTGGCCACTGGTAGTGATGCAGTAGGATTTTAGCTTTTATGTTTTTCAAATCCTGTGCTGCATTAGTGTATAACTCCAAACTCCATATTGAGTGTTAGTGTCTTCACATTTTTGGTCAGACAAAACAAAAATCCCTCTAGGCCTGAAATCTAAGGACACCTTACTGCCTCAGGCTTCAAAAAGTATAAACAAAAGTGAGTTAAGGTGGGAGCAAACTGGGGGTATATGACTTCATTACCTGAAGCAGCAATTGGAGGATTAACCCCTGATATGTAAATGGATCGAACTTAAAATTGTCTGAAAAACTTGTGACCATCATCCAGCTTGGGTGTAGCCCCTCTTGGAGGCTTTGACTGCCCAAGGTGTACCTAGTGAAGGCCTTTAATAAATACCTGCTTTTATTCTCTTAATCTTATCTAGTGTCTGCTCTAGGTAGCCACTCCAAGGCATCAGTCCACTGTCTGTGGGTGGTCTGAGTATTGTGGATTTGTTTTCAGTGGCGTGGGAGCTGCTGTCCTGCAGCACCACTGCACATCTTCACACTGTCATCTTGGACTGGATGCTTAGCTGGTGCTGTTTATCTTATTTCCAGGACTTGCCTGCTAGGGAAGGCTAAAAATAGACCACGTTGTGTTTTTCTGTTACAAAATCAGGGTGAGTATTAAAGAGTGAGTTCTTGGGCTGATTTACTGAAAATAGCAACTCGTGTTAACGTGAACCAGAGATCAGTGTACAGACATGCAATGCCCAAGGGTATTAAAATTGCTTCAGGTTTAGTAGGTGTTTCTTGCAGTCATTAGGTGAGATTTTAGAGAGTTACTCCTTGGCATTTGCAACATATAGGAAATTCTGGTTAAAGTTCAGTTTTGCCTCAGTGAACAAAACATATGAAACTGTAGAGTGCTTTCCATGTGAACATTCTCAATTAAATCATGCCTGCTTATGAGGGGTCTGTTTTGCATCTGGTTTAGCATCTCTAGTGACATGGACAGTGGGATTGAGGGCAGCACTGAGGGACAAGGTGTGAGCAGTCCTGCCCATCCCATGTGATTGTGGCACACACTGGAGGGGCTGGAGGACCCTCCCCTGCCTGGCAATCAAATGCTTTGCTGATATTCTTAATTGCTGAGCAGGGATATTCAACATTTTTTAAGCCAGTGAGAGTTCAGACAGAGTAAGGACTTCACAATTGGATTTTTTAAAATCCATATAACGTGACTGGGCACAGCAGTGAGGTGAAGGGTTCTTTTCTCTGCGAGCCTTGAAAGTTGTTTTGGATTGAATTGTTGAAATCAAGTAGCATTTGCTGCATGCTTCTGATTTTGCTAGGAGCAAGTAAAAGTTCAAACTGAAGTCTTGACTTCGCTGTACATAAAAATTCCTTTGTAGAATACGTCTGTTTTGATCTCAGTTTGACTGTCTGTCTCTTCTGCATCTTGCACCTAATCTGTATTCCAGCGGGATAAAATGAACTTGATAATGGCCTTTCAGCTTGTCATCTTAAAACACGTGCTTGGCCTGGAGGAGCCAATAAAAGTCATGTTTATTAGAGTCTTTCAGTCTAGTGATTGGGAATGGGCTGACCTGCTGGCTGCAGGGACGTATGCAAAGTGGATTTTAGATGGATCTTGTAGCTAGTGGTGTTCAAAAGTAGCAAACAGCACAGTTTTGGATCTGAGCACAGTTAAAGTCAAAGAAACGCTTTCATGTCTTTATCAGGCATTCACACACTGTGCTTCCCATTGGGAGCATCTGCTCTACCCAGGGTATCTAAAAGCCATATGACCAGGTGGGAGCAAGTCACATTACTGCCATCACAGCCAGGGGGAAGAGGTGAGTGCCTTCAGAGTTACTAACAGGTTATAATACACCTGTAAGAGAGGAGGTTGTGAGCTTTCTTCTAACATTACCAGTTTCTCACCACTCACTTTATAAAGACCTTAGTATGGCTGGTCCAAACTTCGGCATCCAAAGTCCAGTGAGATGTATCCCATCACCAACGTGGAAATTCATTGTTCCATGTACTTGTGCAGCTCTTTCCCTTTAGCAGTGATGATTTGCCCTCCTTGGCTGTGTGATACCACACCTGCCATCCTCTCTGGATCAGAAAAAACCTGTGACTGCCTGGAGTTCAGCTCCAACTGTGATTGCAGCTTGGGAGAGAAGAGTAAATAACCTTTACTTGTGCAGTAGGTCCCTGAAATATGTATGAGTAACTAGTGCCAGCAGAGCTGGGGTAAGCCAAGGAGCAGAGCGTGTTTTGACAGCATCAGTCCCTCTGTGCTGGGAGCGTGCAAGGCTGGTTAGTGGATGTGATTCAGCACTCCCCAGCCCTGACTCCACTGCCAGGGCTGGTTTGCTGTCTGGTTAGTGAGTCAGCAAGCTTGCAGCTTCACCCTGCCCTCGTCTGGATGAATATTTACTGAGCCCAGGGACAGAGAATGCTGCAGGGCGGGCAGTGAGAAGGGAAGGGGATGTGGCACAGAGGCCTCCAGTCCCCACGGGGACTCTTGGCTGGCATGAGGAATCTGGCCTGAGACACGCCTCATTCAGTGATTTCCTTTTGTAATAATGCTGGTGCTGCTCTGTCTCCAGAGCTTTGGTGAGTGCCCCACCAGGTTTTTCCTTAACAGGGAGCAAGTGTGGAGGGTGTAAGCCTGCAGCCTGGGTTATCATTTGCACAGTGAAGTTACACTGCCGTGATTCACACTGTAGGCTTCCTTGACAAATAGATACTCCTGGAGGAAAATAATTGGATATGTAGATTGATGATAGAATCATTTAGATTGGAAAACACTTCTGAGGTCATTGAGTCCAACCACTCCCCCAAGTACTGCCAAGATCATCACTAACCCATATCCCCAGGTATCAGATCCACACATCTTTTAAATCCCTCCAGGGATGGTGTCTCAATCATTGTCCTGGACAGCCTGATGTAGGGCTTGACAAGTCTTCCCATGAAGAAATCTTCCCTAATATCCAGTCTAAACTTCCCCTGGCTTAACTTGAGGTCATCTCTTCTCCTGTCCCTCTTCCCTGGGAGCAGAGCCCAACCTCTCCTGGCTGCCTCTTCCTGTCAGGGAGTTGTGCAGAGGCACAAGGTTCCTCCTGAGCCTCCTTTTCCCCCACCAGCCTCCTTTCCCCCACCAGCTCCCTCAGCTGCTTCTCATCAGAATTGTGCTCAGAGCCTGTTATTATTTTTTGTTTATTATGAGGAGCATCACCCTGAGAATAAGAAAACTTAAGACATGTTCCAGGCTGAAAGCACAGAACTTGAAGCAAGCAGCAACATACAAAGAACTGTTTTAAAAGTACCTGGAAATTTAGTTTAGTCTTGAACACCCATATTTTCCCACTCTGGTGCCTTGCATGAACACAAGGTGAGTAAGGTGGCACAGGCCTGCAGATTTTATGTTGTCTTGTAGTCTTGCAGTAGTTACTTGGAGTAACTGTTTTGCCATCCTAATGCCATCCTAAGTCATTCATCACATTGCACTTGTGGATGGACTGGAGAGAGGGACAGAGCTTCCTTCTCTCTCTTCCACTCCATATTATTTTACTTTTTTCTTCAGCACAAGTAGAGCAGAGATAGAGAGCACAGAGGAAGGATCAGAAATGCAGGAGCAGAAACAGATGGCCAAAGCTCTTTCTTGCTCTTTCTTTCTTCTCTTTCTTTCTCAGACAGAGAAGCTGGTGCTTTTCACACTGCAATCTTTGATGGAAGTTCTAAGTATCAATTCCACATAGTTTTAAGGAGTTTTCTATCTTCTTCATTTCTTGTGTAACTGTTTTAGGAAGCAGAGATGTCTGGGGGGAAGATCTGGAAGATGGCTTTGAGGAGCTGAATTTGGCTTCTGACTTAGTGTTGAAACAATTGCTGATTCTCCTTTGAATAAAAAAAAAGGCAGCAGCTCTTAGATTCAGTCACGTTCTGTTGTTAGTGCTGAAATTGTCTGAAAGAAATGTCTGGAATTGCCTGACATTGTCTCATGCGTTTCATCCTCACCATTGTTAAGGTTCATTAATGATTCCATTATAAACCCCTATTTGCAGAAATGATTTTCTAAAAGCAATCTCTGTGTTATATTATTATGTTGTTTATATTATAGAAATGCTCAAGGACTAGACATGTATTAATAGGGAGCCTTGTGACTGTGGAGCCAGCAATTACTTGACTGGTGATTATTCTATCACAAACTCTGCTGACTCTCAGCACTTTGGACAGGAGAATAAAATTCCTTCAGCAAATTGGGAAGATAATTTCCTTTGGAATAGTGGTTGTTACACAGTGCTGGAAATCCTCTGAATGCAGATAAGCAGTAAAAGCCAGCTAGCTCTAGGCAATGCAGTCGATGCTTTGGAATAGACTGTCATGGTGGAGAGCCTTGTGAGTCACCAGGGATACAATGAAGATGGTAAAGGAGATCTCCAAGCCTTTCAGGAGAGGACATGCTGGGTGGAAGACCAGGCAGCTGTAACCATTTCTCTTCCCTGTACTCCTTCCATGATGTGTCCCACTGGGTGGGATGGCTGTGGGGGTGGGAGTTTGTCCCTCCTTTCCATAGGGTTAATCCCTGTCTCTTCCCTACTGTGTCACTGTGTCCCAACAGAAAAGTGAGGCCACTCAGTACCCAAAGAGAGACAAGAGAGCAGCTTTAGAGGAATGTGCAGGGCAAGATCAAGTGATCATGTCCTGCTTAGTTGCTCCAAGGACACAAGAATCCCTCCCTTCCCCTCTGGATACAGTGGAGTCATAGGTTGCCTCTTCCATGAGGATACCACAGGACAGTTCTCCCCATGTGCCAGCCTCTTCTGTGGCTGCATCCAGAGGATGATTCAGCTGGGACTCTGCTTCCTCCCCTCTCCTCCTGGAGGGTTGGGGAAGGGACCAGTCCTTGCACATGTAGCCCAACCACAACACATTATTGTGTAAAACCTCTGAGATTCCAGCACCGTGCCCAAGGAAGCCCAGGATGGAAAATTCCAGCCCAGTGATTCTTCATCCTTTTCAAACCACTCTGGCCTTCCCTGCAGCCAGTGGCTACTCCTTCTTTGGTGGTTTAGTGGGGAAAGAAGCACCAAGTCCCAGGCCAAGAATCTTCACTCTCAGCTGCTGTCAAAAGCACGAAGATTACAGAAAAAATGTCTGTATTAGTGCCCTTAAAAATTCAGCAACTTTGCCAGCAGATTCTGGTAGAGCTGAGCTGCCTTTCTGGTCATTCCTTTTTTATTTCCCATTGTTCCTATAGCAAACACCTTGAATATAAATGGTAAAGGTTTCTCCCTACAAATTCTTGGATAAGACTTGACAGTTGATCTCTTGGTGAAGAGCTCTGGAGCCAGGGCTTTTTAGAGGTGTCAGTAAGCACTTCCTGGCAAAGGAAGCTCCCAGCACAGTGCTGTTTACACAAGGGGATGGGATCTTCTAAGAGTTCCAGAAGTTGGGTGGGTTGACACCGGTTTGCTCAGTGAAACTTTTCCATTGCTCCAAGTGAACAACTTCCAAAAATATTAATAGTAATAATAAGGAAGTAGAAGAGAGAGGAGGTGTCAGGGGAAGAGGGACAAAACATGTCCTGGCTGTCTCAAGGGAAATAAGGGAGAAATGTAGACCAGCCATAGCCTATATATATATCTCTATATCTATCTGGGTTTGTGACAATTTTTGTAGGGTGTTAGAGGAGCCTCCTGCAATACCACTGCCTTATTATCAGACACAGACCTGGGTGTCACCTGTTCTTTTGCCCAAGGCATTCCTGATTTAGCAGCTCTATAGGAGCCCCATTATTCAAAGTTTACTTAAAATAATTACTATAATCATCCCTATATTGTCACAGTGTAAGGAACCAGAAAATTGCATTGCATAATGTCCTTGCAGTTGTCTGAGAAACCTCCCGCCTGCCTCGCCAGCAGAGCGCAGAGATTTGATGTGAAATCCCAATTTCCTGCAGAGGGGCTGCCACGGCTCCGAGTCGGCGAGGCGCCGCCGATATATTTATATTTTATCTCAACAATTGAATGAAAGAGGAGCGTTGGCAGAGGTCAAGCGTTGCTTGAACGTGTGTTGCAAATGGTTTCCCAGGGAGACAGCAAATCAGTACTCTTAGGCTCCTGCAGCATCTCCAGAACAACATCCAGCCACCAGCCATAGCCCCGTGCCTGCCGTAGTACTCGGGACCGAGGGCGATGCAGACTAAAGCCAGAGTGAGCGCCTGAGTGGGAGAGCAGTTCCAGAGGATGAGGAAACATTCGGCGAGAGTGGCACCGCTCCCATCCTACAGTGTGTCAGAATTAAACTCGCCTGTGCCAGCCGGTAAATGCTTTTTTTTTTTCCCCCCTGTATATCTCATCCTAGGCAGGAGTTCACTCTGTGTGCTCCTGAGTTCACTCTGTGTGCTCCTCCTGCTCTGTTCCGTGCAGGAATGTTGTGTTTGTGTCTGTGTGTGAATTTTTGAAGTAATGCTCAAGACAGCGTTTTTAGCACTTTAATATCATCTGGGATAAGTGGCAGTTAAATTTCTGTTGCCTGTGTTCAGCTGCTGTGTGAATGACTCCTGGTGAAAGAAACTGATGTTGAAACGTGAGCAACGGATAAAGTTGTTGTACTTCCATTCTGGCTTTTAGAATTGTGTGAAATTGGGTCCATGTAATGTTATTGGCTTTTCTGGAGTATTTTACTATGGTGCTCTAGATTTATTGTTTTTGCTGTGAAGACAGAGGCACCAACTTTTTTTTTTATGCTTGCTGCCCCTCAGCTCAATATAGCAGTTGTCCCTTAAACTGCTTTTTCCCCCCCTTATTTTCAGAAGTGTCAGCTCTAAAGCTATTCTTTAATACAGAAAAACCACAAGGTAGAAACTGGGAGTTCTTTGTATGCTCTTTATCAGCCAGGAGAGCCTTGTTCCTTTAAGAGTGCCCATCAACTTCACATCACGCTTGAGAGTCCCTGGGAGTGTGGTGATGTTGTCCAGCAGGAGATTTGATAGTGAAACAAACAAAAGTCAGTCTGCTGAAAATTTACAATAGGTGTACATGCCGTATAAATGAGAGGTCAAAAGGGAAAGCTTTCTTAAAAACACTCCTGATGTTCAGGTTTGAGTTTTTGACTTAAATGTCTGTAGAAATCTCCACTTTAACTGCACCATTTGAGTTTACAATCCTCAGATGTTTTTAAGAGCTGCGTGGTACTTCCCAAAGTTGCTTGTTGTGCCAGAAATGAGCTGGTTTTTTCCCACCAGGTGTGTGTGTGTGGTGAGGACACTGGAGCTGTAAAACTGCAAAGTGTGTGCGCTGTCTCTGGTTGGAGCCAACCAGCAATGAAAATGTAATTCCTTTTTGTGAGTTGAATACATCCAGGAGCAAAACAAAGCAAGAGCCACGGTCCAGCACTGGTCAGCAGAGCATGACTTCCAGTTCTTCGATCTACCTGGCTCAGGCTGCCTTCAATTACAAACAGGGCTGGGGTTTGATAGACCAGGCAGTAGTTTTGTGTTGTTTTTCTCAGAATTGTGTGTGTGATATTTAGAATTCTGCAGGCTTGGTTGCTACCTGGTGTTTCTTCCTTGAGGGGAAAACGCCTCAAGGAAAGTTGGAGGAGCTGACTGCTTGTTGCTGGTGCACAGCACCAGGCTTTAGGATGTGTGATATTGTAATTCATACCCTCACCTGCTTTTTTAGGAGCAGTGTTATGGCCAGGTGAGCTGGCTGTGCTGGTAAAATGGGGTGATTTGCTCCTCTTCATTTCCTGACCAGGCTCGGGTCATGCCTGGTGGGAAATACAGAGGATTAAAGATTTCCCCTGCCTCACAGGGGTCTAAGACAAGCTGTGTCTGCCTTCAGCTTCACCAGTCCAGCTGCTGCCAGGTGTCTCTGTTAGACCTGTCTTAACCTTCTGCCCATGCTGGGCTGCAGCAGCAGTGTCAAAACTGCACTGCCTGGCTCCTGAGGGAGGGAAAATCCAGTCTGCACAGGAAGGAAGGGCAGTAGACTGGAAGTGAGTACATGACAGCACTTGTCATATCCAACAGGCTGCAAATGGAAAGGTTCTTGCTCGGGATGGACCTGGCCAAGCTGAATTAATGCTGGACCCATACATTAAATGTGTGTGCAGCCAGTTTTTACAGATCAGCAAAGATTTTAGCATGAATTCCCAAAGAATGCTAATGGGGTAGGGCTGCCAGCTTCCCAAAGGCACTGCATCTGTCCCCCCTTTCTTTCCCAAGCATGGGAGGGCATTTGGAAGAGATTCCAGAGCAACTTGGGCTGTGGGCTTGTGTGCTGGGAGGAGAGCAGGGGAGCAGTGTGCTCTGTGTGGACAGTTTCCACACAGTTAAGGTTTGTGGCTTCCTAGATACCTCTGGACAAAACCACAGGAACTGCTGACTCCTGGGAAGTGGAGTGAAATCCAGGCAAGACAACTCCTTTGGTAGGGAAGGTACACCCAGTGCTTGGAGATAAGTGGTCAAAAGTGGAAGGACATGGAGCAGAGATAGCTGCCCAGAAGGGTTGGCACATGGGTGAGTGGGAGGATGTGAGGTGTGTGCCAAGCTGCCACCACAGCCACCAAACCCTTTTGGAACGTGTTTTCACCTCAGCCTGGCCATCCTTCAGCATCAGCCAGGTGTGTGGCATGGACACTGCATGGAGGAGACCTATCCCAAAAATGCCATCATGGAAAGGCAGGGATGAGACCAGTCATGTTGAGCTATTACCTCAAGGGCATTGGAGAAAACAGATGGAAGCATCTCCTGGGATTGCAAAATGCAGCAATACAGTGATAAATCCCTACTGTTGTCCCAGCTGCTTACCTGGAAAGTGTTCCTTTAGCCAACCCTTCCTCAAATGTCCTTAATTAGGCTCTGAGACAGGCAGAGAGATTGAAGCATGTGCTCAATGCACTGCAGTGCTGCCATGGCCTGAGTCTGAGGCAGCCAGGCTTGGACTCATCCTCATCCATCTAAATATAAGCCTTGGTAAGTACTGAGAAGTTCGGGAGAGCTGGACACCTTCAGCAGGTGATTCACCTCCCAGGATTGCTATCTGAGGGAGCTGGAATGAATCACTCCCTGGAGGCACCCATCAGCCAGGAGAGGCAATAGTTTGTGTAGGAAATAAATACAAATACAAAGTGTTGCTGAGCTGTTTGTCAGTGTGTCTGCTGCTTTTTTTGGATCTTGGGAGATCCATGAACCCCCCTGGATTTATTGCAGTGTTTCTTGAAAGTAGAAGCTATATTGTAATTATTTATTAATGAGATCTATATGAGTGATATCTGGACTGTGTAAATTCCTTTCCCAACAACTTCATGTCAAAGCAGCCTCATGGCTTTCATGGAAGCTACTCTTGAGTTACAGCAGTGAAAGTAAAAGTGAGAGTTTAACTGGGAATGTCTTTTTCTTTTTGGAAATGTCACCAAATTCTAGCAATGATAAGATTAATTTTCAGAGGATTTTTTTTTTTTAAAGATTATTACCCTTTTGGTTTGGAGTAGAGTGTATAAATAGCAAAACAATTGGAAACACATCTGATATAATGCATTACAAAATTTATAGCAGAGGGTTTTTTTAATGGGATGGTGTGCAGCTTTGAATCAAATGATTTGTGTTTATCTTGCTCAGTCAGTGCTGGAGTGGTGGGAAGATGGTCTGATCCTGAGATTGGCTTGAATTGGTGTTGGATCAGGTATATCTGGGGAAAAAAAAAAACTCCTGTAGTCTGATGCAGCAAAAGATATCCCTTTGAATGTGTGAGTCCCAAAGGTCTCACTCAGAAGTTGTCACTGAGGTGGTCTCAGAGGAATGTTTATGTAAGCAAAAGCTTAAAATAAAGTCCTGGAAGGAGACAAAGGGTCTTAACTTCCAATGTTGTTCCCCTCTTTGCCTGGAAAAAGTTCTGTGCTGAAGGAGGAGAGGTCCATCCCCTCCCCATGGGAGGTCAGTGTGTTCTGACTGCAGAGCTGTCATGGTTAATTCTGAGATTTCAACACAGCATTTGTTTTTTGATGGAGAGTCCATCAATGTTTTCTGGCAGCAGAATTCAATCCAAAACATTACGCTCCAAATGGATGTTCTAAATATTTTTGGTAAGTCATTTTGTGTTGTAGAAGTTTTGATTTCAACATATAAAAATCATCCTTCATTTGCAGCACTCCCTTCTACATTCCTTCAAACTCTTAAGTATGCTGTCATGCCCAGTAACTTTCAAATATGAGTAGCCACTGTGTTTCAAAATGCAGATCCCAGCTGCCAGTTCCTCCACAGATGTTCTCAAATAAGCCTCTTTTCCAGGATCTGTTCTGACACTCTCACGCTGGTGCTGGTGTGTTATTTTTGGTGTCAAAACAATGAAACCCCTTGTCTGTGCTTAAAAAAAGGCAGTGATACATTTGTTCAAGTCACGCTGAAATGAGCAAAAAATATTTCCATGTTTTTAACTATACTTTCAATAAAATGTAGCTGGAACAAAGATTGGAACAGGAATTTGGAGTTTTTCTAGTAATTGTTTTTATAAGTTTTGAGGAAGGGCCTTGATCTGGAGCAGTACAAACAGGAGCCACTTACTTCAGAAAAACAGAACTTGAGAAGTCCTCTAGAGTGGCCTTTACACTCAGGGCTCTGGAAAAGACAGTCCACAGCTTGCCTACACCCAGTAGCATGTCCACATCCTTCCTGCTAAGGTCTTTTTTTGTTTTTATTGTTGTTTTTGAATAGCTGCAGGTGTTGCACACCAGGGTGGCTGCAGCCTGGGTCCACGTTGCGCTTCTGTCCTTGGTCAGAGGCTTTAGGACACAGCACTGGGTGCAGACCATGCACAGCACATGTGCTGGTTGGCACAAGAGCTTCCATCTCAGAGCAGGTCCTTCAGCACCAGAGCATGTGGCTGATGTGCAGAAAGATGCATTTAGAGGCTTGCATTTATCAGGGTTCATGTAGAGGCATCAAAATTGGAGCAATTAATAAGGGAAGCCCCACCTCAGAGATGAGCAGTCCACTGTGGGTGTCTGGGGGTGTGTGATGAGATGCCTCTGTGCAACTTGTGCAGCTTGTGCAACTTTGGGCAACTTATTTAGCAAGTATTTCCCACTTGCAAAAGCCAAGGAGGTGCAGGTCTAGGGGGGATTTTTTTTTTACTGTCTAACTTGGATTCTCTCCCCTTACAAATAGGCTGGAACTGCTCCTCTGGAAGGGTTATTAGGTGCAAGGATGTAGAGCAGCACATCCCTTGATCAGGCACTAAGTAAATTACAGGATGTGAAATTTAAGTTCTCTTTGTTAATTTTATTGCAAGGATGGGAGGACATGTGGAAGTTGTTGAGATTCCTGGTTGTAAGCAAGGTTGCTGTCTCCTGATCTGGAGTGAGGGCTGTGTACAGACACTGAAGAGATAATTGGCAGAAATTGCTCATGGATGTCACTAGTAAACCACAACAAAAATATCTGCTTTTTCTGCTTTCTGCTCTTGACAATAGTTAATCATAGCACGAGAGAAATGCTGTACGCCATCACTGAGTCATTTGTTTTTCATTATAATCTGAAAATCTTTTCCCCTAGGACAAAAAAAAAAAAAAAAAAATTATCACAACCTTCTCATCCCCTTCAAGCATAAAAACTTCCAGAACAAGCAAATAATAACGAACAAGGCATCACTCTGAACAGACATCTGTGCATTACTAATACACAGAGACCATTGCAGTGTTTAAATGAAGAACATTATCTCCAAGTGCCTGAGACATGCTGAAAGGAATTTTCTTCACTGAACAAGAGATGCTTATTCCTCAAACCTGCGTAGCACACTGCCAGCAAAGCGTGTGTGCTCGTTTTTCTAGATTTTGCTTGGCTTCAGTAAAACGTAATCATGACTTCACATCCCTGGTCGAATTGCTGCTTCTGAACACATTAAAAGTTGGGGAGTTTGTCAGTGTGTGTGCACAGACCACTGGACCGGTTGTACTGGCGTGCTGTGTGTTCACACCAGTGTAGTGAAGGGCAGAATTTGATGTTACAGGCAGTGGCTGGGATAAAATAAGCTATGGACCCAAGTCAGTGAGGATTGATGGTGTTGCATACCCTGCTCCCAGCTGCATGCTAACAGTAGCAAACAATCCAGTTAAAGCCGTGGCTAATCCAGCCTAATGAGGTTTTGTTGTAAAATGGACAGGAGCAGCTCTCTTCACCCCTCCCAACAGCAGCACCACTCAACCCCCCATTCCATGTGCATCCAGTATTTCCCTGGCCACAAAACTCACAGCATCTTCTCCTCGCTGTGCATCAGTAGGAGCAGAATTTCACCCTGAGAGCTTCCAGCCCTCCTGATGGGGACGTGGCTGCTCCAGGGGAGCTCGTGCACAGGCTGTGGGAGCACTGGGCTCGTGGGGTGTGAGTGAGTCCGTCACTGGGGTGGGTGCTCTCTCCTGCAGGTACCACTGCAGGGTAAAAGCTGTCACAGCGGGCAGGATGGTTGGAGCGTCGTGACCTTCCCCAGGAAGTGTCTTAGCAAGGATGTCCTGGTGGCACAGGCACGTCCACTGCCACTGAGTGATTTCAGCTCAGTTGTGAGCAGCAATCTTCTTGGGCCAACGTGGAAGAACAGGACAGAGCCTTTGTTTGGAATTTGCTCAGGAGCCTTTATTCAGCTTCTTCCTCAGAGGGGTCCAGAGGCAAAGAACTCGGGGAGCCAGAGGGAACAGGGGTTTATATAGGAAAGGCAGGGGGTGGGGTAAAACTTCAGGGCCAGTCAGCTGAGGGTTCAGGGGAGGAGCAAAGGGGAAGAGCCAACAGGGTACAAAAGATTTACATAGTTGCTGCAAAGCCTGTTGGGGTAACACATTTGCTCACCATGACAAAGAGAGCTATCTACCAGGGTTTTTTCCTTAGGGGGATTGCAACAAGCTCCAACCTAAAGGATGCTCTCTATAGGGGAGAGTGCTTACATTACTGTCTGGCTTAACAGCCTTCACAAAAAGGAACATTGGCAATTGTCGCTCTTGACATAAAGAACTCACACCCACACCTTGCGATGTCCGAGACAGAAAAGAGAAGCATTTATTTACAGAATAAACATTTATCGAACTCCGGCGGTGACCATGGATTGGAGGAAGAAAATCTTCTTCTCCAACCACACTGGACAACCCAACAGTCCATCTACAGTCTCCTCCTTATGAAAAGACTGTAAACATTGCTAGATTTTACAATAACAAGAAGCTTGTTTATACAAAAATGTATCTGACTCCAAAACACAAAAGGCTAAAAATAAGACTCTTCCAAACTCCTTAAAGGGGACAGAGGAGAACGGCAAAAACCCAGACAACAGGCAGTTCTTTCTCCGGGACCCAATTTAGCAGGAACATTCAACTGACGTACTTTCCACACCACACCAGACCTACTCCTACCTCCATCCATCTGTCAGAGCCCAGCGATTGTTTCTGTGGCAGTGCAATGGAGGCATCCTTTTGTCAGTGCAGAAACAATGATAGATCAGGAGCTGAGATTTTGAGGGCACAGTAAAATAAGTCTATTTTAATACTGAATGAGTAAAAGGCAGGTCGTAGGTGCCTTGAGTGGCTTTTTGGCAAAGCTGCTCTCTCTCCTGGCTCTGGTGGTAGCCAGAGGTGACCACTGCTCTGCAGGGTTTTGGGAATGTAACACCCAGAAATCCTTCAGCTCATTTCCATCACTTATTTAACCATCGATTTCGTTGTGTAATCAGATAAAGAGAATGTATTTTGGCACATCCCATCAAGCCAGATGTTGCTGTCTCTAAATGAGCCAGCACTTCGTGTCAGTAAATGCAGTGTCGTGAATGCACAGATGGCTTTTGGAAGGGAATTCAGCTACCTGTTTGAGAGGTTCTAAATTTCCATCAGGGCAGTTGGATAAAAAAGAAGAGAAAAGGACACAGTCAATCCTAAGATGATCTGGCCATAGAATTTAGTGCAAGAGTGCATTTTTGTGTTGCTTTGATTATTTAACTGGCAATCCATTTGATCCAGGACCAGAGGGAACAGTGTCAAGCTGTGTAAGGGGAGGTTCAGGTTGGATATTAGGAAGAGGTTCTTCACGCAGAGCGTGGTTGAGAAGTGGTCATAGCACCAAGCCTGACAGAGCTCAAGGAGCATTGGGACAGTGCTCTCAGGCACATGATGGAATTCCTGGGGCTGTCCTGTGCAAGGCTAGGACTTGGACTCCATGATCCTTGCAGGTCCCTTCCAACTCTGGATATTCTATGATCTGCTTTTAGTAGCAAGTGTGAGACTAGAAACATTGTCCAAATGAAATTGCATGGGTTAGTTCTTTTTATTCCAAGAGCTGCTGTCACATGCTAAAGATGCCATATACTTGAAGATGATCTGAAGAGAGTTGGTTTTGAACTTCAGAATGTAATCCTTCTCTCCAAGCCCCCCAGAAAATAGCGAAGGGATTTTTCTAGCCAAGGAAGGGACACATTTTCTCAATTTCACATTTCTGTGTGAGCTGAATCTGGAAACCTGTACAAGAGCGGAAAGCCACAAGTCATGTACTGCATCTTTCAGAGGGGCAAGGGAGCTGTGCATTGTTTACAGGTGGTTGGTGAAAATGCTTCTGAGGGTCAGCATGTGCTTCTTCCTGGCTTGAGTGGACACGATGGCAGCAGCAGATGGGGGTCACCTTCTCCCCCAGCTGGGACTCAGAATGATGCTAAAGAATGTGGAAAGGCTGGACTTGAGTGATATTAATCACGTGGTTTAGGTTAGTCACAAGCATAATTACCTTGCTAAATAAGTACAGTGGGATATGTATATAATAATAATTGCAAGATGGGGACAGACTTTGTTAGAGTCATGTGGAAAGCCACGTGTTCCCCTTGCTGGTTTCCCTTTGGTCTCCATGTGCAGAGAAATGGCCTTACTTCTTAAGCTATAAAGCATCTACATTTGCAAGGCGAGGAAATAGATTTGCTGAAACAAATTAAGAAACTAAAAGTAATCGTAAAAAAATGGGAAAGAGCATGGATTTATTTTTATCCAGTAATGAAAAATAATCCAGGTGGATTTGGTGCATTAAGATGTGCTGGATACAATAATGTGAGGTACTTCCCATTTCTCCCTTTCCTCTTTGGCCAATCCCACTGGCAGAGTCTTGCATTGACACTCAGTTACAACCTCCAAGGAACACTTCTAGCAGCAAGATCTGACAGTTTGGCAAGGTTTTTCTTATTTGTTTGGTTTTTTTCCCAGTCTCTTCCAGTAGCATTCTCTTAAGGTAGCAAATGATGCCCAAAATGTAGTTTCATTCTCAGCCTGTGATTCATCCCTGCTAAGGCCACAAACTGTGTAAGAAGTCCCACCCCTTGCTGACATCTCTGCTCAGGGTGGTTGTTCTGGGCTGGGTTGGATGAGGCTCTGAGCACCCTGCTCAGGTGGAAGATGTTCCTGTCCATGGCAGAAGTTGTAATTGGATGATCCTAAGTTTCTTTCCAACCCAGACCATTCTATCATTCTGTTATACCCCTATATTCCTATATATCCCCCTTATTCCTGTATATTCAGTGGAAAATGCTGCTCTTGATCCCTCCCGAGTTTGGAGGGTCTTAGTGGATCCCTGCTCGATAGCTGAGACAAGAGTTCCATGAGCTCTGTCTTCCCTTCCTCTCCCATGGGACAGCACTGCCCACCTGGGAGGTTTCATTGCTCACCTGTGCAAATGGTGATTTGTCGTCCCTGCTGCTGGCTCCAGGTTTGGAAGGTGAGCCCAGCATTTATCTCTTCACCTCTCCTATCAACAGATACCCTTAAAATGTGTTCAGATTGAGCAGCATTAGGTGTCCAGGGTTTCTAGCTGTAACAATGAAATATTGATAAATGGCTGCGCTGTCTGATTGCCTCAGGTGTAAGGGAAGAAGAGTTCAGTAAATCAAGCAGTGACTTTCAATTTAATGCAATCTCTTGAATTACAGTTTTGGTCTCACTTGCTGGGTTTGTTAATGCACAGGAGAAGATTCATGCTTCTCCGTTGTACCAGATACAAATAACCCAGAGCTCTTTTTGCACATGAGGAAAAATAGGCTTCCATCAAATTTTGGTTGGATGTCACCTGCCAGACTTCTGCTGAGTATAATGTGAATCTTGTTCCGAAATGAATCTGAATTGAGACCTAACATGTGTCTTTCAACATAATGAAATCTCTTTAAATGATGAATATCAAAATGAGGAGTGATTTGGAGCCAGCCACCCCAGTGGCTTCTTCTCCAAGGACAAGCAGCCGGCAAACACTTCCTGAAAATAAAACCTCTTTAAGTTGTGGACCTGAAAAATCAGAAGTGCCTTTTTGAAGTTTTGCCCCAAAAGCAGTGATTGGCTTAACCTCATGGAGGCTGGGACTAATTTTCAGATGACAAATGAAGGTGTAACTTGCAAGAATAATTTGCAAGATGTTTACTAAGTCTTACAAAGTAGGTGCTGTTATTCTTGTTTGACCAGTGGGAGAGGTAGCTCTTGGAGTTTTGAAATGGAACAAAGTCATGCAGGGAGTTGTGTGGCTGCTAGATCATTGTTTTCTCCATTAAAAAGTAGATTTGTGAAGGTGAACAGCTTTTTAAAGGTCTGAAAACATCCAGTAGGTTGTAGAAAGCTCTTTAGAAAGTAATGCTCATCAAAAATTGAGGAGAGGCAACACAGTGCTTAGGTTGCTTCTCATCATGTAGGTCTTAATTTTTCAAAGTGGGTTTGTGGGTCTGCTGTCATAGAGTGTGGGTTGTTTACTGCATTGATTGGGCATTTATCATCAGGACTTTATCATCAGTTGGAATCTAAACTTGGGTTCCCCCCTTGCATCAGAGTTCCCTCATAATGGACAGAGAAGAAAGGGAAGAGCATTGTGAGAAAGATCATCTGGAGGGGGTCAGTTGCTGGTTCAGTCACTTGTCTACTTGGTAGGTAAAAATTAACCCTGCAGGCTCTAAATAGGCTGAGAGATGAGGGTTTTTCTTCTGCATAATTCCATATTTTATACATCGGTCTTTGTTAGACTTGGTGAACCCAACACACCTTGAAGTCCATGGAAGATTGCGTGAATCCACTGGCAAGAGTCTTACCTCAATTCTTGAGTCTTGGATACAGCCCTTGCTTTTGGAATATACTTTCAAACAGTAGTTGAGTTTGATGTGTTTTGCTCAAAGTGCACTGGAATGGTTCGTGTTGCAACAAAGAATGTTCCCCTCTGGGATTTCTGCCACAGTTGTTGCACATGTGGCAGGCACCTCACGCATGGGGTTTGTGTCTGTTTTTGTATTCTTTTCAGTATGAAGTAGTTGGGATTATCATATTAAATCCTTCCAAGTCATGACAAGGTCAGTGGCTGCTCTCGGTACGAGTATCTTCCACAAGTTTAGGTGAGATGGTCACCAGGTGAAGTAGCAGCTGCAGAACAAGCAGTGGGTGATCTCAGCTGGCCATGAACACACATTTATATCTGCCAGAATGGCCTGTCGTCCTGACTTTCTGCTGGAGAAGAAGACTGTTGAGTTGCTCATGTGTTGACCTCTTACAGACACCTTCAGTAAATTTGGAAGTCCATTCACAACTGATCACCAGTCACACTGTTGGATTCCAGCACTGCACTCCTTGCTGTTGATTCCTGATCCTTAATCCAGCCATTCATGCTCTTACTCGTGAAATATGGTGTCCTACTCAATGGAAAATTTTTCATCTGGTACCACTGGTATTTCTGGGACCTGAGTCGTCTCTGCCACCTCATGCCTCTGTCCAGCCTCCGTGCAAAATGTCTCATCTTGGAGTTGCCTGCACCTAGCAGAAGAAGAGAAAGCAACTTCTCAAAGATGTGGAGATTCTAATTTGGTGTTTGTAAACGCATAAAATCGGCATCTTCGATCCTGTAGCAGAAATTTTCATCCAAAAGACCTGTGAGTGGCCGTGGCTTCATTCCGTACCAGAGTCTCCAGGGTCGTTCTGGAGGATGGAAAGAGGAAGCCCTCCTCTAGAGAGCCTCCCAGCGCTGAGGGAGGCAGTGGTTCCTCCTTCCCACCCTGAGGGGGAATGGTGACCTCTCCTCTGGCCTGATTCAGTGTCAGTGCCCAGGAAGGGGCCCACGTGAGTACAAATTCCTTTGCCTGTGCAGGCCCTGTGGACGGAGCCGTGGGGCCGAGAATACACTGCAGCATGGGGATCTCATGTCCTTCAGGGGGAAGACCGGTTTTCAATGCAGCACCTTTTTATCTGTAAGGGGGGAGAGAGTTAAGTATTTGTTTACTCACTTATTTGCTTTATCCAGAGCAGAGCTGAAACCTGCATTTTTGCTTCCTTTTGTATGCATTTCACTGCCAGCCTGTTTGAAAGCCCCGCGTTCCTCCAGGGGCTTTCCAGAACAAAACTGATGCAAACTCTTTCTTCTCAGGTGCCTCACGATCATCTGTCATCCAATGCAAGCCAGGAGGCAACTGCCCCAGCAGACACAGAGGCATGACTAGGCAGCTCTCCCCTCTATCTGTTGCTGAAGATTCTGCTGCTCCCATTCTTGAGCTGCAGAATCGAAGTCCCTCGGGAATCTGTCGGCACAGCAGAGTCGAGAGGCAGAGCAGATCAGGTAGGAACCGCAGCCGCACTCGTGCCTGCCGGAGGCCTCTCCCCTCTGTCTGCGCAGAGATGGGGCAGGGCCCGAGCATGCTGAGGTTTGGTTTGCCACCTGCAGGTCCTTGCCGAGCCCGGGGGCGAGGCGGGAAGGTGGCACGGACGGGAGGAGAAGCCCGGGATCCGTCCGCAGGGACGCGACGTGCCTTAGGTGCCCGGCGCGGCGCGAGGCACGGAAGATCCTCAGAGCTGGTTAACCCCAGCACACGGTTAGATTTCACAGAGTGGTTGTGTCTCCTCAGCTTCAGCCTGGCCGCCACGCCAGGGCCCTTAGGAGTTCCTTCTCAAAGACAGTGACGACCTCAGCTCGCGCCACGGATGAAGAGGAAGAGGAGGAGCAGCGGGTGGAAGGATTTCTAGGGAAGACCATCACAGCTCAGATCGTCGGTCAGCTGCACCTCAGGGCTTCCATCACCCACCTCACTGCAGAAGTTTAGCTCAAATGACCCTGTAGGTGTGGTGAACACTGACCTCTTCACCATGGTGTCCATCCAGCAGCTGCAGGGATGGGATGGGAGCAGTTACAATGTGCAGCCCCAGGCTTGTGAGTCTGCTAAACCACACTGTTGAGGAGGAGAGACTTTAAATGAGTGAAATATTTTAACTGTCCAACCTTTTTGAAGGAAATTACTTAATTACCCAAGTTCCTTGGACGACTGCCTGTGTAGATACTGTGAGCAAAAAGGGGAGGAAGAACAGGTTGGATCTCCCTTGCACACTGGACCTGGGGGAGCTGAACCTTCCTCTTGTCACTTGACCACCAATGGCAACAAGGGTCACCCATTTCCTCCTGGTGTTGGAAAACAGAGGGATCTCGTACTCCAGGAGTACTCTCTTGATGGAAAGCTTCAGAAGAGTATTGGAGTTGATGCAGCATCTTGCAGTTAAGATCATAGTTAAGATACCAGAAAACCAAATCTCATTTTTTTCCAGATATCAGTCTGAAATAACTCTGCATGGTGGCACTAAGGTACATCCAATATCAGAATCCATCTCCAAGAAGGACTCTAGGGCACTTGAGTAGTGTCTGGACATCATATTCTTCTAAACACTTATTTTGCATGTATTGATTTCCCTTTTGATCCTGATCTTCCTTTCCTCATCAGAGAAGTCTAACTAGGACTGACCCAATAAGTAAACAAGTACAAAGAATATAATTTTCTAGGGTCTAGTTGCCAAATAGCCACAAGAGTTTCAATGAAAAGCTGTAGGTTTTGGTTTTCCTCATCTCACTCTTCTGAACACTGCAAGCAAAAGACTCTTCTGTGACCATCTTGTCAGTAAGAATTGCACTGTGGACCAAAGGACCCTGCAGGGGTGTTCCTGCTCACTGCCTTCCACACAGTTTGCCACTGATCAGTGCCATCTCCCTGTGTCACCTGCAGTGTGCTCTGCATTCTTAGCTGTCCTTTCAGCCTTGTTTCTGTGCTCTTCCCAGGATAAGTCTCTTGGTTTGTTCCAGTCCCATCTAAATGCAGACCCCAAGGATTTCTGCTACTTCGCCAGTTGTAAAATGCTGTCTCCCAGCCACTTGGGCTGATCAATTTGTTTTCTGCTCACTCTCATTTGGTGTCTTAACACAAGTGCTTGCTCCAGCCCCAGCTTCATGACTTGGAAATCCCTAAACCTCTTTAATAGGAACCTGTGCCTGCTCACCCTGTGGCTTTGAGTTCAAGCCCTGTCATTATTTTGAAAGATATTTCTTGTCTTGTCCTTTTGATTCTTTGGCCAGGAATTAGGTGTGCACGTCCCATGGATTTTGAAAGCAGCTGTCAAGCTACCCTGTCACTGGGATCAATCACAATTTCACTTAAGTTAATTGCAAATATCTGGTCTAGAGTTAAGTGCCTCCAGTGAGCTTAGATGTAGATAGATGTAGATATATGAGGATGGAATCAGCTCCCCTCTCACCATGCCTTTCCATTATCATTAAATACAAAGGGGCCCCAGACAACATGTTTATCCTGAATACACAATTATTTCCTAACTGCATCACACAGGATGAATCCCACTGGTTAAACACTTACAGCAACTCCCCACCATGGATTTATTCGGGCTAAAACTTACACAGGTCTTTAAATCCAAGGTAGGTCTTGCAACAAGTGTGTGTTTCTGTGCTTTTCCCTGGCATTCAGACCTGGGACTGTAACATCCAAATCAAATGCTGATGGTGGTGTCAAGCATAGTGACACCAATTGCATCATTATTTTGTAATTGAAAAATAGAAAGCACGGCTAAAAGTGCTTTATTCTTCTATCACTGTGTGATTATTTTAAGTGGTAGCTGGAAAAGGACTAATTGCATGGTAGTTTTACTCAGCAGGAAGACCTGCAAGTTGATGCTACTATAATATATTCCTTTTAAGCCATTCTAACTTGCAAATAAACTGTAATTTACCTTTCAATAGATGTCAGTCATTATTAGTACCATAAAAATATCTGCTTTCTCTCAGCAGCCAAGGGGAATGCTAAAAGGATGCTTGCCTTTTCAGACCCGTGGCTGATTATCCTCTGCATGTTTTTAATCAACCTGTAATTTTATTTAAATTCTTGATTCACCACTAAACAATGGAGCCACTGAATACAGATTATTTTTAGGAGCACATCACACAATTACAACTACAAAAAGCTCCATGTCCTAGTTAGGAAAATTCTTGATTCCAAATGCACTCCCTGCTGTGATAAATCTTTTTTTTATGTGTAATGTTGGTTTGCAGTAATAGCTTGGAACCCCAGTTTGACATTTCTTTATGGCTAACGTATCAAAAACAATAATATAAAAGGAAACTAAACCTGAGTGTGAAAGGATACCTCTGTCACATAAAAGTTGAATATAGGACAGTGTATGCTCTCACTCAGTGTATTTATAACCTCTCAAAATCATATTGTTTCTCCTATACATCACATTAATGTGGCTGATAATTGGTAAGAGTGGTTAAGAATAGCTTCAGGCCATGACTTTTAGAAGATTTTCCCATTTCTTCTACCAGACTGGTGTGATGTGGTCAAACAAGGTGAATGGCTGGAGCTCAGTGCTGAACTCTCTCCCAGGAGAGCAGTGTTAGTGTTCCTTGCTTTCAGCTGGGATCTAGGGAACCAAAACAGGGATCATGGGTTGCATCTCTGGGAGATCTGTCTGGAGAGCAAGTCACCAGTCAGAGAGATTAAATTCTCCCCACTTGTGTTAGGAAATGTGCACTTAGATCTGAAAAGCACTGTGCTGAAATGGGAAATGCCAACTCTCTGCTCACTCCTTGTTTATGTGCAGAAGTTCATTTCTAGGCATGCCAAGCTTCACTTTTATCCAGTTTCCTTTGTTAACTTCAAAAATGTAAGTACACAGACCTGACTGCAAAAAGCCTTTCTCTGCTTGGGTACATAAACCCAAACTGTTTCTTTCTTCCCCATCCCAGCTTGCAAATAAAAGAAGTGATTCTGCAATTAAAGTGTTGAGGAATAAGGACTTTTTCCTGTCTCCAGACCTACAGGCTCAGAGAGCTCTTCTGTTGCACACATGAACAGTAATTGCCTCTATAATGTCATTGGTTCCAAGGGATGTTTTATTTTGGAGCTTTGCTGGCAGAGGGAATGAAGGGCTGATAAAGCAAATAGTGACAACAGCTTATTTGTAATGCTGTTACCTCAGCCCTCAGTGTTATGTTTGTGTTTGGTTCTGCCTCCTTGAAGTGACAGAGATGGCATTATTAAAACACTTTTGTGCAGGATTTCAGTATTTATGGCACATAGAGCAGTTATAGGGAGAAGGCAAGGGATGATTTGTGACTTGGACCAGAAGGAGAGGTTTTGCCAAGAATTATTTTGAGTGCATTCATTACATGTACAACTCCTTTTCTATTATCCCTTTTTTTTTTTCTTTTTCAGGAGAAGAAGGAGCACAAACGCACACAGAGAGCAGCAGCCAAGAAGCTGAAGGACAGACACGATGCCAGTCTTGCACATCCACATTTCTCAAGCTAATCTGGAGATTCCTGATCATTTTGTCCGTCTCTTCCTCCTGGGTTGGGACCACGCAGTTTGTCAAAATCACTTTTGAGACCTTTGACTGTCCCTTTTTCATGACTTGGTTCTCAACAAACTGGAACATTATGATTTTTCCCATTTATTATTCCGGGCACCTTGCTACGGCGCAGGAAAAGAAGTCTCCAATCAAAAAATTCAGGTAGGCTTTGTCGTGGCAGTATCCCTTTAAAAAACCAAATTCCTGAGGGCTGAGATCAGCTGTGCTGTGCTCAGTTCCACCCCTGGTGTCAGGAGGCAGAGTAAAGGTCGTGCTGCAGAAAACCTCATTCATAAATAGCTCACAGGAGGCTGACAGATGAGTGATGTGTGCTGGTGAAATGGGTACTTGATTGTTAAAGGGGTTTTTTTAAATGAATAGAAAAGGTCAATAATCTGCTCATAATCTTGCTGTTATGTTGTCTAATATCTCTATATTTTGTGTTCTTGCCTGGATCAGGCCATTGATTAATCTGTCCTGGTCCATGTATGATAGAATAGCAGTGTTGGGTACAACCAAACCAACTCCTAGCTGAGAACAAGATGCTCAGAGCTGAGAAGGTTTGCATGTGGAAGACCATGGCTTGCTCTCTGTGCTGAACAACTATAGCAGGATGCAAACTGCCCTTTCCTCCTGCTGAAAATGTGTAAATCCCTTTTCAGTAGCCCTTGAGAAATCAGAAAAATACAACGTTAAGGGGGAACCCATAGAAATCATCCAGGCCAACCACCAGTGCTGCAGCTTAGCTTCACCTTAGCCAGTTCTGAAGAAAACCACATCTAATCTGTCTCCAGGGCTTGGAAGTACCTCACATTCTGTGACAACTCATTTCACAGTTCCTCCTCCACTTTTATTGTTCCTCTGATCTGACAGTGGCATGGGAGCTGCTTTATTAAGGACAGGACAAAACTCAGCTCACCAAGAGGTGCCACACTTGCCCAGAGAGGGAGGAGATTCACAGGGTCATTTTGAGCTGGGACACAATTCTGTTGTTCCAGTGCAGGCTTGTTTGGAAAACCATTCCTGACTCCAGCAGAATTGTCTGTTCCACCAGGAATTCCCCAGCGTGGGGCCCATCCCTGGCTCCTGCTGGCACTGAGCACACAGGGAATCCCATTTGTGACCATCAGGCTGGACTGCAGCAGGGCCAAACTCTTCCCTCAGCTGCTTTTTTGCCAGGATCTGGGGTGTAATTTGGCCCTAAATTATCATTGCTGTCAAATCAGCGTGACTGAAATTGAACAGTTGCACTTAATTAAGTGCTTCTCTGCAAACCCTGGTGCTTTGTTAATGAGGCTTCATTCAGATTTCTGCTGGAGTGTTTGTGAGAGCATTAACAGTGTCAGCTTGGCTTCTGCATGTGGGGTGAAGTAATAACAATTGCACAGCAGATAAGGAAGAAGGTGAGAAGAAATATCCCTGCAGATAAATCCCCTGCAGTTGGCTTATTGATGATATCTCCATCAGAGCAAAATTTTGGAGCAGTGCATAAAAGAAAAAAATCCTGTGCTTAAATAATTGATACATTTCCTCAGCTGTTAAGAATTCAGCTTGTAAAGTTGGGGACACTGTCTTAAGTGCCACAGGAATTTCTGCAGTGGGTCAGTGAATTTGTGGACTCAGGACACCAATGTTAGAGCTGATAGGGATCTTCCCAGAGTATTTCTTATTCCAGATATGTCAGGAACTCACATCCCAAGGAGGAAGTAACTGCTGGTAAATAATGATTTCATCAGGGGGAGCAACTGCTTGGTCTGTGCTGTGTTACAGCTTGGCTATCCAAACTCTGACAGGTGGGATATGGGATGGGCATCTCCTCAGGATCACCTCTCGATTTTTTGGTGACTTAAGGGATTGAAATTTTGTAGTTTTAACTTGTAGACAGGTTTAATTTGGAAAGGGTCTTTGGAGGTCATTTCACCCAGCCTCCTCCCCAGAACAGGGGTGTTTTCAAACCTTCATTCATTGTTGGTGTATTTTCTTGATTTGCATTCTTAATATTGTTCCTGTGACAAAGCTTTTTATTACATTTTCTAAGATTTCTTGCTGCTTCATTTTCCTGTTATATTCCTGTGCAGTAGCTAATTCTTGTCAATAAACCCATTTGCAGCAGTTCCAGGCTTTCCTTGGAGACCAGAGGTGATTTATCTTTGTGTTTCTGGAGGATGTAGTTACTCTCTAGGAGCTTTAAAGACATCAGAGATTTTGTCCAGCAGATATTCCCAGTGGATCTGAACAAACAATGTCTGTGACATCTTGGCAGAGATCAGTGATCCTGGGAGTGACTTGCAGAGTGCTGCCCCAGGCTGGCAAAGCTGCAGAGAGCCACTGCTCCTTTAATAAATCCCCCTTGGAAGGACAGGAGTTTCAATCCTCAACTTTAGATTGGCTTTTTGGAAAGTTTAGGCTGCTCAGTACCTGAAGGAGCTGCAAGACAGATGGATTTTTGACAAGGACATGAAAGGGGAATGGCTTCAGACTGAGAGAGGGCAGGTTTAGATTAAATAATGAAAAAAATTTCCTGACTGTGAGGGGGTTGAGGCCCTGGGACAGGTTTCCCAGAGAAGCTGTGGCTGCCCCTGGATCCCTGGAAGTGTTCCAGGCCAGGCTGGATGTGGCTTGGAGCAACCTGGGATAGTGGGAGGTGTCCCTGCCCATGGCAGGGGGTTGGAACTGGATGGGCCTTAAGGTCTCTTCCAACCCAAACCACTCCAGCATTCTATTATTTTAATATCTGAGATTATAAATTGTGTGTTTCTTACCTTTCACACTTTACCTTAGAGATTCAGTCTTGTGGTCTGAGAAAATAACTCATGGTTATGAACTCACTGCTGCATTTAGGTGAAGTGTCTTGGTTGTCTTGAGGCAGAAGACAGCTCTTGGTATCCCCTCAGTATTGTAAATAAAAGCTGTAAGAGCTTGAAACTCCTTCCATTAGTACTGGATAAGGTGATCTGAAGTTCAGGAAGCTCAGAAATAGAAAATCTAACCCTGCCAGCATTTACCACAGCAGAAGACGCTGCACAGACTTGACTCAGGAGCCTGACGTGGTGTGGAATACGAGGCTGAAATTTTCAATGTCAGTTCATTTTGCCTCCCCATCTGGAGCCTTGGCTTCTCAAGGACAAACACTGTGACACTGAGCAGCTTCCTGGCAGGTGTAAGAGCTGAGATTGGTGCTACAGGCTCTGCCCAGCCTCGGGGCACTGGCCAGGGAAAGCATTGGTAGGTGCAGGTTTAATGTGAACAAAACACTGGGAAGAGTTGGATTTCTTGGAGAACGAGAAGTGAGCATCACCTGAAGTGCAGGCTGAGCCATAAGTAGGTGGTGTTTGTGTATGAAACCTGTCACTGCAGGTTTCTCACCCACAAACCTCTCCCTGTGTATTGCAGCAGCAGCTCAGTCCAGCTCCCTCAGCCACCTGTAGAATGGCACTGGGCTCCCCATGGACCATTCCTGCTGGACACAGCATTCCTTGGAGCTGCCCCCCGAGCCAGGCACTGCTTATGTGAGAGCTTCATGCAGAATTGCCTTTCCTTTGCTGCAGCTCTCCAAGGAGAGCTGGTCAGGCCCTTTCTGCCAGTTCAGATTCAGTCATTGCTGGGAACACAACTCTCACCAGGGTGCTTAACCACACTCACTTTGGTGCCTGTCCCCTGCAGTGGAGCTGGGAGGTATTTTATTGCTGCAGATGCCATCATTTAGGCAGAAGCAGTGAATTTCTGCTCACAGAAATTCTGCTGCTGCGTTATTTGCTGCCCTAATGTCACTGTGGCCTTGCCAAGTTCTAATCCAGGTGATGTCACTGCATTCCCTGTGTTCCTGTACCCCAGCTCTCTGCCTGTTTGCTGGGTTTTTTTGCTGTGAGCTGCTTAAAACCAGCTGCTGGATTTCACTCCAGGAGGGAACAAACCCATTCCTGTGCAGGGCCTGGCATCAGAATAACTGAGAGGGCACAGGAGCTATTTAGTGGGTGTCAGAGGCAAAGCTACAGGACTGCCTGAGGTGCTGTAATTCCTGAGAGCGTGGCACGCTGCCCAGAGCTGATGGCTGAGGGCTACCTGCAAGTAAAAGGAGTTATTTGTGTTAGAGGGCAGGTTTTAAATAGATCTCTTGTGCATTTGGAAGCAGTTGGTGTGGTAGTTTCAGGGTCAGCTGCCCTTAGATATGTCTGTGCCTCCAAGTCAGCAGCCTGCAGCATTATTTGTGTGGGGAGGGTTCCAGGGAGCCCTCTCTCCTGAGCCCAGGGTTTTAATCACTGTCATGTCTGATGACTCCTGCAAGTTTAATTTTAGTTGCATGTCAAAGAGGCTGAGTTAACCACCGAGCCACCAGCCCTCACAAAGCCTCAGGCAATCTGACTGGGAAAATAAAGTATTCTCCCTATCTCCTCGTTGACTGAGCATTATTCATGGAGCTCTCCTAAGCACAGGGGTGAATTCATCAAGTCTCTGCCTCACTCAGCACCACCCTGTCAGAGACTTTGCTGTATTTTCTTCACTGAGAGTTGAGGAACCACCAGCCCCTGTTTTGTCTGGCCACTGCTGTGTGTGATGGAGGCCCTCCCACCTGCTGAAACAGCCCATTGCTTGGGGCCTGTGAAGCATTTCCAGATTCTTTTCCTGGCTGTGCATCTCTGCTGGTCCCTCCCGCTGCTTCTGGGAACTCAGAGATAAGTGACATTGCTGGGGCAGCCACAACTCCCAAATCACTGACCCAGAACAATGTAATAACCACTGAGCCCTCCTCCTTTGAGTACTCACACTGTCAGGGCACTTGGGTCCTGACTCTGCTCTGGGTTTGTCTGTGTGCAGGGATCCCAGGGATCTGCAGGACAGCAAAACCTGGCCCGTTCTGGCATCTGGGTCCAGCTGTGCCCTGCATTTCTGGAGGCAGCCCAGGCACCTTTCTGCCTTGTTTTAACACAGCACAGGCTCCTTTCCTCTAAGATCCTGACAGCTCCTGAGGCAGGCTGGATTTACAGTGATCCAGAAGTGGTGGCAGAATTCCCACCACACAGGGGTGGAGTTCACAGTGCAGGTCTGTTCTTGCCAGGACGTGGGGCACCCTGGCTGTGGTGTCATGGAATGGTGACACAGCCACACTGCACCCACCTGTCTTGAGGTGAGAGGTAGTTTGAGCCCAGAATCACCCTCTGCACCCACCTGAGTCTCAAGGGGAAGCATTTTGTAAACTGCTATATCCTGCCAGTGAGTCCCTTCTCACACAGAGAAGACTTGTCACCTCTAACTCCTGTTGAAATCAGAGTTACAAAACCTGCAATCAATGTTAGGCATATAATTTGTTTGCTTCACCAAGTGTTTGCTTTGCATCTCAGATAAATGATGCACGCCAGTAGCTGTTCTTTTTTATATTTTAAACCTTTTTATCCTGATCTTTGGTGAACAGGACTCCTGAGAGCGTTGAGGTCAACTGGAGTGAAGGAGATAATTAGCAGATGCAGCAGCCTGAGTGTTAACTTGTTACATAGAGTTTGAGAATGGAATTTATTATTACCAGAAATGACTGCTTTGTGCACCAGATTGTCTTAGTGGCATCAGGAAACAAGTTCTTATTAAGTAGAATCATAAAACCATTCAGGTTAAGGTGTAACTGATCTCAGTTATTACATAGATGTTGTTATTCTACTTTCCTCAAAACTAGAGTGATGGTTTCCAATCTTAAAGAGTAAAAAACTGCCATGTCTTTAACAGCAGAATTCCCAAGAATTAGTAAAAATGGTTAAGGGGGGCTGAAAACTATTTTGTCTTCAAAATCAGGATAATTTTCAGACCACCCCCACCACCCCCAAATAACAAACATTGACATCACATTGCAGCTTCAATCTTTGAAGTTGCTCGTTAGCTCTACATAGTAAGTGGGGTTTTTTTACCAGTCTTCCAAACAGCCGTGTTTGGCTGTGAGCATTTTGGAGCCCCAGGGTCTCAGGGCATTTGGATTATTCCCTCCATGTCCCTTTCCTTGGAAGGATGTGCTGCAGGTTGAGGGTGCCTTGGTTCACTCCACTGCTTTTGGGGGTCACTTGTGGGACCTCCCATGTTTTAAGCAGTGTCAGGGAGCCTGCCATGCCAAGGAGTGAAGCACACTGGGAATATCTTCAGAAATACCTTCAACCAAGAGTGCAGACAGTGGAGTGGCTGAAAAATGTCCTTCCCAGTCTGGGAAAGGCAGAGAGAGCTTCCTGAAATCCTAAGAAGCAAACAGCTCACTTGAGCTGTGTGTGATGCAGTGTTTGGGAAGCTGGAGGGTTTCGTTTGTGATTTAATCCTCAAGGAAACGTCTCCTAGAAAACACAGCTTTTCACTGTACAATAAAATGAAGCTGTTAAATACTTTCCCCTCCCTTTCCCTTCCTTCTCTCACACTCCTGTTTGCCTGCCTCACTCCCACTACCTGGTGGCTCCCTTCCCCACCTTGCTGATGTGTCTGGCAGTCTTCCTGAGTATCTTTAGGCAAATCTTTAAGCTTCCTTGGCCATACATAAAAATACATTTCAATAAGAACGAAAACAGGACTTGGAGCAATACGAAAAAGCCCTAAAAATTGGCAAGCTGCAGAGAAAAAATGGTGATTCTAATCCCTGTGCTCGTGGCCTTGAAGGCAGAGTCTGGGAGCTGTCGGAACATTACAGATAACCTTCATTTCTGTGTGTGAGTCCCTGGGATTATTGTTGCACAGAGGGTGATTATTTCCAGGTAAGTTACGCCTTTTCTTCTTGCGAAATTGCTGTTTTAAGAAGATTGTGGGTTGTTTTCCCCGTGTGAATTAAATAATGGATTCTCTTGGGCGTGTGGAGTAGTTAGGGAAAGCGCGATAAAAGCCTAATGAATGTTTGTTGTGCTGGAGTGAATGCGAAGGAAAACCCTGGCTGAGACTGAAACTCTTTTCTTTCCGTAGGGAATGCAGTCGGATTTTTGGTGAAGATGGTCTGACGCTGAAACTCTTTCTTAAAAGGACTGCTCCCTTTTCTATTCTGTGGACTTTGACTAACTACCTGTATTTACTGGCTTTAAAGAAGCTCACAGCCACAGACGTCTCTGCCCTGTTCTGTTGTAACAAAGCTTTTGTCTTCTTGCTTTCTTGGATTGTGCTCAAAGACAGGTTCATGGGAGCAAGGGTAATGAACGTGCCTCCTTTTTCCACTCTCTCATGCTTTCATAATTGCACTTAAAGCCATCAGCCATGGTGCTGCCATAGCACTGCTGCACTGTAGACACACCATGAAAAACTTTCTCCTTTAGTTTTGTGATGCGGCCTCAGGATCACTTAGAGACCTCAGAACTTCAGTGGGGGAATTTCAAGGAGCTATTACAGCCAAGTGTAACCTGATGAATTACAATAGAAGAGCTTCCAGTTTCAGATAAACCTATTCTGTCTTGGCTTATTGTGCTGAAGTTTAGTTAATTTTATTTTCAATTTATTGATGAATGCTTAGGTTCTAACCAAAGCAGTTTTATTCCTTGTTTGGGTAGACAGATGTTTTCGATGTGTGATGTATTTTTATTTTTCTTGTGCTACCATCCCACTTTTCACACACACATTTACATGTGCATGTGCCAAAATTGCTTTAAAATTAACACAGCTCTCTTGTGTGGAGGTGCATCTTGCACTGAAGTATTACAGGACTCACTGGCAGTAAAATGGACCCTGCAAAAATGTAAACCAGAACTCGAACAAAACGATGTGCCCCTGGATATGAGAAAGCAAACTTGTGTAGTTTTCCATACACACATTTCCCAACATGGAACAATTTAAATTTAAACATACAATTTAAACTGTTGGCCTCACACCTTGGCTGAGGAGTAGTGAGGATTTCTGCTAGTTCATTGATGCAGATTCCCCTCTGAAATGCCTCAAGGTCGTGTTAGGCACAATCCTGACTGACTTACTGAAAACCTTGAACTTCATTAAGCACTGGTTGGGGCCAGGTGTGGTGGCTGTGACCAGAAGGGACCAGCAGCAGCTGGATTTAAGTTCCATGGAAAGTGTGATGGATCAGGACACTCAGCCAAGT
Source organism: Phylloscopus whistleri (assembly GCA_017589585.1). Lineage (NCBI taxonomy): Eukaryota > Metazoa > Chordata > Aves > Passeriformes > Phylloscopidae > Phylloscopus > Phylloscopus whistleri. Next base: position 3,269,131 of record JADMLD010000529.1, read on the forward strand.
CAGTTTGTTTTTTGAAAATGGGAACAGCAGCTTTTTTTTTTTTTTTTTTTTTTTAATTAATAATGTGATAGAAGGGTTCTGAAATGAAAGGAAAAGACATCCTGTTGTACAGGTATCTCATCTGGCTTTTGGAGCAGCCACCAGGACACTGAGCAGGGCACTGTGCTTGCCAGGCTGAGGAGGTGAGCCAGTGCTTGAAGGTAAAGCTAGACACCTGAATATCTATTTCATACACAGCTGAAAATACAGAAGGATCAGGTGAATGTGACCCACCCTCAGCCCACTGACTAACTCAAAGAATAAACAGGGTGTAAAACCCTCAGTTCTCTGCAAAAATAACCCTTGATCATCTGAAGAAATTGAACATTTTGTACCCTTTAAGCTAATTTTCATCTCAAAGCAACATCTTTCTGGAAGAGCAAGCATAGCTCTTGTGTTCTCCTAGCCTGCTCTGTTAAAGAAACCTAGAAATAAAAGCTTTTTTCAGTTATTATTTATTTTTCACTGACTAAAAAAAGGCTGCCATAAATATGCATTAGGAGGAATGCTGTAAACACCGTGGGGTTCACACAGGAAAAAACCTGGAGGGAAAAGTGAGCAGCAAATCCTGCACATAAACTGGATTTCACTGCTCGCTGGCAGGGCCTGGATGCCCATTGCTGGAGAGGTAATTCACAGCATTTTCCAGCTGCTCTCCTGACAAGAATAACACCTAGTGATGTTAATAACCACGCAGGAGAGAGTTTGGGAGCTAAAATATGACAGAGCAGCACAGGTGCAGCTTTTTGTGCTCTGAATGCCTCAGCTGCCCTCGCCCCTCAGAGTGCAGCAGGAATTGGGTTATTGGACATGAAAAGAAATAAAGGTTTAATCCTAGACCCTGAGCCATGCTTTTGTGGAAAAACTCTGCACCCAGGAGCTCAGCCAGCTTTTCCAAGGAGCTCAGCTCCCAGCAGCTCTTCCAGAGCTCCAGGGTGCATCCAACTTGCATCGAGGTGGGGATGCTCCAGTGCCTGGGACAGCAGTGGCTCTGCAGCACATTCCCAGCTCCCTGATTTCCCAGTGTGGCTGCAGCAGTCCCCAGACTGCTCATGGATGCCCACAGGGATGTGGGAGCTGCCTGACATCCCTCTGATCCCCTGGCACCCTTCCTGCACACCTGAGAGCAGCTGCCAGCCAGGCTGCAGGGCTGCATTTTTAGATGCCACGTCTAATGACAAACCTGTCTTGCTGGCCACCCTGTGGAATGGCACAGTCCCACCTGTGGCAGCACTGAATAACTGCAGAAGGGCTGCACACAAAGTTTCAGCTGCTGTGATGTGTTCGAGGCACCCAAAGTGTGTGCTCTGCAGCGAGAGCCATGTTCCATCAGTGGTGAAGCTGTAGCACACACCCGAGGGAGAAAAACAGCAGGGGAGGTTCAGGTTGGGTATTAGGGAAGATTTCTTTGCAGAAAGGGTGGTCAGGCACTGGAACAGGCTGCCCAGGGAAGTGGTGGAGTCACCATTCCTGGAAGTGTTCAGAAAATGTGTAGATGTGGTGCCTGGGGACACAGCTTAGTGGTGGATCTGGCAGTGTTAGGTGAAGGGTTGGACTCGATGAGGTCTCCTCCAACCTTAACAACCTTAACAACCTAAGCACAAAGGTAAAGGCTTCATGAAGAAATTTGGTCATGTCTATCCAAAAAATCTGTCAGGGCACAGCCAAAACAGCTGGAAGAGCTCCCTGTGGTACTCTGGTATTCCAAAATACAGGGCTCATTTCCCTGGACTAAATTTCCAGTATGTTTGGCCAACTGGTTCTGTTTACCTGTAAAAGTAGTGCAGGTAGAGCTCAGGTACCTTGAAGCACCTCCTGCCCTGGGCAAGGACCCACAGAACCATCCCTGCCTCCACCCTAACCTTTGCTTGGACACTTCTGAACATCTCTCTCTCAAATTAATCACTTTGGGAAGTCCAGACAGCTTTGGCTCAAAGCAAGCACAAATATTTAAAAGACTTTACATATTTGAGTACCTCTGCTGCCTTGTGCTCCTTAGATTTAGACACGTGCTTATATGTTTGCATATTTAAGCCCTTGGTTGGGCTTCATGTGTGGAGTTGAATAAGTGTTCTTTAGATAGGTACAGAGTAGTTTGGGGACATTTTTCTCCCCTAAAAATGTTGACTTTAGCCTGGAGAGAGGTTTCTTCTCCGTCCTTGAAGTGTTCAATGCCAGGCTGGACGGGGCTTGGAGCAGCCTGGGGTAGTGGGAGGTGTCCCTGCTCATGGCAGGGGGTTGGAACTGGATGATCTTGAAGTTCCCTTCCAACCCAAACCATCCTGTGATTCTTTACACCTCATTTTCTGCTGTGCTCCACACAGAAAAAAAAAATGTTTTTGATAAAACTGTTGGTTGGCCTTGCTCTGTTTCAGAGAAAAAAAGAAAAAAAAAGAGGCAAGGTAATTTCATTCCATACCTAGGAGGCTCCAAAAGACTGTTATTATGCTCTTCCTTTAATTAAAGGCCTCATTTAATGAGCTGACAGCCACCTTTGCTTCCCTGTGACCTTGCAGAGCAGCCTGCAGATGTGAGCTCAGGCTTCTAAAGCCAACACCTGAGGCAGGCACAGGTCAGCTGATGCCCTGGTATGTGACATGCAGGAGGAGCCTTGAGCATGAAATTTAAATAATGTTTTTGCTGTTTTCGGTCTCAGGTCTTACTTACATCTCAGGAGGTGTTGATGCTCCACATGTGTCCATCATTTTAGTTGTTTCAGAGAGAAAAAAAGTGCTTGGCTTTATAAATATTTGATTAATTTAGGAATCTGGCACTCTAAATTCGGTTTAGACGGACTGGGAGTGAGTTTTTCAGGACAGGAAGAAAGGGGGTGATGGATCTACTCATTTTCACTGACACAAGGAAAGGACTGAGCAGGGAGGGCACCAAGAGTTAAATCTCCATCCTTGCCCTTGGAAGGAGGGCATTGCTACATTGGACTCTTCTGTTTTGCCTGCTGAGACAGAAACATTGCTGGAAATACTCAGCTGAAATCCTGAATTCCTGTGCAGGGCAGGATGTGTAGTGCAGCCTGAGGTGAATCCAGTGTGGCAGGGCAGGGGGGGTTCTGGACACTCAGAGGAGAGGCTGGGGTGTCTGAGGGGTCCTGGCTGTCACTGCTTCGAGGCTGGGGCTTCTGTGGTGTCTCCCAGGATGGCCCAGCTGCTGGAATGTGTTACCCTGGGAAGGAAAAGGGGGAAACCTCCTGGCCCCCTCTTGCTAAAACCCTCCCAAATCTCATCACACCACTGAGGGGCTGCAATTCCACAGGGGACTCCGTGGCTTTGGATCCTGGATTCCAGCTGCCATTTCATGGTGAATTTGGAGGTGTCAGGGATACCTTCAGGGTTTGCACCTTGGAGTTGGGGTGTTTTACATGTAAGTAAGGTGGGACACAGACTTGCAGTGGGGTTTGTGACTCTGGCACAGCCACTGCCATGTGAGGGGGCACCTGTGTGCCTCAAGGATTGGTGAAGTAGTGCTGATGGTGAGGGGGAAGGACTGAAAGCTGCACCCAGGAGCTGTTTCCCTGGGAAGATGTTGGCCTGGATTCCAGGATTTAGGAGCACTGACATTTTTGCCTGGAGTCTCAAAGATTGGCCCTGTCCTGGGAGGTGATTCTGGGTTCCCCATTGTCCCCTGTGTGGGAACACCTTCAGCTGAGTCAGTCGTTTGTCCCTGTCCTGTGTGTCCCTTGAAACATGGTTTTTCTCTACTGACTGGCTCTGCTGAAGTTATTTTGTGGGACTTTTTTGTGCTTATTGCCTCAGTCTGGCTCACATCTGCTTGGGATGAGTGTCAGTGGTTTTCTGGGACTCTTGGTAAAACTGTGAGCTCTGAAAGGCTGTTTTACAGGAGGGCACATGTTTGGGTCAAGATGAAGTCTTTGAAGTCTGTGGGCTGAAGCTTAGGTTTCTCCAGGACTAAATATTTCTTAAATGAAGCTCAGTGAGGATTTCAAGAAGCAAAGTGCCCATGTCACGTTGGTGTTGGCTCAGGAGTTGTGCACTGGCTTGGGAAACACTCCATGGGAATTGGGTATTCAGTGTCTTTGAAACTCTCACTCCACATTTACCTGCTGAGGGCAATTAGGTGGAGAGGGGGAGTTTTTTAAAGGATAAAACACTTTGGGCTCCCTACCACTTCCTTAAGGTTCTTGGAGTCAAGACCCAGGATTTCAGATATGGTGTAGTTCATGATTCCTGTTCTTTATCTTTGATGCTCCTTAGATGCTCTCTCTGGTATTTTCAAATGAGGCCAAAAACCTAAGGACAAAGGTAAAGGGTTCATGAAGAAATTGGGTCATGTCTGTCCAAAAAAGCTGTCAGGGCACAGCCAAAACAGCTGGAAGAGCTCCCTGTGGTACCCTGGTATTCCAAAATACAGGGCTCATTTCCCTGGACTAAATATCCAGGATGTTTGGCCATTTAATGTTTGCATTTCAAATCAAATTGGTGGCATTGCTAAATATTTCTCTCGTTGCACAGTAGAGCGTGATGCCTTAAAACTTTGTGATTTTGCAGTAGCTTCTCCAAAGTGGATGTTTAGCTGACAAAATACATAATGGTGGATGTTCTGTCAGTAGGCCCCAGCAGAATTTGCAGTGCTGTAGGTCCACATCCCTGTCAGTGCACACACTTTCATTATGCTTTACATCTCTCCCACGATCCTTCCTATTGAAGGGAAAACAAGAAAGCTCCAGGTCGGAGCAAGTGGGTCATGACCCTCATGAGAAGCCCCTCCCAGTGATGATCTCAGCTTTACACTGCTTTGCTTTGTCTGTGCAGATAGTGGCAGCAATCATGGCAATCACAGGAATTGTAATGATGGCATATGCAGATGGTTTCCAGGGCGATTCAATTATTGGGGTGGCCTACGCCGTGGGATCAGCCTCCACGTCTGCACTGTATAAGGTAGGTCACAGCTGTTTGTTGGCACTCCTAAATTCATTAGCATTGGCTGTTGAAATGGCACAAATTCAAAGAGGATTGCTGTAAAATAAATGTTTTCTTCCTGCTCATCACTCCTGCGTCACTCATGTTGTGACAAAGTCAGGAAATCTACCGTGAGGGTAATTAGCTGTCATCTGCCAATTACCCAGAATGGCTTTTCTTGATGAGCCTTTAATGAAATCTCCACTGCCACGCCAGGAGGAGTTTAAGATCGTTTTTAAATCATGACAACAGGGTTCATCAGCACTTTTCAAAGGGGATTTCCATGTGCAGCAGGGAGGAGAGCCAGGGTGGCCAGCTCATCCAGGTCTGCACTGCAGCTCCCTGGCACATGCTGGGCTCGGAGCCTTGGTGGGAGCCTGGCACAGGCAATTCAATAGAGACACTTCTGCTTGGAGGAAGTGGCTGCTCTGGAAGGTGAGGGCTGGCAAAGGCAAGGACTCTGTGTCTCAGGAAGAGGTTGGGCTGAACGTGGCTGGGTTTGTTTCCAGCTGGGTGTGTAAAGTTTGGAGCGAGTTGTGGCGGGATCAGAAGCTGCCATTGCAGCTTGAGACTTTGCTTGTCTCACTCATAAATGTGTTGTGGCCTTTCACAAGTCACTCAGAGTTCATGAATTTAGGCTCACAGAGGACAAGTTCTCTCAGAGTGAGCCCTTCCAGGCTGCTTTTCCTCTCACAGCAGGGTCATGCTGTAGAAGTCACTGGAGTCTCCTCCAAATCCCAGTGTTGCCACACTCAGCCCAAATCTCTGCATTCATTGTAGGAATGGTGTGTCCTTAGGTTCTTGGTTTATCCTGGGTTCTTCTACAGTTGCTCCTCGTGGCATTTTGTGGAAAGCTTTGTTACACAGGCTCAGCCATCCCCGTGGTAAAGACATGGTACTAAAACACAGGAAAGGGCAGAAATCCCACCAAAGATCCCTTGCAAGACTCTTGTGTAGGAAAAGGGCTGAGCGAACCCATGTCCCCAAGGGAATGGAGTGCTTCCATGACAGGCATGGAGTCTAAACCCCTCCTCTCTCCTCTTCTCTCCAGGTTTTATTCAAAATGTTTCTTGGGAGTGCAAACTTCGGGGAAGCAGCTCATTTCGTGTCCACCCTGGGCTTCTTCAACTTCATCTTCATCTCCATCACCCCCATCATCCTCTACTTCACCAAAGTGGAGTACTGGTACCCCTTCTCTGCTGTGCCATGGGGTTACCTGTGTGGAGTAGCTGGCCTCTGGTTAGGTAAGTGATAAAAACCATTTATTTATTTTTCTAGGTCTTTACTCCTCCAACCCTTGTATAAAATCAGCCTCAGGCACAAACAACATCCCCCTGTCCCCTTAAGCAGCAGAGCTCTCTCACAGATTAATTCTGGTCCTGGTGCTAACTGGTGCTCCTTAGAAATGATTCATATTCTTCATTACACTTCATGAAACATTACTATTAATTTATATGCAATTAATAATTGATATGTAAGCATAGTTGTAATTAACATTAATTAATAATTAACAGTAATAGCGGGGAGTAAACATGAAGCAGCACTACTAATTGCCCATTTTTTCATCCCTGCCATAGTTCCATAGCAATGCCCCTGTATCTGGCACAGCTTGACTGCTGTAAATCCCATTCCAGAGGGCTGCATGTTCCCAGTCAGCTCCTGGGGGATGTTTGTGCACTGACAGGGGCACCCCCAGGGCTGGGGCACCTTTCTGGGGGTGCTGCAGGCTCTGGGCAGGGCTCACATGAGACTCCCTCTTTCTGAGCCAGAATTGCCAGCAAAATATCTGTTGGGTTCAGCCCAAGGGCATTTTAATCTCCACACATAACAACATCCTTTTCCTTTGGTAAGGTCTCTTTTATTCCATAATTGAAGAGGTTTTTGTCTCACTACACGTTTAGCAAATGGAAGCAAAGAGAATGTCATTGCCCATCCCATCCTGAGATGTGGCCAGGCTGGCAGCTGAGCTGCTCTGAGCACCTTGAGCTGCTCTAACCACAGCTGCAGCTGCCCTGGGAGCTCCTAGGGAACCAAAATTAGGGATAATTTGTCACCCAAGTGTATAAACCCAACCTTATGTAGGGGACTCAGCAGCAGGACTGGCTGGTGGGTGATCAAAAGCTTAAGTTCACTTTTAGTCTTTCAAGGAAAGGTTGAAGAAACTTAAGCAAACTTTAGGGTTTTTTTAATCTTTCAAGGAAATCTGGGAGTGCTGTCAGGTAACAAAAAAAAAACCCAAAACAACAAAAGGCCAGTTTTTTGTACCTGATTAAAGCCTGTGCAAAGCCATGGAATATGAGTGTGATAACCTCAGTGTAACAGTTTGTGAAAGGCCATCCAGCCCTCTCCTTTCCCCTGTGAAGATTTTCCCATAATTTCACACTCACACAGAAAAAAACCAAAATCAGTCACTTTGTGACAACTCCCTCATTGTTGTGTGGATACTTAATTTCACGTATTAATATCACACATTGCACCTGTAGGGTCAAGGTGGAGGAGAAATGTCTCACTCTGGTGTTTTCCCCTGTTTTCATGCATTGTTTTCTCTGTTTCTCCCTAGCTTTCAATATCCTGGTTAACGTTGGGGTGGTGCTGACCTACCCCATCCTGATCTCCATTGGCACCGTGCTCAGCGTCCCTGGAAATGCAGGTACCACAGCCATGGCTGCTGCTGGCAGAATGAGCCCCTGGGAGCTCAGAAAGCAGTTTTAGTGCTTAAAGAATTTGTTGGGTGGAAATTTACTCCAGAGTCCTGTCTTGAACAGCCTCTGTCTCTGCTCTTCAGTCTCCTCAGCCTCATCACTCTTTGAGCACCAGAAAATGTCTGGGTTTAGGGGAATGCAGCTGTGAAACAATGCCTGTGGGAGGCTGCCTGAGGGCTCAGGTGTGCTGTGGGTGCTGCTGGTGGAGCTGGGAGGCTGGGCCTGGAGGCATCTGGAGCTCTCTGGCCCCACGTGCTGCTCTCTCCCCATCCCTGGTCCCTGCAGCCTGAGGGAACACACTGCTAATGCAGCCTGTTGTGGATGAAGAGTTACCATAAAGCACCTTTATGGAATCACAGGATTCACAGATTCACAGGTTCCCTAAGGTTGCAAAAGACCTCCAAGGTGATCAAGTCCAACCTTCAACCAAATATCCCCATGATCACTAAACCATAAAGTGAAGTGTCATGTACACTCATTTTTTGGACACTTTGAGGGATGGTAACTCCACCACTGCCCTGGGCAGCACTGTGCCTTAGCAGTCTTTCAGCAAAGATTTTCTTCCTAATTCCAGTCTGTCCCAGCTTGAGGTCTTTTCCCTTTATCCTGTCCCTTGTTCCCTGGGAGCAGAGCCTGAGCCCCACCTGGCTGCACCCTCTTCTTGCAGAGAGCAAGAAGGTCCTCCCGAGCCTCCTCTTCTCCAGGCTGAGCCCCTTTCCCAGCTCCCTCACAGACCCTTTACCATGGAAATCTGGGAGCTTAATCCAACCCCTCCAGGCCCCCTCAGATCCTGCACAAGGCGGTGAGGGACAGAGGAGCTGTGGCACCTCCAGCACTGCACTGTCAGATCAAAGCTCAGGGAGACTGGAGAGCCACACAGCCAGTGCCACACCCAGAGAGCAGCACAGGAGGTGACAGGGGTGTGCCAGGCTGCTCTTGGTGCCTCCATCCATCCATCCATCCCTGCTGCTGTTCTGATGCCCATGTTGTTTGCTCTCCTCCCAGCCGTGGACCTGTTGAAGCACAAGATGATCTTCAGCGTGGTGCGCCTGGGGGCCACCATCATTATCTGTGTCGGGTTCCTGCTCATGCTGCTGCCCGAGGAGTGGGACGAGATCACCCTGAGGTTCATCAACAGCCTGAAGGAGAAGAAGAGCGAGGACCACTCCGAGGACATCACGGAATCCAGCGTCCACACCAGGAGCAGGAGCAGAGCCAACGGGGCAGTGTCCATCCCGCTGGCGTAGGGCCGGAGGGCTCTCCCTGCACGCAGATGTATATTCTGTGAATATGGCTTAACTCTCCTCACCACCTGTATGCTTCAAAAAAAACGTCATCTAGCCTGAGCAGGGGGTGAACTGTAAGATAAGAGAAAGACATCTATAATAAATGTTTACATTTATACACTTAACAAGGAAGGGGTGTAAATAACTACAATAAAATCTTTTGTAATAAATGGGTGTTTGAGTTTGTGTCTTTCTGAGTTTAAAATGTGCACCAAGTTTGCATTGTTTATCTCTCTTTGCTGACAGAAGTAGAGCCATTTTGGAGGATACAAATCTTGGATATTTCCAGCTAAATCTCAAAATTTAACATCCTTATTTACTTCAAGTGAAGTGCCCATTTGTCGCACTTGGACATGATATAAAGATGCTTGACTCCAGTTTGAAGCAGAAGAAAATCAGAAGGCTTTATTGTTTAATTTTTAGTACCTTTTATAAGGTGTTCTCATACAGACTTAACATGATTGGTAAAAGGGAACAACACCTCTCTAGTCCCATTGGTGGGACGAGAGAAACACAGTCAGCACAGCTGATTGAACTTATGAGACCATAAATTATTTACAGAAATTGTCCTTGAAAGAAAAACTCCCCTGAGAAATCTTCCCTTGGGAAGAAACCAGCCACTGGCAGGCTGAAAACCTTTCAGACTCAAATATATTAGGCCCACACCCATTCGGCAAGGTAGCATTTCCAAATGCTTTGAAAAGCACTTCAAACCTCTTGTGGCATTTTGGAGGATTCCTTTCTGAAAGGCACTGATGTTCACATTGATATTCCCAATAATAATAAGAATAAATATTCCATGATGTGCAGGAAATAAGGTCTCTCCTCCCAGACCACACTGAGCTGTGCCTTCTTCAAACCACCATTCTAGAAATGGTGCTGGAATTTGGATGATTTCCTTTCAGGAAAGGGAATGAAACCTTGTGATTTCAATGGGGATTAATTGGGCAAGCTTCAGTCCATTTCCCTCCACTTCTCCTCATCCCATTCACTTTTATTGTTTTCAGTTGGTTTTGGAATTTTTTTTTTTTTTTAAGATTTAATTTCTTCACTTTCTTCTCCTGTCTTTTTATTTACATTTCATCCCTGGTTTCAGGATTTTAATGGGAGTCATTTTGGCAAGTTTTGGTCCTTTTCACTGCCCCTCATTTCATGTCAGTTCTTGTCACTTCTTGTCATCACATTCACTTTTATTGCTTTCACCTCTTATAGGATTTTTTCCTTTTTTTGCTACATTTCATTTTACCAAATACGTTCCCTGTCTTTTTATTGACATTTCTTCCCTAATTTCAGGATTTCAGTTGGAGTCATTTTTGAAAGTTTTGGTCCTTCTCACTGCTCCTCATTTCATCTCAGTGCTCTTGGTTTCAATCACTCCATTTCCAATTTTTCTTGGTTTTTTCAGTTGCACTGTTTTTGATCAGATCTCCTTTCCAGACTGTTAGACTTAGTTCTCTGATTTCAAGATTTCATTCCCTTTCCTGAAAGGAAGAGGAATGAAATCTTGAGATTTCGTGAGGAATAATTGGGCAAGCTTCGGGCCATTTCCCTGCACTTCTTGTCATCCCATTCGCTTTTATTGTTCTAACTTGGTTTTGGAATTTTTCCTTTCTTTTTTTTTCCACCTTTAATTTCTTCAAATACTTCTGTCTCTTTATTCACATTTCTTCCCTGATTTCAGGATTTCAGTCAGAGTCATTTTGGCAAGTTTTGGTCCTTTTCACTGCCCCTCATTTCATCTCAGTTCTTGTCACTTCTTGTCATCCCATTCACTTCCTTTGATTCCACTTGGTTTCGGAATTCTCCCTTTCTTTTTTTCTGCATTTCATTTCTTCAAATACTTCTGTCTCTTTATTTACATTTCTTCCCTGATTTCAGGATTTCAGTTGGGGTTATTTTGGCATGTTCTGGTCCTTTTCACTGCCCCTCATTTCATCTCGGTCCATTTGGTTGCAATCACTCCATTTCCAAAGTTTCTCATTTTTTTTCAGTTGCACTGTTTTTGATCAGATCTCCTTTCCAGAGTGTTAGACTTTGTCCTCTGATTTCAAGGTTTCATTCCCTTTCTTAAAAGACAACGAGTAATGCAAAAAAATCTTGGTTTTCCTCATTTTCTCCCAGAGAAGCTTCACTTCCAGCTGAGCTACAAAACTCTCAGGAGAGATGGAACTCCCTGGATCACCACTGGCAATGGGAAATCCCCTTTCCTGATTTCTAGAAGGTTGGGACAAACAAATATTTTTCTTAACCTCTACACTGGAAAAGTCTTTCAAAAGCCAAATCAAACCCACCAACCTCCCAGTCTCTTCCCTAAGCCTGTTACTGTGTATTTTAGGCTGGTTTACAGCAGTCCTGGAATTGGCCACTCAAGACTCTCTTTATTTGAGAGACTTGATAGGCAGACAGATTTCTTTTTTTTCCTTTTTTTTTTTTTTTTAAGAAGCATGAAACCAACTGGAAATTATCATAAATTGCTGAGCTCTGCTGACTTTTCTGCCCACAGTTTGTGGGTATTTTTTGATGGTATTTCTTCTGGGGCAAAAAAAATCATAATAATTTATTTGACTCTTTTTATCTGGCTTTTCTACTGGATGTTTTTTAAATCTTTTAATGTTCATGTCTAAATTGTTCCTTGCAGGTAGCAGAGCAAAGAAAATACTTGTGTATATTTAAAAACCCCAGAAACTTGGACTCTTTCATCAAATGTCTGCAGAATTAGGGCTGCAAAAACCAACCCAACCAACTGTCCCCTGTGGCCTGAACCCAGAGGTTTAAGGTTTGCATACACACACAGGCCTCTTACAGCTCCTGGTCTGCTGCTTTTGAGAGGAGATGGACAAAAAATATTCCAGAAAAGTTAATTATAGAGATACTGATGGGCTGAAAGCCCCCAGCACATGGCAGCTTTGCCTCCCCCCACAGTTTCGGAGCCGATACATTCATTTACATTGCTAGATAGTTCTGGGGATGTGTTTTACTGAAATTTTAGCTCCTGCCAAACTGAACACAGGGGGAAAACAAAACATTCGTTTCTGTATGCACTGATGAGTACTTTTTGGCAAGCAGCCTCATGGCAGAGTCTTCAGGCCCAGGACTGGATCCTTCAAGGGAACCTCATTGAGAATTCTGAGTCAGCTTTCTCCTGCTCAACACATTCCATGGCCAGGGGCCCAGGGTGTTAAGAAGACTGTAATCCCAGCAAGGAAGGCTTGAGCAGAGCACCCCTGCTTTGGTTTGATGTTCACAGAATGATTCAGGTTGGAATGGGTCTTAAAGATCATCCAGTGCCACCCCTCTGCCATGGGCAGGGACACCTTCCACTGTCCCAGGTTGCTCCAAGTCCCTTCCAACCTGGCCTTGGACACTGCCAGGGATCCAGGGGCAGCCACAGCTTCTCTGGGCAGTCTGCTCCCAGGTGCTTTCCAGAGGTGCTCATCCCCCTCAGCAATGCCTTAAACCCCCTCCTTCACCCTCTGACCAACCTCCAGCTCAAATTCTTCATTCCTCATTAATTCTTCATGGAAATAATGATTTTTCCTGGAGTGCAGCTCAGCCTTTTAGCTGGAGAAAAACCCACCAAACCCAAGAAATCAGACAACAAAACAGAGCCTCTTTGGCCTGATGCTGTTGGTGGTCCATCAGAGGAACAGCAAACCAATATTCACTCCTGTCAAGTTGATACCTTAAGTTTCAGCTTTCATGTTTTTCAGATTCTGTGCTGTCCAGGGTGCAGTTCTGAGTCTCATATTAAGTGTCTCTTCACAGGGTAGGGAGACAAAACAAATCTTTTTTCTGCTGGAGACCAAGGACAACTTTCAGGCCCAAAAGCAAAAACAAGGGTGGGCTGAAGGGAGCAACAAGAAGGATGGGACCTCACAACCTAAAGCTGTAATTGGACAATTAAACCCCAATATGCAAAGGCACCAAAACTTATAAAAATGTGAGCCCTCATGACCTGTCAGCCATTTTGTGACCAGTCTGGGCCCACCTTGGGTGTAGCCCTGGCCAGGCCCTGTCCTGCCCAAGGTGGATCCTAAAGGCCTTTTAGTAAATATTTATTCTCCAGCTCTGTGCAGTCTCTGTTTCATCTCAGCCTTCCCAAGACATCAAAGTGACTGATGGGAAATCACCACCTGCCCTGCTGTGGGTGTCTCTGGCAGCCCCTTCTGCCCTCCCCACCAACCTGAGGCTCCATTCCTGCGGCCCCATCCTCTCCCAAGGAAAACGCCCCTTTGGCTCCGGCAGCTGCCTGATCAGATTCTCCCCGTGGCTGGAAGGAACTCCAGATGTGAGGTGAATAATCCTCCTGGAGCATCCCCAGCCGTGCCTGCCCTGCCTGGAGGGCTCAGCCAGCAGCACGGGCGGTGTTATCAGCACAGGCGGTGTTATCACTGCCCTGAGATAAGATCCGTGTCCCCTGTCAATAGCAGCGACAAGGAGCAGCGGGAGGACCCAGCCGTGTTCCTTGACCTTACTGTGAAAAACGACGTTTCACCTTTTTATATTAATTTATAAGTTTAATAAAAATAAAATAAAATAGAATAAAAATAGACAATTAGGAGACAGGAAAATATAGCTACTCAGCTGAGGGTGCAAAGTAACACACCGTCTGTCTTCAGCGCCTTTGTTTTAAGGACCTCTGTGTTACATATTTAAATAAGCTAATGCATGATTCAAATATTCATTTTGGTTTCAAGACCCCCCCTAAATATACAATTTATCTGTAAAATTCCATGTAGTCTGGGTAGATGTTGTAAATGTGTCTTCCGAAGATTCAAACCCTCAAAAGGCTCGATTGTTCTTTATCAGCAATCTTTTTTTCACAGGAATGTCAGAAGACCCTTCTGGCTTCTATCTAGTTAGAGGTTACAAAAAGGTACAACCCCCATCTCTTACTTTGTTACAATTAGGAAATATACCTTCATTACATTTTTAAATTCCACAAATCAAAAGAAATATAGTACAACCTTCTTACATTACACGTATAACATTCATGTCAATATTTGCGAAAAGCCAACTCCAAAAGATGCATTTATAACATTACAGGTGTGTAATAAGGAGCTTTATTGGCCGCAGTAGTTTGTGTCCCAGCCAGGGGAGCCGTGCTGGGTTTTTTCTCCTCTCTTTGCTGATCCATTTGTTCACTCTGCTGCTGCCTGAACGTGCTGCAAGCATGATAAACAGCAGTCTGCTCACACGGCTGGGGATGTTTCTGCTTTCCTCACTGGGGATTTGCATAAAAGCCCGGGCGTTATTTTGGAAAAAATCCATTCCACCCACTTTCCATCTCCTCCTTTGCCCACGTGTTTTGTTGTTGTTGTTGGGTGTGTTTTGGTTTTTTTGGGGGTTTTTTTGGTGGTTGGTTGGTTTGTGGTTTGGTTTGGTTTGGTTTTGGTTTGGTTTGGTTTTAGTTTTTTTTGGGGGGGGTTGGTTTTTTTGGTGGTTTTTTGGTTTTCTGGGGGTTTTTGGGGTTTTTTGTTTTGGGGGTTTTTTTTGTTGTTTTTTGGGGGGTTGTTTTGGTTTTTTTAAATTTTTTGTGGTTTTTGGGGGGGGTTGTTTTTTGGTGTTGGTTGGTTGGTTGGTTTTTATGGTGTTTTTTGGTGGGTTTTTTAGTTTGGTTTGGTTTGGTTTGGTTTTTTTGTGATTTAAAATTCATTTCTGAGGAGAAGCTTTAAGGCAGAGGTGATCCACTGCTGCAGTTGGGTGTTTGAGCGTTGCCCCTTGGTTCACCTTTGCCCTGTGAGTAACAAACTGCCTTGACAGTGTGAAAATACCCTGCCCCAAGTCATGGCACTGCCCCACCCTTGAGCTTCCCCCAGTATTTCCCTTAAAGCAAGGGCATCAGAGCACATAGGAGTCAATGATTTCATTTTGACTGCAATAAATTTGCTGAAAAATCCAATTCTGGCGGGATCATCATCGCTTACAGGCTCCAGCTGAATTGGGTAGAGAGTTTAAAGCAGTAAATGAAATGGGAGAAAGGGATAAAACTCTTCCAGATCTCCTGGGAGGGACTGTGGGCTGTCCCTAATGGCACTGTATGGGACCAAAGCTCCTCCAGCCCCATATTTCTATTGCACAGTTCTCAGGAACTTAACTGAACTTTACATATAGACAAAATAAAATAACATTATTCCATTAAATAACCCCCAGTTAAAGAGAAGGATGAGCATCCCTGACCAGGATAGAAAAAATAACATTATTGCATTAAATAGCATTATTGCATTAAATAACCCCCAGTTAAAGAGAAGGATGAGCACCCCTGGCCAGGATCTCAGCTTGCCCCAGTGACCTGCTGGAAGGGCATCCTCCTGCAGCCTCCCCCCACCCCAAACCTTCAGCTGCTGCTCTTGGGCCTCTTTGCTCTACTCACTAAAGCCCTGTGAGAAGGAAATATGGACAGGAGAGGGGATTGGGGAGTGTGGGGAGCAGGGGGACCCTGTCAGGATTTTAGCAGCACCTGGGTAAAACAGCAGATAAAGCCCCATGGGCTTGAACATCCACATGGGTTTCCACTGCTCCCACACATCCACCATTGGGTTTAATTCATGATTTCCCCAAGCTGCTTAACAGGAATTACCTGTTCTCAGCAGGGGAAGGGTAATTAGAAAGGAAAAATAGACAGTAAGCATTGAGAAACTCAGGAGGGAAGCAGGGTGTTGATTTTACATTTTAATTTGAAAGGAAGAAGGGAAAAAAATTACAGGCTGGGTTACTCTGTTCCCTCGTGCCCTCTGTGACCTGGGAAAAGCAAAGTCATGAGAGATGCTGGTGCTTTGTGGCTGGAAACATGAACTGGTTGGGTTGTTCCAGGGATGAATATTTTCTTCTGGGGGCAACCTGGTGTCTAGTGGAAGGTGTCCCTGCCCATGGCAGAGGGGTGGAACTAGAAGACCTTTAAGGTCCTTTCCGACCTAAACCCTTCTACAATCCTATGATTTTATGAACTATCAAATATGACTCACTTTGACCAATATTCCCAGTCAATTTTTAGGACAAAGCTGCATTTTTAGGACAAAGCTGCATTTTTTTCCAGCAGCAGCAAAGGTGGGGGAAGCTCCTGGGCCAGGCTTTACTCCCAGGCTGCTTCTCGCATGCAGGATGGGAAACACTTTAACCCTTCTGGTGCTCCAGGGATTGAATTTCCTTCCAAAACCTAAAGATTTGGAAAAAGAACTGCTTGAAGAAATACCTGCAGGCCAGCTGAGGTGGTGGCCCTGGTTGAAAATCACTTGTGGACACTTGTGGATAAAAACAAAGCTTCTCCAGGGCTTGGCACTGGCTGCCAAGCTGCTTTCCCCTCCTGTCAGCAGCAGCCACCCCTCATCCCTGCAGGGGAACGGCTGGGGATGGGTCAATGTTTAACCAAGCTGGGAAGGACATCTCTGAGAGCTGGCAGGGAGCTGCCTGGGCTCTGAGCTGCTCACAAAGATCCCTCTCCACTTTCAGGGAGGACGGTGCATGAGGGGTTTTCCTTCTCCTCTCAGAGCCCTGGCTCTGCAGGATGGGCCTGAGCCCCTCCAGGGCGCACCCCAAGGTGACCAGGGTGGCCCCGGTGCCCAGCCGGGGGGATGTGCCGGCTCTGAGTGCCCTGCACGGGCTCCCAGGAGAGCCGGGACAGCCCTGGGGAAGGCCCATCCTCCACCTGGAGCTTCCACCTCTGCGGGAGACCTGGTACGGGAGAGCCTCTGCAGGTGAGGGCTGGAATGATGGGAATTTTGTGATCCCGGGGCTCGCTGGGGCTGTGGGTTTGCTGGCTGTGGGGTGGCTGTTGGGGGGTGTGCTGTTCTGCAACAGCAGCTTTGTGCCAGTTTTGCCATTTCCAGGATGGTTTAGCTTTGGGAAAACTCTTTTTTTTCTTTTTTTCTTTTTTTTTTCTTTTTTTCTTTTTTTTTTTCTTTTTTCTTTTTTCCTTTTTTCCTTTTTCCTTTTTATTTTTTATTTCTTTTTTTCTTTTTCTTTTTTTTTCTTTTATTCTTTTTTTTTCTTTTTTCCTTTTCTTTTTTCTTTTTTCCTTTTTTTCCTTTTTTCCTTTTTCCTTTTTCCTTTTTATTTTTTCTTTCTTTTTTTCTTTTTTCTTTTTTCTTTTTTCTTTTTTCTTTTTTCTTTTTTCTTTTTTCTTTTTTCTTTTTTCTTTTTTCTTTTTTCTTTTTTCTTTTTTTTATTTTCCCTTCCACTGTTTTGGCAAGCATCTCACTCAGCAGAGCCCAGATCCCAGCTCCTTGCTCTCATCACTCACCCCTCTGTGTCCAGGCAAGCCCTTGTGCAGCCACCCTGTGACCCCCATCACAGCCCTGTCCTGCTCACCTGCCAGGCACCTCACTGCCCCAGATTAGGGTTCTTTAGGTTTTGGAAGGAAATTCAATCCCTGGAGCACCAGAAGGGTTAAAGTGCCTCCCGTCCTGCATGGCAGAAGCAGCCTGGGAATAAAACCTGGCCCAGGAGCTTCCCCCACCTTTGCTGCTGCTGGCTGGGGGCACTGCTGGAAAAAAAAAAAATGCAGCTTTAGCACAAAATCCTGACATGCCCCAGTCAGAATTAGATTCTGGGCAGGCAAAACCCAGCACTGGAATCAATGACAAATTTCCCAAGCCAGGAGCAGAGGAAGGCAGACAGCCTGGCCCTGTGTGCTCCCCTACAAGCAGCCTTTAAACTCCAGCCATACCCAAATCCTTCCCAGAGGTTTGCATCCATCTGGAAGAGGATGTGTAGCTCTCCACCATGAGCTGGGTGCTGACAAATGCTCCCCACACCTGCAGGGAGAAACAACATCCATGAAAACCAATGGGCTGTGAGGAAGGGCGAGGCAGAGGGAAGAGGATCTGCACCCCCAGCATCCCCCTCCCTGCTTTTCCACCCCCAAAAATCAATTTCTGACCCACACCAAGCAGTGTTAAGCACTGCTGCTTCACCAGAGGCTGGATATTTCCTCTAGGATCATTCATCAGGTGGCATCAGGAAGCACTGAAGGCAAATAAACCTCTGGAGTGATAGCAGTGACATTCCCAGAACTGAGGTTTTGGGGAGAATACAGATCAGGTCTTGCTGTAGAAGAGCAGGTTTTAAGTGCTCCATGAGAGCAAGAACGACTAAATGTTCCTGTTCTGGAAAATTATCACTGGGCATTTAACAAATGCTTGTTAAAAAATGTGTATTTTGCAAAAAATGTAATAAATGTGATCTTCCATTACTTTCCATTTTCAGAAACAAGAAGAGTATGCTCAGGAGGACTTGAGTGAAGTATTAGCTCAAGCTGCTGTCTAAATAAGCAAAGCCTCCAAGAGAATAGGTTTTATTTGGTTTATGAGGGTTCAGCTTGGCTTATTTTAAATCCAGATTCCCCCAGAGGGGAGGATCTGCTGCTGCTGAAGTGCAAGGGTGAAAAACAGGAGAACAGGAGTCCCAAGGATGCCCTGAGCTGGGGCTTGGTGCTGCTCCCTGCTCTGGGGGGGAGCAGATTTGGGGCCAGCAAGCCCTCAGCCCCCACTTCTGTATCTGCAGAGGATTAGGGCAAACATCCTACAAGCCACACACATGGATAGGAAGGGAGGGAAAAATTACAGACAACCCCAAACATCAAACCATCAAACCCCACAAGGGAGAAATAACTTCCTCAAAGCCATACCCTTCACCAGGACAAGCTTCTCCTGTGTCACAGCCACTTCCCTGTGTTGTGTCCCTGTTCCCATCTCCATAGGCCACCTCCTCACCTTTTCCTTCCCCCTCAGAAATTCCCTGCTCACTCACTAGCCTGCAGAGAGAGGCAATACTCCAAACCCCCCTTTTGTCTCTAATAAGCTGCCATTTCACCACGTTGTTCCCTGCAGATGAGGTCTGTCTCCAGAGGAGCCTCCTGTGCTGGGAATTTTCCCCTCAGGCTCCCATTCCTGCATGTGTGGAGCAGCCACAGCTTCACTCAGTGGTTAAACATTGCCAGGGCTCTGCAGGGCCCAGCAAACATTTACCTGATGGAGTCACCATCTCCCAGATCCTTCCAGGGAGGAAGAAATTCCTCCCTGTGAGGGAGGTGAGGCCCTGGCGTAGGGTTCCCAGAGAAGCTGTGGCTGCCCCATCCTGGAGGTGTCCAAGTGTTCCAAGGATGGGGCTTGGAGCAACCAGGGATAGTGGAAAGTGACCCTGCCCGTGGCAGGGGGTGGAAAGATAAAGATCTTTAGGGTCACTTCTAACCCAAACCATTCCATGATTCTGTGATTGTTCCCTCTCTCTTCTCCAAGAGCCCAGCCTGGTGATCTTCCATGAGGTTCAAGGAAATCCCCTGTAAACTGACCTCCAAAATGTTACTTTTCTTGTTAGATATGACTATTAAACTTGGTATCAGTAATGTTCTTTCTGCACTTTATCCCCACCTCTCCTCCCCTGTTACCTCCTCAGGGGGTGGGAGCAGGAGCTGCTCAGCCACACCTCACCTCACTCTGTGTGTAAAATGTCACTTGAACACAGCAGGGCAGCCTTTGGGGGTGAACAGGTGGGATAAACAGACAAACTGTTGAGTGAAAGAGAGACTTCCTGCACATGCAAGTATTTATTTGTGCAAGAAAAGAACAAGAGGGGCAGTGGTGCCCCACCTGAGAGCACCAGCACAGAGCAGACCCAAGCCTGGATCCCATCCAGGCCTCAGAGAAAGCTCTGCTTTATTAACTAACAGGAGATCACTGGTGTGTGACACGTTCCTTTGGGATTTCCAGGGTCTGGGAGAGGAGCACCACCCCCCTGAGCACAGCCCTCTTACTCCTGCTGCTGCAGCCCAGCTCTGCCACAGTCAATAAATCAGCAGAGGTATTGCTCAGTCCCACCAAAAAATAACAACAGTCAAACCTCAGGGGCTGGGCAGCAGGGAAAGACCCAAAGTGCTGCCTGTGCCTGACTTTAACAGGGCAGGCAGTGGGAAGGCAGCAGGGATCAGGGATTTCTTGGCCAGCTGATGGTTACAGGTCCTGGGAGGAGAAGAGTCCCTTGACCACCCAAATCCCAGGGGCTGGGAGAGGCCACAGGATGGTGGTGGTCATATTTAGGAGGGAAGCTGGAGAGGTATTTCTTGGACATCACAGGCACAGTCACACCCACTTTACTCCTGCAGCCAACAGAATATTCCATGGGCTGCTGGAATACACAGGCAGGGACACACCAACAAAACAAACAGGGCACACAGCTGTTGCTGAGCACACCTAAGCAGCTGGTGACCACCCAGAAGTAACTTCATCCACTTTTTTAACCTTTCAGGGCCCCTCTCTTTGAACACCTTGCCAGGAGGGGATGGAACCAGCATCATCAAGCAGCACCCACCTCGAAAGCCCCAGGTAAGGCGAATGTGGGATCCCCCTGGGAGCTGCTCTGGCTGACCCCTCCCTGTGGGCTCTGTGGGGACAGGGACACGTGTCACAGCACCAAAAAAACCACGGTAGGGGAGGCCAATACCCTACAGCAGCACAAGGGGCAAGTCCTGATTTGGGTGATCACGAGCCTGTGTGCTCTGGAGACACCCAGCCAGGACAGGTGTGTCCCAGTATGGGACATGGGGCCACCTCTGCTGGGGTGTCCCACTGTCCCTCGGGGTGTCTGGGGACCTGCAGCCAAATCCTGCTGCTCCCATGGGGCCAGTGTGGCCCAGACAGAGCCCTTGGATCCCACTTGCATCATGTGGGGCTGGTTTTGGCTCTCAGCTTCGGGGCAGAGGAGGTAAAGCAGGCAGAAATGCTGTGCACTAGGGGAGGGTGAAGACACACAGCAATTGTTCTGGGCTTCAGGAGTTGCTGTTCATGCTCTGTGCCTGCCCAAACTCCCTCAATTTCCCCATCCTGCACTTCCCAGATCCATTCCTCCCCAAGGCCCAAACCCCATGACTCCACCTGACCTAGCAGTCAAGATTTTCCTCCACACCAGGGCTACCCTTATGTAACTAAAGCTCAGAAATATCTTCAAATCTTTATTTCTCCTGCTGTACTTGGCCCTGGTGAGGCCACAGCTCGAATCCAGTGTTCATTCATGGGCATTTCTTCCTAATATCCAACCTGAATCCACCTGGAGCAACCTGGTCTAGTGAAAGGTGTCCCTGGCCCCTGGCAGGGGGGTTGGTCTTTCAAGTCCCTCCCAACCCAAGAATTTCAGGTTTCCATGATTCTGTGAACAGTAAACCCACTGGAACAAGGATTCTTTGCTTGAGACTTCCTTGCTGTGATTATGACCTTTTAAATATAGTAAAGAACAGAAGAGCCACCAAATGGGGCCACTCAAACCTGCTCAAACCTCAGGGCTGTGGCTCTCTGGGTGACACTGGTGGCTTCAGAGGTGGCCACCAGCTGTGGAATAGTGTGTCCCTGGGTTTGGTGGGATGATGCAACAGTGGCACCTGAACTGAGTCCACTCACACCCTGAAAAGTGCCATGTGGAATCACAGTTGGCTTTAGAAACCTTTGAGCAGCAGGGAATTTTTAATTATTGATTTTATTTCCATCATGGCTGTACCTGTGTGTTATTGTTAACACTCCTTTCAGGACACAGACTCTGGTAATCCCACCCTGTTCTGCTGCTGTTGCTCTTAGGGAGTGTGCACAGCTCCAGCAAAAGCCTTTTTCCTGTGGGAATATCCTCAAAGGCAGCAGAGCAGGATGATGTGGCCTTCTCAAGGACTTCCAGGGGGTTTTTGTCAGAGAGTATTTCCAAACAAAAACCTGTAACGTTCATAAAAACTAAAGGGAAAAGTCAATTTTCCAGCCTGGGACAGAGCTTTACCCAAAAGCCTGGCTTCCCCAGCAGGGCAGGGTGTTGAGCTGAGTGGTGTGGGAGGATTTTTGCCTTCATCCACCCCGTGCTGGTGGCCTCAGTGGCTTCCCAGAGTGATGCCAGCCTGGAGCACAGCTTGTGGTGTCACATGCTGCCATCTAGTGCCATTTTTCAGTTTCATATTTGGCTTTGTGGGTTTTTTTTTTTGATGCTAAGAGACGTGCACTTGGCGTTGGGAACTAGTGGGGATTTCTCCCTTTACCTGATGCTGATTTTTCCTCCTGGATGGACTCAAAATGACAGCTCAGGATTCAGCAGCAGTTCAGTGCAGACAGTCAGAGATGTGTCCCCATTTATTTACACTTGTTTGTAGTCAAGGAGTTAATGGTGTCCCAAATAAAGTACAAGTCAGGTCTTACAGACAAAGTCCTTGATGATGTCCCCTTTAATTTTTACAGAAGCTGTACTGAGCTCCCCTCCTAGAACTCAAATCACCACCCTTGGAAGTGTTCAAGAATTGTGTGGCACTTAGGGACCTGGTTTAGTGATGGACCTGGCAGTGCTGGGTTGATGGTTGGGCTCGATGATCCAAGGGGTCTTTTCCAACTTTAGTGATTCTGTGAATACCAAGCCATGAAAATGACCCAGCAACATCTCAGAGCTTGATTTAAGGAGGCATCTTTGCTCCTTAAGATAAAAATCCATGCTCAGAGCAGCCTGTAGAGCAAGTCTCTGCCTAATTTCACCAGCCACCAGAAAAGGAGCCTTGTACCATGCACAGTTTTGCAGAGAGAGGTCTTGTTCAGGCCAATGTAAAGACTGGTTGGACAAAGGGAACAGTGCTCTAGGTCTCCTCTAATTGAGATCTGCCCTTTGATGACCTGATAAGATTCTTAAGATTAAATTATGACACCTCTGCACGCTCCAGCTTTGCCATGAAGCAATCTGAGCTGCTCTTTGGCTTCACTCTGGTCTTGGATGGAGTTTTGGGCACTGTTTGGGCTCAAAGAGAAATACCTGCAGGGATGGAATTACTGTCAAACTGGGGCTTTGCTGCTTGTGCTGTAATGCAAAAGGTTTCCCCAGTTTTGCCCACTCCTGAGGGACCAAATGATGCTCATCTCCCTGAGATGCCAAACTCCTTCCTGTATCCCAAGCAGCTGAGCCAGAATTGGAGCTGGAAAAGGGTCAAGGTGGTTTCATATCCGGTTTTATGATCCTGAGGGATGAGCAATGCTAAATATTATAAGTTTTGGACTTGCAGAGGCTTGAACCTGCCATCCCTCCACAAGCAATCACTGCTGCAAAGCCCTGGAGTCAGCGAGAAGTGGCTGCAAGCCCAAAACCAAAGGTAAGCACATGAGTTTGTGCCCTTCCACGAGCCATTCCTGGCTGCAGGCTCCTTTCCCTCACACTTTGGGCACCCTGAAGGGCAGAAGTTGCTATTTAACCACTGGCTGTGCTCCTGTTCCTGGCTGAGCCCAGGACACTTGAGCTGAAACTGGTGTGGGGGTGAGAAGGTCCAAAATAAGGGGAAAGCTTCCTAATCTCCAGCAGGACAGTTCCCTGGATGAGATGGACCTGCTGAGCCAGGATATTAAATATTTTAGAGGCTGAAAGAATAAGGGGCACGTTTTTAAATGACTTACTTGAGCACCCATCACTTGCAGTTGGTGGGGAGAAGATGAGACCTTCTTGCTCTCCCTGACAGGAGTTTGGCACCAGGTGGGGCTCAGGCTCTGCTCCCAGGGGACAAAGGACAGGACGAGAAGAAGTGGCCTCAACTTGTGCCAGGAGAGGTTTAGACTGGATTTCAGGGAAAATTCCTTCACTGAAAGCTTTGTCAGGCATTAGAACAGCCTGCCCAGGGCAGTGGTGGATTCACCATCCCTGGAGGGATTTCAAAGCCATGTGGATGTGGCACTTGGGGACATGGGCCACTGGTGGCCTTGGCAGTGCTGGGGGAACAGCTGGACTCGAGGATCTTAGACACCTTTTCCAACCTTAACAGTCCCAGAAGTTTTATTTAAAGGCTGCAAACACTGTGTGCCATAAACACTCCCTGCAGCCCCAAACCTGCAAAAGCCATTCTCCCCTTTGGGTCGTGAGATTGTCTTGGAGAACTGACTCAATACAGTAACACCTCAGGGGGCAGAAGCACAAAGACATTGTTTTAATGAAGTTTTTTTCCCCTCCTGCCCCAGAGCTGTGGGATAAACTGCAAGCATAGTGGAAATCTGTGACAAATTCCTGCAAGTTGGCTACTAAGGGAGATGCTCACTGCCTTTATCCGGGATAAAGTGCCTGAGGGGTTTATGAGCTGGTGGCTCTTCCTTTCTCTGTCAGAAAGTGTAGGTGCATTTATTTGGATCCTTAAATACCTCCTAGGTGCCGGAGAGGAGAGGGCAAAGCCTGAATCCCCTCAGGAGGCAGCACTTGCACAAGCTTCAGATGCTGGACTTGACCCGCAAGCGACGAGAGGTAATGCCAAGAGGGATTTGGGGAGGGGGTGGGGGTGCCTCTCCCACGGACCAGGAGGTTTCAGACCCCTTACTGGGAAGGTGAAAGGAAGCTTTCCCTGAGTCTTAGGCAGAGGGTTGGTGGGGAGCATCCCCAGGACCCCTGTGATCAGTAATTTACCTGATTTTTCCAATGCTTCGCCCTCCTTTGGCCATGACTCACCAAAAATCCCTGTCCCAGTCATGTCCTGTCATGCACCCAGTCTGGCAAGCTCCATTTGCTTGGGTTAAACTACTCAGCTGTGCAGTTATTTCCAGGGCCAACCCCCTAATGTTGAGCTATTAAAGCAAGTTCACTCCTCTGCTGCTTGCGCTGAGAACTCGTTTGCAAACCCAGGCGGAGCTGAAGCGGAATCTCCACAGGGAGGCAAGAATCAATGAACCAAAAATCAAGGAATTCAGCCCCAAGGATGTCCTTGACACTCCCCAGGGAGGCCACAGCACCAGAAGCCCTGACCTCATCCCTGCTGAGCACAATCAGCATTTTCCTGAAGATGACCCTGGTAAGCGGAATAATTGTTCTGAGGCGATGCAAAACTCACCAGCCCTCCTGACACTGTTGTACACCATGGCAACACAGACTCCAACTTCAGAAGGATGAAAATGACTGGTTTTAATTCTAGGGATGTGTCTCCCTTCTATACTGTTCTACACAGAGCAACTCGATTGGTGAAACAAAGACAAACCTCTTCAATCACATTGGTCAGACCAGGGGGACATCAAGAAGAAGTCCCTCCCAGGGAAAGGAATGTAAACAAAGTTACAGTTACAAAAACATGGCTCTTGTTGACAGAAAATTCCCTGGGAAAAGAGTTTCAAAAAACCAAAACATCTCAGGCACAAACCAGGGCTACGTCCTCCTAAATGTCATCAGAGAAGTTCCCCTGTGGAAGATGCTTCCACTGCTCCTGCAGTGATAAGAAGCAGGTTCAGGTTCAGGTTCAGGCTGTGTTTGTGGGACAAAGCATTGGAATGCTTCAGAGGGCTCTCTGGGGTAAATGTGCCACTCACTGAGGCTGACCACTTTTTAGGTTTAGGGTTTTTTCCCACTGTCCCTCTACAGAAGGGGGAAGCAAAGTGGATCTCAGGATCCTGACCCATCCAAGGCAAGAGCCCTGTCCTGCTTTGCCTGCACGTGACAACCTTTGGCACAGGCTGGGAATGCATCACCAAGGCCAAAAGTGCTTAAATGAGTGAAAAACTTGCCTGAAGGTGAACTTTCACCAGGAGGAAGGGGAACAAACTTGGCTTCCTCTTCCCTTGGGGTTCTTCACCTCAGCTCTCTTGCCCTTGGGGATAAAGCCATATTGCCAGACTCTATAATTTCACCAAATACAATCTTGAGGGTGTTACACCTCACCCTGCCCCAGACATGGGGTTTGGCCCTACAGGAGCTCTCAGGATTTTCCTTACATGCCTCCAGCTGTCCAGAGCCATCTCCACCTCAACTCCAGGTGACTCAGCAGCTCTGCCAAACCACAATATTTTACTTTTTTCTCTCCCCTAGGAACCATGTGGGGTGGAGGACCCTCCAGGCAGCCTGACAGGGCTGAACTCTCTCCAGACAGGAAGGGGAAGGTCGACCTGTGGTTCTGCAGGGAGCCAAGGACCAGGGATCTGTTCTGGGACTCCTCCAGCACAGGATCAGAGGAGTGGGAGAGGGAGGAGAAGGTTCACCGCAAACCCACACTTGTGAGGACCAAGACAGAGAGAGTTTCCCTCTTTGATGACTTCTTTGACAGGGATTTCTAGTGGCATGGCTCAGGGTGTGCCAAAAAAAACCAGCCCCAGCTCTGGAGGGGCTGGAATCCTCCCAGCTGGATGGGCTGAGGGTGGGGACAGCGCTGGCTGTGAGTGGAATTTCTGTGAGTATGGAAAGACATCTGGAAACGAGGAGCTCACTGGTGTGGGGTGGATAAAAACCCTCTGGGTTGTGTGGCTGAATCAAAATATCTGGGGAAGAAAGCCTTGGATGGAGCAACAGTGAAATGGGGGTAGAGAGAGGAGGAAGTGATTGGCAAAAAAAAAAAACCCAACTGAAGCAGAAGCTTGGGAGAGTTCTGGGTTAACCCCAAATATTAAATTTCAACTGAAATGAAATGTTTCACTTGCCTTTGAGTTACTCAATCTTCCTGTTTAAATTGGGGTTAACCTTTTCTAAACCACAAACCCCAATTCTAAATGCAAGGTAAAATTATTCATTTAGAAAGTCCTTAAATTAAGTTCTTTGACATTTCTAAAATTCCTCTTTGACTTTGGTGGCTTTTTTTAAAGTTTTATTTTATTTTTTAAATTATTTATTTATTATTTTATTATTTTTTAATTTCCCTTCCTCCCCTGTCCTGGACACAGAAATATATGTGCGTTTTTCAGAACTAACCTCCAGATTTATAAATAATCTGAAAAAATTCGGCTTTGGTTCACTTTTTTTCCCCTGTTCAGGGTTCAGTGCTGGGGAGTGAATGATGGAAAGGGAGAAATCTCAATCTTTTCTTGCAGACACTCTCCCAGGGATGCTGGTCAAGGCTGCAGCACCCACCAGGAATTTGAACAAGCTGCTCTGTTGCAATCTGACATTTCCAAGTATATTGAAAAAGATGATTATATGAAGGTGCCTGATCTTTTAAAAATGATTTTGCAGTTTCCATCTCACATAAACTGTATTTTTTATTATATTGTCTCATTTTCCTTATGAAATAATTTGTTACCTGAGAGGGAACTTCACCCATTTCTCCTGTCTCCTACCTGGTTGTCCCTGGAGGTCCATGAAGGCCATCAAGTTTGTGGATTCAAGGCACTTACATAAAATGAGATTTCAGTTAAATATCACACAGTTATTTTAATGTGGCAAACTGGATAAGTAGGGGACTGGTGAAACACAAGAGAGGGAGAGCCCTGGCCCTGGGGAACAGGCAGCTCTGACTTCCAGCATCAGTTTTGCCTCTGCTTGAAGCTGCAGAGCTGACAAAGGGCATTCACTCTTCCTTGTGCCTCCTCCTTGTCTCCCTCCCTTCCCACTTGGCCTTTCTAGAACTACCAGGGGGCAAAACATCTTCAGCTCAGCTCCTTGCTGCAGGCAGGGGCTCCAGGTGTGACAAACATCAGTATCATCACAGCCACTTTCAGCTGCAAACCTGATGCTTTCATTTTTCAAGCCAGGACACCCAGAATGACAAGATCTGGAGTCAGATCTCAGTTACCCAGGACGAGCAGGGCTTGGGCAGCTGGGGACAGATGCAGCTTGTCCTGCAGCAGTGTCCCAAACCTGTGCTCCCTCCCACAGAGCTGTTGTGATGTGTCTGTGCTGCACCCTCAGATTCCTGATTTACACAGCCAGGAAAAGAGCAGGAGACACATTTTTACTCTTATTTAAGGGAACGAGACGCCCATGGCTGACTCACTTTCACCAGTATTTATCTTTATGGAAAATCCCAGGCAGAGCAGGAGCTGGAAATCACAGTCAAAGCCCCAAATCAATCTGGAGCCTCCAGCCAAGCTGCCCAGACTGAGCTGCTCTGTCCTGATTTCACCTGCTTTTGACATCCCTAAATGTACAGGCCATTACAGAATGTCTACAAGCTCCCTGGGGAAAATTGCACTTCAGAAAAAGCCCACACACCATGTGGGATTTCATCAGAAAAACACAAAAACAAACCCCAGCACAGGGGAAGGAGGAAGAAGAGGAATCATTTTAATAAGGAGAGCTGCTCATGGCTAATGAGTCCATGTCTGGAGTCTGTGTGTTTTAAAAATGCCCTGAGAACTCTGGTGATGAACACAGTCATCCTGTGAGCTGCAAGCATCATGAGAGCTTTGAACTCAGCGTTGAGGGTGTGCTGAAAAGGTCAATGATTTAATGGGCTGGAACAATTAATCTGGCACTTGTCTATACACCTGTTCTCTTAATGATGTGACACATCTCCCTTCTGTGTTCCCATCTGTCAACAATTAAGCTATAATTGGTAGAAATGCAATTTATCTCAGGCAGAGCTGATAAGTTTTCCAATAATTGTGTTGCCAGCCTTGGGGAAGAGTGCTGCCCATGGAGAAGTGTCTGTGGACCACTCAATCCATACCAGAGGCTGTGCAGAGAAGACTCTCTGAGCATTAATTCATCAATCTACAGTGTGCAAAATTTGCTCTTACGGGAGCAATAAAATCAGCAAACCTGCTCCCATCACAGGGGGAATGGCTTCCCACTGCCAGAGGGTGAGTTGGGATGTTGGGAAGAATTCCTGACTCTGAGGGTGGGGAGGCCCTGGCACAGGGTGCCCACAGAAGCTGTGGCTGCCCCATCCTTGGAAGTGTTCCAGGCCAGGTTGGACAGGGTTTGGAGCAACCTGGGATAGGGGAAGGTGTCCCTGCCCACAGAAGGGGGTGGAACAGGATGGGACTTAGGGTCCCTTCCAACCCAAACCATTCTGTGAGTCTATGAAATACTTCTGCTGCTCAAGACTGTTTGACTGTGCTGTTCCTGATTTTATTAATTCATCACAACCTATGGAGAGGCAGGTGGCATCTCATCCTCTGTTTTCTAACATCCTTTCAGACACTGGAAATGAAAACATTTTGTTACTAAAGGTGAAACACAGACTTTTCTACAAACTGCAGAAGATGGGTAAAAAAAAAAAACAACTCAACAAAAAAACCAACCAAACAAAAAACCACACCAAACCAAACCAAACCAACCAAAACAAAAAAAACACCAAACACGCAACCCCCCCAAAACCTCCAAAAAACAAAAACAAAACAAACAACCCCCCCCAAAACCAAAACCAACCAAACAAAAAGACACCCCAAAACAAACAAACCCCAAAAAACCAACCCCAAAAAACCCACAACAACCCAACCAGGCTCCCACAATGTGTGTTCAGCAACGAGGACTTTAGAGAGAGGCTTTCAGTTCCCAGTTCCAAAAGCTGGAATCATTTGAAGGCTGAGCTCTAGAGAGGACACAACTCGTCACCCACCGTATCTGAGCACACACAGATCCAACCCCAGCCACACCCCACAGAAACCAGAGCCTGTGTTTAGCAGAGCCCCTCATCACCCTGTGCCTCCCTGGGCTAAAAATGTGTTCCTGTGGCTATCCCACACTACCCAAAGCTTTAAGGCAAGGCTGGACCCTTCCTGCAGGTTAGAGGAGCCTCCACACAGGAGCTGTGCTGGGGCAGAAACTGCTCAGCCCGGATTCAGCACCTTCAGAGGATTCAGGTTATCAATTCTCACCAAAACAGCAAAGAATGGAGATTTCACACAGTTGCTGATGTGGGTATGGATAGCAGCAAATGGTACAGCCCAGGAGATGTAGGTCAGATAGATCCCTGCCCCAAAGGACATTTGATCTCCTCAGGGAAATGGTTATGGGATGTTTTTGTTGGTACAAACGTGGCCAGAGCAAGCCAAGCTCTTCCAGCTCAGGGTTAGCTGAACTGGTTTTGCTGAAATGTTAAATCAAAATGATAATGCTCAGCCTGAAGTTAGCACCAGCCTGGCAAAATCATTAGCAATTAAATGTACAATTTATAAGGGAAATGTCAATGAACAGTACTTCTGTATTTAAAAAAGGAGCCAGGGTTGGTGTAACACCTCTGCTACTGTTCTGGAGAAAAAAAAATTAATTACACTTAGCAAAGAGAGGTGTTAGGTAAATAAAGCTGAACAAAGCCACACTGTAACTGGATCTCACTGACTAGCCTGGATTAATGGGATTTTCTAACCTCCCTGGGCTCAGTCCCACCTGGTGCTCAGAGGATTTGACCTCCTCAGGAACACGAGTCTTCAGCATCACACAGCATCCTCCTTCCCCATGCACACAGGCATTCAAAGGCAGGGAAAACCCCACCATCTGAGCCACTGGGGTACCCCCAGCAACCTTATTAAACCCTTTATGTGCCCTGCCTCTCTGGCAGGTGTGTGACAGGTGACTGGGATTGCCTCAGTCTGCTCACACAAAGCTGCAGAGAAAAGCCCCCAGGAGCAGCCACTCGAGCAGCTCCGTTTCAGGCTGTACACCAAGATTAAAGTCTTATCACCAGCTTGAAGAAAATACCAAGTGCAGCAGGGTTTTGTTTGCCTCACCAGGCATCCTCAGGCTGCTCTGTGGCAGCACTGCCCCAAACCTGCTCTTTTCCCACGCCCTCACGGTTTCCAGCTTTCTTTAAATAATTCCTGAGTAAGGTCAAGCAATGGCACAAGGGTCCTCTGGTGAATTAAGAGGAGGGAGGCAGCTCCTGTTTGCCTCTGAGCCTCTTTACCTGTTCCTGGCACTGCATTCTGAGATGCCTCTCGCTTCCAGCAGTGCTGGTGCAGGGATCTCTGTCCCAGGGGGAACACAATCCATCTCCACTGACCCCACAGGGCTGCCCACAGATCCCTCCTCCTCTTGAAAGAGGCAGGAAAAAAATGTTTATCTCTTGCTCAGCGCAAGGGTTGTAGCTTTTTGCCACCTACTGACACGTTGTGGGAACAGCGAATTCCTGCAGGAAGGCTCCGTCCTGTCCTGGAATAAACCAGGAGTGAGCGGGGCACTTGGTGCACTGTCAGGAGAGCAACGCTCATCCCACAGAATCTTGTAACATCCTGGGCTGGAAGGGACTCACAAGCATCATCAGATCCAGCTCCTGGCCCTGCACAGACACCCCAGCAATCCCACCCCGTGCCTGGGAGTGTTGTCCAAACTCTCCTGGAGCTCTGGCAGCCTTGGGAATGTCACCATTCCCTGGGGAGCCTGGGCAGTGCCCAGCACCCTCTGGGGAAAGAACTTTTTCCAAATATCCAACCTAACCCCCCACTGACACAGCAATGATTCCTTAGGCCCAATATTTGATTGGTCCTGGCTGTGATTCCCTCTTTGTCTCAGCCTCTGAGGGCCTTGTTTCATCATTCCATAGAAGAGGAACACGTGAGAAATCATTCTTGCTGCTGCCAAAACCAAGCCTTGCTTTCTCCCCCTTCTGTCTTACTCAGTTCATCTGGGTTTTCCCCCCTTTCTCTCCCCCTAAATTCCCTGCCTGAGTTGGATTCTCTGCCAAGTTGGGGCTTGGAGCAACCTGGTTTAGTGGAAAGCGTCCGTGCCCATGGCAGGGGGTTGGAATTAAAGATGATCTTCAAGGTCCCTTCCAACCCAAACCATTCTGGGATTCTGGGGTTCAGTGACATGAGCCTTTACCAAGTGTCCCCAGAGGAGACACCTGTGTCAGCCCTGAGGATCCCCCATCTGCCCAGAGCCTCTCCCATCCTTTGCTCCCTGCATTTTGTTCTCTCCCATCAATGCTGATGCTCCCCCTTGGGGATGGGGCAGAGCAAACCCCACTCTGTGTTCCTGATCCAGCCCCAAATTTCCCTGTTCCTCCTGACACACAGCTGATACCCACCCTGGCATTAACTGCTGCTCCATGCAGCCATGATGTAAGAGCCAGAATTGTTAATTTTACTCTATTAAAATGTTAAATAACCACGGTTCCCTGAGAAAAATGGGACAAAAAGGGACAGTTTTGCAGTCACCCCTTGCAGACACTCACTTCTGATTAAATACTGAGGACCAAGCAGTTGTCTCTCACTTGATCCCAGTTCCAAACAGCACCAGAACGACCAGCACAGCTTAGGGCTTCCACAAATTCAGGCTGAGCTTAAAAAACCGGGCATTACTCCTACTTAGCACACAAACCACCTCCTTCAGTTTGGCCAAGCTGACCTAAAAATACAGCTTTTTGCCACACAAAGATGCCTTTGAGAGTTGCTGGAGCTGATTTCTTTTTTTCTTTTTTTCTTTTTTTTTTTTTTTCCCCAGTTTTCTTCTTAGGAAAAAGCCTCTGAAGCTTCATTTGGCTACTTTGCACTACACAGGGACTGTGAGGCCATTGCTGCTGCCTGGGATGGGGATTGATTAAATAAGAGACTTAATTTTCTGAAAAACATGTCTGTAGGCCTTTGAAAAATTTATTTTAGGAATTCTGCTTTTCCCTGAGAATCTCCCACTCTTAAAAAAAAAAAAAAATAAACAGAAAGCCATCGAGATTAATAGCAGGGGTTTGGTTTGGGATTTTTTCTCTGGTTTCCATTTATTGAAATCCCACTTTTTTTGGCCACAACAAGTTATTGCTGCTATTTTTGTAAAGATGATTTGTAACAATGATCTGGCACGACATTACTAAAAGTAATCAGAAAAATGTGGCAGAAAATACCATGCTAAAGCTAGAGCAGGAAAAAAAAAAGGGAAAAAAAAAAGAAAAAAAGAAAAAAGAAAGAAAGAAAAAGAGAAGGCCTTCTCTCTGCAGCAACCTTTGCTTTCAGCTTCCATTTCAATTTGCCCCAATATCCTCCTGATGAACCTCCCCTGGTGCAACTTGAGGTGATTTCCTCCTGTCCTGTCACTTGTTCCTGGGAGAAGAAACCACCCCCAGCCTGGCTAAGCCTCATTTATATCCAGGGGTGGCTTCAGGCATCTCCTAGAGGAACAGTGTGGTGGGGAGTTAAAGTCCTGGTGCTGCTGGAGTCTTGGACAGGCAGATGGGACAAAAATGAGGGTATGTGGGGCTGGAGTCAGTGCCAGCTTTTGCCTCAGCAGCTGATGGTCACAGTTCTGAGTTATTTTCCCAGCTCTGCCCTGTTTTCTTTCCTTTCTCCCATCACATGGCAAGAGCCCCTGTCTGAGATCCCAATCTTTGGTGTTTAAAACTTGAGCTTTTCCTCCCTCTCAGCTAAGTGACAGGAAAAATCTGGGAGTGAATGCACAGTTGGGCTAAAGCAGAACCTAAAGGGGCCCCAAGAAGAGTGAGAGGGGAATTTCTGACAAGGGTCAGGAGGGACAGGAGAAGGGGAAATGGCTTTAAATTGACACAGGGCAGGTTTAGATAGGACATTAGGAGGAAATTCTCTGTGAGAGTGGTGAAGCCCTAGCACAGCCTGCCCAGAGAAGCTGTGGCTGCCACATCCCTGGAATCTTCTCCTACCATGGGAACACAGATAAAAAGCTGCACATAATACAAAGTTATCCCTAATTTTTTCCTCTTTGGATGCAACACACTGATGAGTTTTCTGATCCAGGTGTTTAAATTACAGGAGTCCACTCTTCATCTGTGTAAGAAGGAAAAAAAAATAATTACAAAACACTAAAAAGGTTTTTAAAAACCCCAACAAAAATACAGAGAAATATCAGAGTTGGAATTAGGCAGCTGCAGAGAGGGAAAGGGGGATTTTATTCCCTCAGCAAGAAAAGTCATGTAAGTGGTTCTCCTGTGGAAATAGTTAAAATGAGTGAGTCCTTACCTCTTCATTTCCCAGCTTCTGAGTACTTGGATTCTGTACCTGATGTTCTAGTTAAGCACAATGAGACCTGGCTTTGTGCTCACACCAGGAGCTGGAGAGGGAGGGGCACTGAGATCGGGAGCAGGGAGTGAATCTGTGAGAAGGAAAACCTGCACAGAAAATCTCTGCTCTTAGCCCAGACGTGTCCAGCTTCAGAAAAACAACACCTGCCCGTGGCCAGGCTTGCTGTTTGTTGTAGAGACTGAAGTCACTGCAGCCCCTCTGCTCTGGAGCCAGGCTGGGAGAGCTGGAGGTGCTCATCTGGAGAAGAGAAACCTCCAGGGAGAGCTCAGAGCCCCTTCCAGGGCCTAAAGGGGCTCCAGGAGAGCTGGAGAGAGACTGGGGACAAGGGATGGAGGGACAGGACACAGGGAATGGCTCCCACTGCCAGAGGGCAGGGATAAATGGGATATGGGGAAGGAATTCTTGTCTGTGAGGGTGGAGAGGCCCTGGCACAGGGTGCCCAGAGAAGCTGTGGCTGCCCCTGGATCCCTGGGAGTGTCCAAGGCCAGGCTGGACAGGGCTTGGAGCAACCTGGGACAGTGAGAGGTGTCCCCATGGCAGGGGATGGAATGAGATGATCTTTAATGTCCCTTTCAACCCAAACAATCCTGTGATCCTCTCTGCCTTTGGGGCTCAAGGGAACGGTGGTCACTGAGGGCTGCTTTGGGAAGCTTCGTTCTTCTGACACCAAGGTTTGCAAAATCCGTGAGGGCATCGTGAAACCTGGCTCAGTGTCCCCGAGCACTTCCCATCAGACAGCTTCTGTCAGGAGAGAAATAATGAAATGCTTTTAGGACAACGTTTTCCCTGAAGTCACCTCCCTCGGGTGTCAGATTTTGGCAGATCCCCCCGATGGAGCAGGGCCAGGTGTAAAATGGAGCTGTCCCCTCAGGGCTCCCTGTCCTGCGGGGCTGCCTGCAGCCAGCCCCAGCTCCCAGGCCCGTGGCTATCACCTTCCATCCCTTCCCCGATGGCTTTGATGTCCAGGTGTAACAGGAGTCAGCGGTGCTGATTGCACTGATTAACACGCGAATCACGCCCGGAGGCTGGATGCGATTAATCATCCGCTTGGCACATTTCAAAGAGCCCAAAAACGATGATTTAAAACAACAACGACAACAAAAAAAAAGGACAAAGAAAGACCTCAGATGGAAAAAAACCAAAAAACCAAAGCAAACAACTGCCCCAAACGTGAGCAACATCAGCTCAGGTTTTCTGCTGATGGTTTTTCTCTCAGCACCACCTTCCCGCTGCCAGGAGAAGGAAGGAGTTTGGTGACCAGATAAAATGCACACGAAGCCCCTGACCTTGAGGAAATGTCCCTGCTTTTAGAGGAGAGGCAGTAACCCAACACCTGGAGAAGCAGCACATTCCCCACACCATTAAAGCCTCTTAACATGAAACCCAGCCTTTCATCCCAGAGACAGATCTGGGGGTAAATGTGCTGGGAGAGCAGAGCCTGGTTTGAGAGAACAGCCTGGGCTTTCTTCCCTTCCCCTGAGGTGACCACCCCTGACCAGGTCCCTAACTTGCCACACCTTCTGTTGCAGTGAAGCTTTTCCTAGAGGGGCACGGATTGCAGCCTCTTGGTCCTTCACAGCTGACACATCTCTCCCCACAGTGTTTTGTCAGAGAAGGACATGGGCTGGGGCTCAGGTTCAGGGTGAAGCTGATGAGGTAAAGCTGTGGCCATGGTGAAGGCTTTGAGGGATCCCTGAGCATCCATCTCCCTGATGTCCTTCAGAGTGGACAAAGGTGGCTCAGAGGGATGCAGCCCACACCTCCAGCCTCCAGGAGAAAAGGATTTTGCACAAATTTTCATTGTTTGTTCTCCTCTCAGTGCCTGGCCAGAAGCAGACAATAACCCCAAAAGCCTTCTAAGGACATAGAAAGCTTAACTGAAAGAAAACAACTGAGTTTCCAAGTGGAAAAGTAGCATTTATCATTTCAGGTTTCCCAGGTAAAGCTTAAGCTTGTTTACCAAGACGGATTTGGCAGATGTGATTAATTCCTTGCTCTTAAACATGAAAACATTTATCTGCCTGCTTACACCATCCCAGTGGAGGCTCAGCTCTCTGCTGAGCACCCCTGGACGAGGAGGAGGTCTTTCCCTGGCCCACATGCACATCAGGGCTGTGGTGGACACAGAAATCCCTCTGCTCTTCCCTCTGGGAGAGCCCTCACTGCCACACCAACCTGGAGGGAGAAAAATTAATCAGAGGGGGCTGGAAAGCCAGAGGCTGAAGGGCAGGTGATTGTGTTCCTGGAGGAGATGGACACAAGAACAGGGTTCAATCTGGGTTATTTAATAACTGAGTTGGAAGCTCCTCCATGGGGGGACATACAGCATTCAGCTGGGAGCTGGAAGAGGTCACTTATGGTGGCTGAGCTGTTCTCACAGCCAAAATACCAGGAACTTCCTCCCCCTGCCCTTATTCCCAGCTTTTCCTCTGCTAGCTGAACCTTTCTGGGAGCTGGCTCAGTGTATCACCCCAGAAGAAATACAGCACCAGATGCAGATTTTTGCTGAGAGACACAATCTTCTCAGAGGAGGGGACACACCTCGCTGCAGACAGGGCTGCTTTTCCACCCTGTTTCTGTCTTTCTGTAGGTTCTGGTAGCCCCTTCTGCACCAGGAGTTTCATTTTTTTTCACCACCCCTCAAGCTGTTCAGGTTTCTCCTGGCCACACAGAACTCCTCAGCTGAATGAGGTGCTGCCCTTTCAGAGCAGACCCTCCTGATCCCTCTGCAAGAGGCATCACGTTGTGGTCATGCTTTGCAGTCCCAAATGATCTGTGAAATCCCCCTCCCAGTCCCTCAGAGTGCCCATCCCCATGCTTGCAGGAGACACTGGGGACAGTTCACCAGCTCCACATCTCTGATTTCCCATCCCTGGCACTTTCCTCCTATCCCTCCCCAGGCCTTACCCCTTTTCTCCACACCTGTGTTACCCCACCCTATTTGAGGCACTTACTACCAAAGAAGAATCTGTTTCACCAGGCTTGGTTTGCCCCAAGTGTGTAAAGCACACACAAATTTGGGAGTCCTGTGCCCTCTGCCCTGTGGCACTGCTTCACCCACCAGCACAGCCTTGCCTCCCTGCTTCCCTCCCCATATTTCCTATCAAAAACCAAGTGCAGAGATCAGACCTGTGCATCCCAAGCTTCTCTTGCCTCATTTCTATGTAAAGCTCTTATCAGCAAGCCCGAGCTGCTGCTGCTGCTGCTGCAGATTATTCACCCAGCACAGACGAGGGGGATGGCCCAGGCAGTGGTGGAGCAGGCTCCCAGCAGAGCCCAGGTGCAATGCAGATACTCCAGATCTTCAGGAAGCAGCCTGGGAATACTTGTTGAACCACATAAACGGCACTGTGGGGCACAGCTGCAGGAGGCAGAGGACTGGAGAAGCAGCTGGAAGCTTTACAGAACCTTTCAGAAGGAGAAAGGTCTTGCTGTAAATTTTGACTTCTGAAGGTGCCCAGGAGCAAAAAGTGGCTGCTCTGGATGAAATGTTTCTCTTGAAAGGACAAATCCTTTGTAGAGTCTGTGTCTTGAGATTTTTGAGTGAATACCATGAATTCAGGCAACAATGTGGAGAATTATGGCATCATTGAGGTTGGAAAAGATCATCCAGTCCAACCAATTCCCCCAGCACTGCCAAAACCACCACAAACCCATGTCCCCAAGTGCCACATCCACATGGCTTTGAAATCCCTCCAGGGATGGTGACTCCATCACTTCCCTGGGCTTGACAATCTTTTCAGTGAAGAACTTTCCATCTGTATCCAATCCAAACCTCCCCTGGCACAACTTGGGGCCCTTTCCTCTTGTCCTGTCCCTTGTGACCCGGGAGATGAGGCCAGGAGGAGTCAAAGCCCCCAGCCCTGCGTCCACGTGTTCACAGCCAAGCCCATCAAAGCCTTCACTGTCTGCAGGCAAAGGGGTGAAATCCTGGCTGGTAATCCAGCAGAAATGTGGGAAATGTCCAGGGTACACGGGGCTATGACTGTGGCTGTAGTTTCATGGCCAGGGGGTCGTTCTGCTCTCACTGCTGGAGAACAGGAGCCGTGTCCCAAGGCAGGGTGACAACCAGGATGGCTGTGATGGGCAGCAGGGATTCAGAAGTGCCAGTTAAAGCTGTCGCCTGTTCCAGAGAGGTTTCAGAGAGCTGCCCCAGCTGAGACAGCTTCTGGTGTAGCTGCTGTTCCAGGAGGTGGTTTGCTTTATTACTGGTTTGTCAGCTGTAACCTACTGTGGTTCCCCATTGCCCCCTCAAGTCCCAATTTTAAGGACAAATTCAGTTTGTTTGGCGAAGCGAAGCGGTCTGAGCCTCCAGCCTTGTCTGAGTCACAGGAGTCAGAGGCCCTGTCCTGTGTCAGGACCAGCTTTAAGGATTAATCCCCATGGCTGAAGAAAGTCCCCAACAAAAACTGCTTTGGCTCAAGTCCATGAGATCAGGCTCCTGTAACAACCAAGTGCTGACAAAGGGTAACTCCCAAACCAAATCCTCGCTTTGCCCTTTTTTGTGCCTTCCCCCTGCCATGTGATCTGGTGTTTTAAGCAGGATAATGCTTGTTCAGGCCATTCTGGTTTGCACAGAGAGAAGAAAAGTGTGGAGGATGAGCAGATTCCCTAAGGACACCCCTCCAGCACATCCCAAACCTCCCATCTCTATAAGGTTTGGATTATCCATGTACTCCAAGGCAGGATGACAGCACTTGCCTCTGAAGAAGCAGCAGTTTTGATTTCCAGAATTCATGAATCCAAAGGATTCCAGCAAACCCAGCCTCTCCTGCCTCAGTTTCCCCTTTTTCCTCCCTCTGAGGGCTGCAGCTTCTCTCCAGTCTGTCCTGAGCCAGTTTGCCCAATGCTGATTGACAATGCATCCAATGCTCACTTGACAGAAAGGAGTTTGGGGCTGGATACAACCAAAAGAAACCCCAGAAAATTATCTTTGCATTTCAAGGAGCAGAAATTTGCAGCTTAAAGAAATCTAAATCCCCCTGGAAACTATTTACCAAGGAAAAACTTACCCACAGTAATCCGTCCTTGGAGTGATAGAACAGCTTGAAACTAAAAGTTTGCAGAGCTCAAGCAGGAGGGGAAGAGGGATGAAGCTGGCAAAAGATCATTAAGAAGATATTTTTAAAATGTTTTTCCGGAATTTGATTTTTATTTCCACGCTTGGGTTAAGCTCTTCAGCTGGTGAGGAAAAAACAGAAGTCACTCGCAGGATCTGTGAGGAAAAAAAAAAGGGCTCTTTCTCTAGGTTCAAAATGTTCCTGGGATTTTGAGGCTGAAAGTTTTCTGAGAGCATCTTCTTCCAAAGGACTTTCCAAGAACACACAGTAAGCTGCAAAACAGTCTCACAGAGAACTACAGAATTCCTGTTGGAGAGACAGAAAAGTTATTTCCACACAGACAGAGCCAGAACACTGACACTTCAATAAATGTATTTTTGGCCTGTTTTGACACAGTACAAAGGACTGAGAATACTGAGATGATAGAGCCCAATGCAAGGCAGCACCCCTGGAAATGCCTGCTCCATATTCCATTTGTCAGTTTGTAAATGGAGCCATTGGAACAACCTCTGCTTCACTGACAGCCCAGAGATCGCCAGACTTTCAATTTCCCTGCAATAAAACAAACAACAACAACAACAAAAAAAAACCCCAAGGAGAACACTTTTGCTTTTTAATCATATCCAGGCCTCTTTCCTGTAATGAAGAACTACTTTTCCAGTCCCAAGAGAGCAATTCTTTGAATGTCACTTTCAGATAGTGAGATAAAAATCTCTGCTATTTGCAGGAAAAGGCTCCGACTGCCATTTGTGGCTTGAACCACTTCCCAATTTATTTACTTTCTGGGGCTGTTTACGTTTTCAGGCAGCCCAGCTCACTCATCCCTAACAAGCTCAGTTTATTGCTGCAAGAAACGCAGCCCTGTGCCAGCCACGGGAGAGACTTCAGACCTAAGGACACCAGAAGGTTTTTGGGTCAAGTCACCCGAGAAAAAAAAAATGGGTGGAAAAGAAAAAAAAAAAAAATATCCCATTTTCTGGTGAATTCTATCACTGACCAGCAGCAGGAGCCATGGATGAAACTGCTTTTCATTCCTGGAGAGCTGCAGGACTCCCAGATCAGCATGGAGGGGAGATGAGGCAGAAGGACATCCTTAATTTGTCTGAAGAGCAGCTGGTTTTCTCCTGTATGTAATTATCTCCTCCAGCAAAGCCTCCTGCTCGGAGTCAATGGGGTTGGAGCACACTTAGCCCAATTCAGGAGTGACACATCAACCCCTCTCATCAAATGCATCCAACTCTGAGGGCTCCTTTGTTTGTTCTTGCTGATATTAAAGACTAATTTTGATTTAGACTAAGAGCCTTTCCCATCCCTCGGGAGGGAGCCGTGGCAACACGAGAGTATTCAATTAACAGTGTGCTCTAAATTACTCCTGGAAAGGAGGGTGTGCACGTGGACAGGGATTTGCAGGGTACTGTCTGGAAGGGGGTTGCATGGCTAAAATAAAGATTATATAATAAATATAATATAACAAATATAATAAATATAACAAATATAATAAATATAATAAAAATAATATAATAACAATAAAATAAAATAATATAAATAATAAATATACTATACTATACTATAAATATTTTCCAGGAGCTGGGCCACTATGATCTTTATGGGTCCCTTCCAACTCAGGTTATTCTACGAGTCTATATTATTATTATTATTGTTGTTGTTGTTGTTATTATTATTATATATAAGTAATAACTTCAGTTTTGCATAAATCTTTCTAACTTTAGCAAAGCTGCTTGGTCACCTACTTTTTCAACCTTCTTCTTAACTGGTATTTTACAAACAAAAAAAAAAAAAAAAGAAGGGAGCAGCAGGTGGCATCTTGTTACAGATAAAAAGTGGGAATCAGTTATTATTAAGCTCCTGTGTTCAATCTTTAGCCAGTGCCTCCTCTTTGTCACTTTCTCTCAGTCTTTGGCACCTGGAGAGAAGCATTCACTTCAGCAGAAAGTAATTTTCCTGTCCTGCTTTTGCTTTCTTTTTTTTTTTAAAGAAAATGTCCCAAATCAAGGCAATAGTTGGTGCAGAAAATAGGAAAAAGCACCTCTCAGAAAAGTTAAGAAGCTGTTTAGGACATTTTTTGCTGATGCTCTCAGGGTTCAGTTTTGATTGTGATAATTTCTTAAATCCAGATGGAACTTGTGGTGGATGCAGAGCTGAAATTTAAATCTGTGTCTCCCACCTGGAGGTTACATATTCCAGCCACCTGCAAGGGCTGAAGAATCATTCCTTAGAACAACAGAATCATGGAATGGCTTGGGTTGGAAAGGATCACTTCTTTCCAACCCCTTGGGAAGGGACACCCTCCACTATCCCAGGTTGCTCCAAGCCCCATCCAGCCTGGCCTGGAACACTGCCAGGGATCCAGGGGCAGCCACAGCTTCTCTGGGCACCCTGTGCCAGGGCTTCACCACCCTCAGAGTCAGGAATTTCTTCCTCATCTCCAACCTAAATCCACCCTCTGTCAGTTTGAAGCCATTGCCCCTTGTCCTGTCACTCCCATGCCCCTGTAAAAGTTCCTCTTTAGGTGCTGGAAGCTGTAAGGAATCATAAAAGAAACTGGAAGGAGAAAAGCCTTGGAGCTCCTGGCAAACGAGCAGCAGCCTCTGGCAGGCTGGTTACAGCCCTCAGTCACCTGCACACCACACACAGCCACTCACAGGCACAATTGCTGGCAAATTCCCAGAGTTTTAGGAGCCTGGACATAATGGTAGAGGGAATAAAGCTCAAAGTACATGAAAAGTACTTTGAGAGGCTTTTAAAGGTACATTTTTTCAAAGTACATGCAGGACTCCTCTGTGTGCTTTAAAGAGAGTCCTCAGCACTGCAAGGGCTGCAAGCAGTTGTCAATTCTTGCTTACTTGCAACCAAAATAATAAACCCCCCTCCTTACCTCCCAGGAAAATCCAGAGTGTCTGTGTCAGTCCTGACTTAACAGCCATAAAAAAGGACCCATTTCAGTTCAGCTATGACACTGCTCAGATAAATGATGTTCAAGAGGCTCCCAACACAGGCATGGCAATTTTTAAATCAAGTCATGATAGACACTTTCCTCTTGTGAAAATTTTCCCACCATTTCTCTGTCAGAGAATCCCAGAATTGTTTGGGTTGGAAGGGACCTTCAGGACCACCCCCTGCCACGGGTAGGGTCCCAGGATGCTCCCAAGCCCCATCCAGCCTGGCCTTGAGGAAATGTGTGTTTGTATTTTGTAGACAAAGCAAAACAACCATCAGAACATTCCCGTTGAAAAGGAAATAGATAAACAACGTAACCATTTATTTGACTGCATTGTATTTAGACAACTTGTACATTTCGTAACCCCACTGGTTTTGTTCTCATCAAAAAGGATAAAGGGACAGAAGAATATAATCCACTCAAAACAGCAGTCCAGTATTTTGAGATACACTTGCTATTTTCATAGATGCCCACCTGATACCTGAACTCCAACATAGGTTGTAATGTTTATACAAGACCTGAAGTTTTTTTTTCAACACAGCACTGAGTTGTAGCAATGTCTTGCAGTGCCCTGAAAAATAGTTTGTGACATACTCTGCAACACCAATCTGATGATGCCTTGAAGGTGATGAACCTGATCGTTTCTTAAAAAACAACATAATGAATGCAAACATCCAGACCGACATGTCAGCCAGTAGCAACATTTGGGCAGATTTAAATATAAAAGCAATCAACTCCTTAGTTAGATTTGTCAATGCAAAAAAGGCGAGGGGGAGAGAACTGTGTTCAGCAACAGACAGGAGAAAGAACCAACTTTTCCTTGCTAGATTCCTTTTGAAAACCTATGCAAATTCAAGGCTTCCCACTTGATTTCCTAATCCCAAGCAGTACAGAGAACCAATCTGTTTGATAGGACCCAACACATGCAGCTTCAGTGTCTCCTGCAGTGAACTCTGTGACACAGCAGCCATGGCAGAACCTTTCAGGCCATGTGCTCTTTAAAAAACAAAAAAAAGGAGAGACCTGCACCTATTTTGCTCAGTATTGTCAACATGGGCATGGCAGCAACCACTTCTTACACTAACCAACCAGAATTGTATTTGAAGTTTGCTCCAGAGGGATGTTTTTTGGCAGTGAAGGAGGGATTTCAGCCCACTTCCAAGTCGGCTTTTGAGTCTGAAGACACCCACGGCTTAAATATTAACCAATAGAAAACTTGCCTGTCTGGCTCTGCAGATTGAAACCCCAGCAAGACACACAAGGCAGCCCAGTTTGCAATTTGTGATTCAAGCCCAACAGCTGCGTGCAAGGTCTGAAACCTCCCTGATCCAGCTTCAGAGCAAGCCCCATGTCCTGGACCACAGCTGAGGGAAACCTGACTCAATGGACTGGCTACCAACATTGAAGTCTTAACGCTGAGCAAAACTGCTGAAGAGCCATCCAGAAAAACTGGCACCCCTGAGGGAGCAGGGCAACAAAAGGTTTTCTCGTGTCACAAGGCAGCAGTGGCTACACACAGGCTTTAGGCTGAGCTCCAGCAGGGGAGTAACAGACCCCACTTACAACACTTTGTCTTGGGCACCCTTTTAAAGATGAGTTTTCTTTACTGAGGGGAACAGACCCCCTTGACAGCACAGATGGCGTCTCTGCAAGCAGAAAACTCAGCAGGGCCAAGCCAATATGCATTAAAAATCTTTATTTTCAAATACAACTCATGATTTGTACATGGTAAGAAACGTCCATCACCATGTGCGATTGGTCTGTGCAAAAGGCGGCTTTGCTCAAATCCAGTTTTCCTGCACAGGGCTCTTTTTCCAAATGATACTGGAGGTAGGGGTTTTGTTGGTTTTGTTTTTAGTGTACAGTAATTAGCAAAAAAATGAAAACAAACAAACAAACAAAACAACCCCCAAAACCAACCCCACGACTCACGCCAAACCCAAAAAAGAAAAAAAAAAAAAAGTGTAGTAAGGCAAATCTGGAGAATTCGCTCGATTCCATGAGAGTGGATTCACTGAGAGTTCACCTTTTGATCCCTGTAAGGACCATTCACCTCAGAGCTGGACTTGATCCTGGTGGGTCCCTTCCAGCTCTGAGATCTCTGATTACAGAGGTGCTTCCACAAGTCACCTAATACCTTTATTTTTCTCTTTCAAAATAAAATAAAAAAACAAAAAAACCAACCCAACTGATTCACAGACCTGGGCTATGGAATCACAAGGACAAGAAAGCCTCGACACTGTCATCACTGAAAAAATTGATGGGTATTGGTAAAACCTATGTAAGCCCAAATAAAGAAAGGGGAAAAAAATAATAGAGAAAAACAGAGCAAGAGTGAATGCAAGAAAGAGAGACAAAATTCCTTCCCCGCTGCTTTGATTTTAGAGGGGAAAAAATCCCCCAATAATTTAGCTCATGTAAGTTGAGAAAATGAGAGCAGCTAAAAATGAATACGATACACCTTGAAATTTATTTCCAAGACCAAGAACCAAAGATTGAAGCATTTTAGAACACTGAAGCAAAGCAATCTGAATCTGAAAAAAAAAAAAAAATTGTTCCAACTATCTTAAAATAGCTGTTTCTCAGAGCTTCTAGCAATAATTTTGATTAAATAAAAATCATACCAATTTACATTAATTTTCTATATCTTCTTTTAAAAGAAGTTCCTCACTCTTTTCATGAAAAAAGTGCATCCAAACCCAGCAGAGATTCACTGGTGCCACCAGGTTCTTTTAGCAGCTACTCAAGGTTTTCACAATAGCTCACACTTCTTGCTATAAGAAGGGTCTTCTGAA
Organism: Phylloscopus whistleri; assembly: GCA_017589585.1. Classification (NCBI taxonomy): domain Eukaryota; kingdom Metazoa; phylum Chordata; class Aves; order Passeriformes; family Phylloscopidae; genus Phylloscopus; species Phylloscopus whistleri. The sequence continues at coordinate 3,313,499 of JADMLD010000529.1, forward strand.
CCCTTGTTTGGGAGAAGTATCCGAATTATAAAAATCTGAAATAATTTATTATCAAATCCAGAATTTAAATAAAAGCAGATTTGTTTCTTTTTTTTTTCCTTGCAAAGACAACTGAAGAAAGTAAAAGAATAAAAGCATGCACTCCAAACTTAGAGGTGAAGACAAATATACTTATCTATACAGGCACTGGCAGACGCAATTTAATGGTTACTCATTGTAACACACACCCCACCCTACAATACATTTTTTCATTCACTAATCACTGAGGTACCAATATTTAAGAATGGAAAAATTCAATATTGAAAAATAAAACCTAAAATTGAAGCCTTTTTTTTTTTTTTCTTTTTTCTTCTTCTTCCTCTTCTTCCCCAGAAAACTATGGCAATTTTTTGTATGAAATGTTAGTATACTTATAGAATTTTACAATCTACATTGGCTTTATTTTGAATTTCCGGGAACCGAGAGCGGCGTTCCCATCCAGGTTTTTCTCTGATAAAACGTTCACTGTGTGGATGTCCTAAAAGAGTCAGCAGACCTTGCAAATGAATGAACATATCTTGGCTATCACCTGGCACATCTGGCTGGTACCAAAAGGACTCGGGAGTCTGAGACAATCGGCTTTAATTCGGAACAAATGCGCCATGCCAAAGTGCAACGAATGTGTGCGACACTCAATGGGACACTGACAGGTTTTAAGAGCTGCATGGAAAGTACTAAAAGTCCACCTTGCAAAGCAATTTGGGACAAATTGCATTGCATGCAAAGGACAACTCTGCGCTGCCGGGACGTCGCTTGCTGGCTGGGATGGGGTCTCCTAACGCAGCCATAGTTTCAGACGCAGTGCATCCACTCCGTTTAAATAGTATCTGAACAGCCTCTTGTCTCGCACAAAACCAAGGTTTTCATAAAGTTTCAAAGCAGACTTATTTGTGATTTCTGTTTCCAATACAACCTTTAAGGGAGAAAAGAAATAAAAAGAAAGAAAAGAAAAAGTGTGTTGTGTTAGTCGGCAGTTGCAAGTTCCTGATCGCTGAAAAGATTCCAAAGGTTTTATTTAAAGGTACGTTTGTTAGCAATGAATGGGATTCATTTCTTCTTATCTTTACTTAATTAAGAAATATTTCCACATTAAGCATCCATTCCCACATTAAAAAAAAATGATCAACCAGCAGTTCATCCACAACTGTAATTGTAAACAACGTTCAAGATATTAGCTCTTGGCTGTAAACAGTATTTCACTTCACCACCTCGTAACGAGGGTAAAAACCACAGCAACAAACAAATCCCAAACAGCCCCTGTCTCCCAACATCCTCCCCCAAAACCCAAGCTACCAAACAGGTTAGGGTCCAAAACACACTTTGAATGAGTAACTGAACTTCTGCATGTCACAAGCACTTGGCACATGAGGATTTACTCAATGATTTAACATCTTTGACCCCTGATTCCTTCGAGTTAGATGTAGATAAAAGCTTTGAATTGACACCAGCTCTCAGACCCAACATTTGCAGTGAGTATTTGTGCTCAGCACAAGAATCAGAGTGGGCTGGGTTGGAAGGCACCTTCAAGATCAACCAGTTCCAACCCCCTGCCATGGGCAGGGACACCTTCCACTATCCCAGGTTGCTCCAAGCCTGATCCAACTTGGGTATCAACAAATACCCTAAACCCAAACCACAGTGCACACCAGAAGAATAAGTAGAGATTTCCGTATTTTTTCCCCTGTGTTGGTAAGATCCCAGTTGCAGAAAGACCTGTCAGAAATAACTCAGACCAAACCCAAGTCCAAAAGTAGCCCAAATTAAGACTCAAAATGGTTTCAGAATTTTCAAGCACAGGCAAAGAACTACACTGGCCTTAGTAAGACATTAATCACAAAACTTCAGAATTTCTCAGAATTGTTTCTCTCTCTCTTCTCCACATGCACTGAACAGAGCTCTACCATAACTGACAAGCCCTGCACACCCTCCACAAAATAAAACTTAATTCTGCCTCTTTAGTGGTGTCCAGCTCAATTAAGGTTCTGCTATTAGCAAGAGATCCTGGTTGCAGAAGAACATGGGCTGAACTAACAAGGACTGGGCTCCATACACCCCCTGACAGTGAACATCCACATACTAGACAGGAGCTGATGGTCACAGGAGAAAGAGCACAGAATGAAAACACAGGACCAAAATATCAGCGTGGATTTGTAGAGCAGTTAAAGTCCATCTCCTCCATGGCTTCTGTGGCCTCCCTGTCTTCAGGCACACACTCCCATTCCCTTTGCCCCTGGCCTCTCCTGCCAGCTCTCAAGGCTGGTTCCTGAGCTACTTCCAGAGCTACCAGCCAGAAAATCTTTCCTTTTTCTCTCCACGGGGTTTGTTTTCTGCAGTCTGAGGAGTGGCTAGGCCAGTGTGAAAGGGGGAGGCAGCCAGTGGTTAGAGTGGCCTGAAACTTCAGTCAAATATATACACGAAATGGATTTTCAAATCTTATTGGAGGTGATCAGTCTAACCACTGGCTGCCACATTTCAATGGGCAACTCCACCTGTGTTTCTCAGTGTAAGGATGTTGAAAGAACAATAAAACTGGGGATTACAATCCAACCAACAATGTAAGACTTGGAAACAGTTCGTTTTACAAAAAGGAACTACGAGTCACACAGTAAAATATTAATCACCACAGTTCTTAAATTACAGCAGGGCAGTGTAGTAGCTGCACACTTAAGACAATCTAATTCAATTCTCAGTTTTGTGACAAGAATGAGAGATTAAATTTCTCTAGCTGGCATCTCACAGAACATTACTAGCAAGTCCTGTGAGCTGATGGAGTTCACCTAACATCCTTCATCCATTAAAATGGATAATTATTCATCTGTAACAAATTATGGAAGCACCATCATCTTGCTGGAGAGGGCTATTTTCTACACATTGTACAACTCCTTAATTCCAATTTAAACAAAACATTGAAGCCAAAGGAGGAATCTGACCTGTGGAAATCCACCATGCAGAGGATTATTTATTTGAACTCTCAGCTACCAAGGGCATTCACTCTCTCCAAGGTTCAGTAACCTGGCAGAGTGATGTAACAACTCTCTATTCAACTGCAAGCTCCAACACCTGGCAATGCTAAAACACTTCCAGCACTGCAGGTGATTGAGCTGAAGGGAGTGGTTAAATGTTGAAATACAGGTTTGTTGGAATCCCACTACCTGAGAGAATGCTCATCTTGAAAGCAAATGCAACAGATTTGCTCTGGTATTTCTAAGGAAGTCTCAGCACAATGAAAAGTAATTCCCTGATCTCAACATACTGCAGCTGAAGACATGTTTCTGTTATCTGAAAAGGAAACACAGGCATATTTTATTCAGATTTCATTAGCTTCCTTTGGTGAAGAATGCATCTCTTCCTGTGTGAGATTTTCATTCAAGCTCCAAACCTTCAATTGTTACATTCATTTCTGCTCTTGTGGGTCGATTTTGTTGTACACATATGCCTGTTAAAATCCTCTGATAACACAGTAACATCCTCCCCAAGGGCAGCAAAGCTCTGATTGGATTTAACAGCATTTTCTGCTCAAGTTGCAACTTTCTGAATGTTGTAACATTCTCTTTTATCTTAAATTTCATAAACCTAACGTTTTAGCTCAACTCTAACATTAACTGGGTTTAGAAGCAAGAAGATCTCTATATTAAGAGTGCAGTGCAATTCTCCTTGTTACTATATTTTCATACCTTGAATTTATTACTGAACTGAAGCCAACTGGAATGGTCAGGCTTTCTTGCTTCTTCAGTTCAAACTCTGAAGGAACTCAAGTTTAAAACCCAAGTCATAGAATGGATACAGCCAAATCAAATGAAGACAAGTCCTCTCAGCATTCACAGAGGAGGCTGCTATTTTTACTTTTAAGTCTGACAGATCATCAGACTCAAGTTATGGGGGCTTGTCCAGCATCCTTAATCCATTTAATTGCCTTAACTTTTAAAGAGAGGCACTACTCAAAATCTAACAGCTCATACTTTATATGTTTTGTAGATTAAGGAGAAACTAAAATGTCAGTAATGTAATGATTTCAAATAGGATTACATAAAAATACACGTTTCATTTTTACTAGAGTGGTGCTGAATTAAAATGACACACCTACTAGTGTGGCCACAAACCCCACTCCAAATCACCCTGAAGTTTCAATGGGAAGTCCCATGAGACTCTGTGGTTCCCTTTCATGTTCTACATTTTGCTTAAAAAAAGGTTTTTAAAGTCCCCACTTACTGGAGACTTATTTTCATTGGTTACCACTTGCATGGTACATTATTTCAGCAATAAGAAGTGAATGGATGGTCTGCAGATTCCTCAGTCATTAGTTACAGATGGAAAACCTGCATATGAACAACTCCTCCTTTCTAATTGTAATTAAGGGATGTAACAGTTAACACAGGATGGTCTTCAGCTGTAGAGTTTTGGGAAATTGCTTGCCAGCAAGAACAGTACAAAAAGCAGCCAGACACCCACCTTGCTGCAATTAGCACTTGCTTTTCTTTCTTAGACTGGAAGAAAAATATCCCTAAAATTTTGAAGTAAAACTATTCACCTTCACCTGATTTATTTCCATAGTTCACCTCTTGTATGCAACCAGCCCACAGCTGTCCAAAATCACTGTGACTTACTGGAAACTCAGCCCATTACAGTTCACTACCCCAAATACCAGAATTCATAAACATCGAATACTGGAGAAAGTCACAAAGGTAAAAAAAAAAAACCACAAATCAGAGATCCTGAAGTTTTGTAATGCTGCATGCAGACACTCCAGCTGGAAGCTGCTGTCAAGTACTTTCTTCAGGCCTGAAGGTTATTTCTGGTTCAAGCACCCACCCCCAACACCAGATCACTTCCCTGGTTTCTATTCTCATGTAGGCCATGGCCAGCTCCATGGGCAGCTCCTCCCCTGCACACAGATTCCATTCCAGTCAATTCACCTCCTCACTTACTCACTCCACAGCCTTCCCAGAGAAACCACCCCTGAGGAAGATTTTGCACCCAGCAGAAGCTGCCTCTCAGGCAGGGTGCTGACCACTGTAAATCACTCATTCCATAGGCCTGCCTTGGTTTATTCCCACTAAAACAGCCTTCAAGGGAAAAAAAAAATGTCTTTAAACACCAGAACATTGCAGCAGGCTTTGAAATGCCACCTATCAGCTGTGATTTGTCAAGATTTTCATCTGTGGTGTTGTATAAATCCTTTGTTTTTCAGGACTCAATGGTGGTACCTCCAAAGCAAATCTGTGATACTTCAAAAAGCAACACAAGGAGTGAGGCATTTATCAGATTATATGCCACAAGTTATTAAAATTAAGTCTATTTACTGCATCTATTCCATAATTAGATTGAAGGGAAGAGTTTCCAAGCAGCCTTTGGAAATTTTTCACAACACCCACAGCTGCATATTCATGTTTTTAATCCTATTCCAAGTAAGTTTCAGAAAATAGCATTTTGTTTTTAATTGCACTCCATCTTATCTCAAAAAGCAGTATCTTTTTATTTTCATCAGGATTCTGATTTTATTAAAAGATGTAGAAAAATGCCCTAAAAGCTGCAGGGATGATTAAACTATTTATTCATCTTACACAGACAACTTATTGTGATGCACTACTTTGTGTCTGATGAGCTTTAAGCATCAATTAATCAGAAACTCATCTCCTGACAACTGTTGTGAAAAGTGGTGAGAGCCAAGAGTTGGGCAGAGCTTTTCATGGGTGCCTAGTTAGATTTTTTTTAGGTTCTGGTCTGACTGAAAACTCAGCACTCCACCACATAGTACAAGTACCCAACATCCTTATTTTGCACCATTTTGGGTATGTGGAAGAAGTCTACTTGGTGGCAAAGAAAAAAAAAAACAACAACAAAAAAAAATGAAAACATTGCTTGTGGATAACCTATATGTGGAAAAGAACAACATAAATAAAAATAAGTGTGGGTGTGCCTCAGTTGATGGTGTAGAAAAAACAGTAAAATACTCTGCTTCTATTCCATGCTCCCTAAAGGGCTCCCAGTTCAAAATTTAGTGCCAGCATAAGACTCAGCTGGTGCAAAAGCTCCCCAAGAGCAGGGGATGAGTTTAGAATCATCATTCTACAAATAGCAATTCCAAAATCAGCACACAATTCAAGGAGTCTGAATTGTAGTGCCTTCGAATAAAGAGAGAGAATCTGAGAAATGCCCTCTGCCCCTGGTCCAAAGCATTTTTACAGCACCAGAGAAGAAAATCTGTGACTAGGACTTAATGAGGCCTCACTGCAGACCTGCAACCCTTATCACATTTATTTCATGTTTATGGAGATAAAAAAACCAGCAAAAAGGGATCTGGGATTAATAGGACAGTGGTAAAGGAAAAAGACAGACATAGAAGAGGTTACTGTTGGAGGTCACCTGTTAGACAGCCCAATCTAAAAATGAATTTACATGAGAAGTAGCACACAGACATTCAGAAATTACACAGTAATTACTGCAACTCAGAGCTTGAGTAGAAGCATCCAGTTCTACTCCTGACTCTCTAATAACAGTGGGCAATTCACTTCCCTTTGCATCTCACTTCTGCAGCTGTGGTGTGAACACTGTAACCCTGACCCTCAAGTATTTTGCAATTTTTTAGAATTCTTGACCAGTCTAGAAATGGGAAATCAACTCAAGGCCATAGTGGAAAGCAGTGGGGGAAAACAAACTAACCTCTTCTTGATTAGTTCAGTGTAGACAAGTAGTAAATGATATGAGAGGAATGCATTTTAGAAAGCATGATAGAAGCAAGAAGCCAAAATAAGGAACATAAAACAATTACAGACTGCACTGTACTGCCCAAGTACAACATAAATTAGAAGGTGAGGGGGAAGAAGACATCAGCAAGCAGAGGCATGAAGGGATCTGAGGGGAAGAACAAATTTCCCAATGAATGAAGCCAGGGCATAGGCAGGGATGCTGCAAGAGGCAAAACACAACAAGTGGAAAAATAAACTGGAGTGTTGTGCCACAAGTCCTGTGACACCAATTGCAGCTTTGCATAAGAAACTTCCCACAGGGCAGTGGGACAATTGAGGGAGCAGTGGGACAATCGAGGGAGCAGCTGAAGTGAGATAACAGAGAGATCAAAGGCTCATTAACTATGACACACTGAAATGACAGTGCTCAGTATCAAGAACAACTGCACTGTGCCAAGGAGCTGGAAGTTAAAGGGACAGATAACCTGGTTAAGGAGGATGGATGGATGCAGGGAGAGCTCCTCACAAGTTAAACAAGGCACATAACAATAGAGCTGCTTTATGTATATATTTATATTTTTTAAAAAAAGCAGGAACTGTAATCTGGTAAAAGAGTAACAACTTTTAGGGCAGGGAGGCTTGCCAGTGATTCAGTCACTCTCCTTGCACGCCTGTGTTGCCACTGCAGCTCTGCTCTGTGCAGTGTCAGAACAGCCTGATGAGTGGCTGTGATAAATCCACATTCTGCAGCAGCACAGCACACACTGTTCTGTGGCTGTGTGTACTCTGAAGGGATGGCAGGGCTACACAGGACATGCTCATCCCACAGCTCAGCTGCACCTCAAACTGGGGCCCTTGCAGAAAAATGGGCCTGAGTGAAGGCTGAGGCAGCCTCACATGGTACAGTGCTGAATTTCAGCACTTAGGACAAATTCAGAAAGTCCATCTCCTATTTTTGAGGTTGTTTTCCCTTTTTCTTACCGACTGATTTCCCACCTAAAAGAAGTCCTGCAGAAGAAAAACCTGTGAAATGAATCCATATACAAGAGAGTGCAAACCATTTACATTATGAAAGTTTTGATTATAAAATCTTACCTCATCACAATCTCCTTCAACCATAGCATAAATAGCTTTCTTAACCAAGTTTGTACCTGAAACACAGATTTCAGTAAGTGTCAGAGTTGAAGTGCAAAAAAAAGAAAAAAAAAAAAAGCCAGTTTATATATGACTAATGTGTGCTACCTACATGACATGACACCTGGGGAAAGCAGGGAGGAAAGAAAAACAAGGAGTTGCAGTCGAGCTGCAGTCTCGAGTTTGAACACCAAAATAATCTGTGAAGTTATCCAGAGACTCAGCTCAAGTGCAAGATTCTTGTAACACAAGGATATTAGAAACTGGCTGCTATGCTCAACATGGTGTTATATATAGCCTTCCAAGATGTGATTCATTCCTTTTTGTTGCATTTAAAGTCAAAATCTGCTGGCGTGTACTTGAAGGACATTCATCTTCCAAGGGAATTTCCTCTTACTAAAACAAATACTTCTATTAGTAACAGAACTTATGAAACCACTGTTCTTAGTGCTCACTCCCATTTGGGTTTGTATCTAATAATACTCTTGAAGCCCATCCCTTCCCCTCAGTCAAGCATTAGTTTAATTTTTTAATTATTATTTGCCATCTATTTCACAACAGTTCTACAAAGGTAATATCCCTACCTGTCTGTAGAATTGGGGTGAAATTGAAAGTTGATTTCAAAGTTATTAGTGGAAAAAACTGCTGTTCAGTGAAATTGCATAAATCTCACTTCCATAAGAAGGCTATGGAAAAGGAAAAAAAACCCCAAGGAATCTACAGAATGTTTTAAAATACCCTCAAAACTTTAATCAATTAAGATTTTGCATTGAATGTTATGATAAAACTGTTCTACATTTAAAGCAGATCTTCAGGTTAACAGCACACTCTGAGAAACAGCAAGGTGGCAAAGGTATGAAAAAGTCAACATATATAATGCTAAAGTAAGCAAGGCTTTAAAGATAAATTCTATGTATGCAATCCTAATTTAACCAACTGACTAAAGTGAGGGAAAAGTCTTGCAGTCATCTTCATAATAACAGCATTAGTTCTTATTTACTTCTGAATCCAAGCACCTGCAATTAAATTATGGCAGACTCCTTCATGACTCAGCTAAAAGGAAAGGAGAGACAGTGATTTCTCAGTATCCTCTTCCTCTGCTCCACTACAGAAACCAACAATGGCTTTTGAATTGCACTGGGGAAAAGAAAAAAATCTGCACATGCTTGAACAGTTGTGGTAATGTGTTTTTTTGGAGGGTTTTTTCTGGAAGAGAGCAAACACAATGATACATTCTGCAATGGATCACTGTATTTTTCGATTGTAAGTAATTTTCTGTCTTAATCACACAAGTATGAGCTGTTCAGTGTGGATGAGTGGTGAAGCACAGCTCTAAGCTTTGGAGCTGATGGCTACATTTAGTTAAAAATACCTTACAAAATGTAATTTCACAATAACCAGCATGAAAAAAATTAAGTTCCATAAGAACAGATATTTAATTAAGCCAACTTGGCTAACTGGTGTTAGAATGAAAATCCCTTCACCAGGGCAAAACTGATTAATGAGAAAGGGCAAACTCCCTGCCAAGAGTGATTTCTTTACCACGCAACTTCCCAACAAAACAGATCTCCATTTCAATCACTCAAGTAACAACACACAGCTATTTTTCTTCCCTGATTAATACAGTAATGAGCTCCATACATTGTCCCTGATGGGTAATATATGCATAATTTATAGGGGGAAGTCAGGAAATAAGTTCACTGTAAAAAAGGAGCCTGAACACAACATGGAAATACAGTGATGAGGGCACACAAAACCACAAAACAGTTCCCACTGTTGTTATTTGGCAGTGGGTGAGGCAGAGGTAAGGGGCTGCTGCCTGCCTTCCTTTTTAGCCTTATCAGATCCCAGGTGTGAACCTCACAGGGCATTTCAGGTTATTTTCACAAAATCAGAAAAGCCACCGGGGAGCTGGTGTGGTTGAGTAAGGCGGGGATGACACACAAAGCACCACATCCTGAAGTTCAGTTCAGCTTAAATCTTTATGACAGCTACAGTTATCCCAGCTAGAGGATTTAAGGAGGAAAGAACAAAAAAAGGCTCTTCTTACCAATTCCTTTTCTTCTGTATTTGGAATCCACTGCTAACATGGCTATATAACCTCTGCGGAACATCTTTTTGTGCATATCCAGCTTGCAGACGATGGCACCTACACACTCCTCACCTACCATGGCCTTAAAGACAAACATACACGGATGGAATTCTCAGTTTGGGATCCACAGTGCACCCAAAAGCAGTAAACCAGTGCATTTTTTCAAGTGAGAGAGCCACACAAAGTTTGTTTGCATAAAGTTATGAAAAGGTAACGATGTAAATTTTAAAAATGTCTCCTGAAGTATTACTACGATTAAAAGACTTAATTGCTTTATTACATTCCAATAAAGTTCCAATTACCAACCAATAAATTATTCCTGGAGAGAATCACGTTATCATTTTGCAAAGTCTACAGGCAAGAACACATGTGATTAAAAAGGGGAAAATAAATAAAATAAGAGACCAGGTTAAGGCATAAATTACCCTTTCATATGGGCTTCTGCAGAGGAAAAAACTCCATTCCTGTTTAATAGTGATCTGAATTTTCCTGTACAAGGGCTGTGGTAGATAACATGCTTAGTTTTTGTCTGGTTTTAATGTCAAGGTCACAAAGGATCAGAAAATTGTTGCTGCATTTAATCTTTAGACACTGCCGTTTTCAGTCACATGACACCCAGAGAACAAACAAAAAAGCACATTTAATTTCACACATTTTAACTATTGGGAGATTTCATTTCTTAAGAGCTATGCACTGGCAGTTAATCCCAGTGGCATTGTCACAGTAACCGTGGTCAAGGAGACGTAGGCATTCTGAAATATTAACAAGAAAAACCCCAAAAAAGGAAAGGACCCAACCCCTCCCCAAACCACTTGTACACCCACTGTGTTCACCAAAATTTTACCATGAGAGAAAGGAAAACTAAGTCATGTTAACTGAAGGATTAGGCAGCACAAGGGATTAATGACACTATAACCTGCAGCAGTAAAACTGAGTAATGCTGCAGAGTGGGACAGCATCCAAGGGGGAAACAAATTCCTGTGCACTCAGGAAAGATGGGCAGAGATAAAAAGAAACTCATAACTTTACATATGGGAGTGTGAGTGGCTGCACAGCCTTTGACAGAGCTGCAGGGAGGACCAGCCCCACGCTCAAGTGCAGCAGCTAAACCAGGACTACAGCAAATGATTGGCACAAGCACGTGCTGGCACAAGGGCTGCTGGATAATCCAAATTTACGACTCTAAGACAAGTCAAACGAAAAGGACTTGCTAGAGCCAGTGCTGCCAGGCCTCAGAGCAGCCACCTGTGAACCCAGAGCTCACTTCTCCCAAGTCTGTGGTATAAACTCAGCCACCTGAACCTTTGTGCACAGCTTGTAGGCTAAAGCTCCATGGACAGAAGTTTCCTTCCTGCAGGTCATACTGCAGGCACAGTCTCTTCACCCCAAAAAGAATAAAGTCTTTGAGCATCTCCTCCTGGGTGGTGGGTTATTAACCAAGACAGCTGTCAACCAGGAGCTGCAGCAAAGGTGAAATGAAGCAGCCAAAAAAAGTACAAGCTGCAGTTGCAAAGCCCTATGATACAGCATGATCCTAACTCCATTTCTAATGTAGCTGAAGCAAACATAACTATTGCTAAGTTTTTATTTGGCAGGAAAACACATTTCAGCAGTATCCAAGAACAACCCTGAACAATCTTAACCGGTGGTTTTTAAAACAACAAACAAAAACCGTAGCATGATCTAACTGGACTGAAACACAGAGCCTCTAAGCAATCTTTCATTTGTTCCAAAACACAATTTATCCCACAGAAAAGAGGAGCTGTGCCCGTACTCAAACGGTGTATGCAAAGTTTCAGCTCAAGGCAAGCTCTGTATCTCGGCTCAGACCTGAGAAAAGCGGGGAGTTAAATAAAGAGTATCATCAGACAGGCTGCTCAGAACATTGCTATAATTATGCAGAGTACCTAGATGTAATCTTATACCTCACTAAAAAAAAAAAAAAAAAAAAAGCAGACCACAAACTAGCATGTTATAGTTGTGCTTTGCCCTGGAGTGAACACGTGCAAACTGTTGATCCTAACAGTTATGTGGAGAATTTTTAAGATATATGGGGTTTTTTTTATATGCTTCAGGAGTAGTGACAATCTAGACACTTCATATCTGAGCTCTTTCTTGTTCAGGGCACTTTTCAGGAAAGTTATATTCATGAATCATATATTTAAAATGCTAAATGAACAGCAAAGAATTTTGTTTCAGTGATCAAAGAAGCAAATACCCACTGGTTTTACCACTGCTGCCAGAGAGCTGAATAAAGAATGACTCTGTTACCAGTTCTCCAAACACTGAAACCTATTTCTCTCTGTCTTTAGGCAGGTAAGTCTGGCAGTTAATCTACAGCTGTCTCACTCACAAAGGGAGTGATGCATTTCCACCTCATTTAGAGGGGTTTTTGTTGCCTTTCCTCTCCTTTCTCCTTCTTTCCAACCTTGTCTAGAGCTGGAAATGAACCTAAACTGTGATGTGAAACTTTGCAATTTAATTGCCTGGAGAAGGTTAAACTGTGTGAATAAAAAAAAACCCCAGACTGAAATAGGGAGAGTCGTGAGGAGACAGGAGAAGTAGCTCCCACACATCATCATTTAGGAAAGGATAATCATGGGCCAAATTTTCCTTTCAGGTATATGAGAGTACTTCTAAACGTGCAATTTTCTACAAACAGAATTCAGCCTAAGTCACTATTACATTATAAACTCCACAGAGTACTGTAAGATTTACTCCAATACTGGGTTATTAGTAGCAAGATTAACATACATGAATCCAAATCCAATATTTGCATCATCTTTGTTCCTATGAATAAGTTTAAATGCTTAAAACAAACCAGATTTTCATATACTGGAAGAGCTAGTAGAGGAATGTCTGTAAATCAGCAAGAACATTACTTTTCACAGAATTAATCAATTTGTATTAATTTCATTATCAAAGATGACATTATGTCTATCAGCCAGTCTGAGTATGCATTTAATATCCAGATCCTGTGAGTTTTGTTTAAAGGAGATTAAAACAGCCAACGAGCCCCAAAAGGGAAATATTTTGCAACTCAAACACAGCAGAACCTGCACTGCTGCACTGCATTTTCCTTTCACACCTGCACCAAAGTCCATCCCAAAGTATCCCAGGCACAGCTGGGTTTGAATTGGCTCACATTTAGGGATCATGTTACCGAATGCCATCAGAGGAGAGATTCAGGGTAATGGTTTTAACCTCACGTCTGGCACTTCAGCCAGCAGCTCTCCCCGGTTCCTGGCAAATCACCACAAATCACCACCTCCCTCTGCTTCCACTCCATGAGCCTGGACACCAGCAATTCCCTGCTGTGTGAGCAACACCCTCTGGAATAACTGCCCTGTTACTGCCTGTTGTCACCTGCTCAGGTGCTGCAGGGACTTCAACTTTCACAGAGCCATCACAGTCAGAGACTGTCTGAAAGTGTGATCACTCCTAAAAACAAACTGGAATACAAAGTGTGCAAATTCTCCTACAAAACCTCTTCCTACGTCTGGCATGAGGCCAGGAAGACTTCTCAGACAACCTCTTAACTTTTCTGGCTCTTCCTTTAAGCCCCAGGTTTTCCACAGCTGAAGAACAGGGATGATGTCTTACAAGTCTTAATTTCAACACACCAAGACTCTTGAATCAAATCCAATTTAAAAAAAAAATGCAAAGCATTAGTATAAAACAAGACTTAACTGCAGTCATTTAGGATTTACAACACATTTAAAACCACTTACATGGAATTAATAGGTTATTTTTAAATTTGTGAAAGTTTAAATTATAAATGCTGCTATAGCTAGTGGCAAAGTTAAGAACCCAATAAAAGCACAGATTTTCTAGATTTTTCTTAAAAGGCAGCTGAGTGGTACAGTGAATTACAGGAGAAGTTACAACACTCAGCCAGAACTCTGCTTTTATTACGTTCTGTCTTATCCAAACTTTGGCACAGAGCAAGGTTTCCTAAGCTCACCTCTCCCACGCTAAAGGATTTTGAAAACAATTTTCTGAAATATTTAATTTATCAGTCTGAAATGCAAGCTTCAGAACTTCAGCACTGCTAAGACTAGAAGCGACAAAACCACTTTAAAAGAAAGCTACAATGTTGAAAATGCATTTACAATCCATCTGGGGACAAAGATGTAACATTGCTTAAAAACACTTCACACGAAACAGAAGATGCCCCTTGCCCCCGTCATGTTTTGGCAGAGGAGTGGTTATCATTTGAGGAGAAACTGGGCTGACAGAGCTTCTGAGAATAAGTAAAAACCAGACATTTACTGGGCACCCACACCAAATACACAGTGCAAACCTGCTCTTCTGAAGACAGGCAAAACGTGAGTTTAACCAGACAGTTGGAGTTTTTCAGAATCCCAGAATGGTTTGGGTTGGAAAAGACCTTAAAGATCATCCAGTTCCAACCCCCTGCCATGGACAGGGACACCTTCCACCAGAAGTTTATGGAGGAAAAATGTTATTACCTTGCTACAGCCCAGATACCTGCTGCAGTGTGACCCCTCAGCACTGAGCAGTATTCCCAACTTGCTACCCCTAAAGTCAGGATAACAGCTCTGTGGATAAATTTAATATTGAATTTAACAGGGTTTTAAGATTTCCAGTATCTCCAGGTCCTTTTAAAGTGGAATATCAACTTCTTCTTGGAGTGTGCAGTTAGGGAGTGGTCTGAGCCTGAAAAACTCTGGTCACTACTGACCAGTCAGGGTTGGTCCTCTGCCTTCCCTCCAGCTCTCCCCTTGCCCAGGTGCCTGTGGCATCCTACAGGAACATATCTGCAGCTCTAAACCAACAGAGCATCACCCTAAAACATCTAAATACACACACACTAACAAGTATGTGCTGGTCAGAGAGGTACCTTGGCTCCCAAAATCACAGAAACACTGGGGCTGGCACAAGGCAGGGAGTTGAAAAGAAAGGAAAACCAGCCAGGGCTGCACTGGCCCTTAGAGCAACTGGGCAACTTGGGAAGGCCAAGCTAAAATTCAAATTTCAAGCAAGCTTCAAATCCATGCAATAAAGTTAATCATGTTCCCAGAAATTAGCTTTGAGAAATTATGTTTTAGATGGTTCACTGAATAAACCATCAGAAAGAGGCAAGTGCTGATTATTTAGGGGAAATACACATCCCATCTTAAATTTCAGTGGTGTCAGTCCTTTCCCCTCCCAGGGGGAGAAAAGGAAAGCTGCCATGACAGCACTGGGGAGGCAGGTGAATGTGCTCTGGAAGAATTTCAAATGGTGATGGCAAAATTCAGTAAAGGAATTGATTGAACCCTTCCAGATCTTTTTCCAAACACAATCAAATCACAGGCTAACCCCTCTTCCCAAAACAATCCAAACCCAGCCCAAACCTGAAACCAGAGGGCTGTGGGGCCACAAAGCATTAAATCAAATGTAAGATCAGGCACTAAGCTTCATGTTCACCATCCTGACACTTCTTGCTAATTGAAATCTGCAGCCCCTGACTGAAGATAAATATTTTATAGCAATTTATTAGAGAGAGGTAGTTCAGGAATCCATTAACTGCTGGAACAAATTATAATTTAGAGAACAGAAAGTTTTCAAGACAACCTCTAAGAAACAAACCTCAAAAATATTAAAACCAGTCACAAAAACCCCCAACCCCTCAACACACATGAATTTGACTCAGCATGCTGCAAGACCTTCAAATTATTAAGCAGATCACAATTTGCTGGCCTTAGATATTCACAGCCATATATTATTCTCTACACTTTTATGTACTTAACATTGTTTCACCTTTCAAAAAAAAAAAAAAAGGCAAATACACTGAGATCAAGAAAAGTTTTGTTGATTCTTCAGGGCTATCAAAAAATGAAGCTGTCACTACAAAATCAGCTTTCTCTTCCTTGAGTGATATTTTACTCTTTAAATGCACTTATTAGAAGTCATCTGTTTTAGTTCTCTGTCAAACAGCTTGTCACTGCTCTTCTCACAACAAAATTCTCCAGTTATTCCCTGACAAAAAAAAACCAAAAAAACCCCATAATGACTGAAAATCTAAACAAATGCATAGTGATCTAAGAGTATCCAACATCACCTTGGCTTTACCAGGGTTCCACCTGATGCTCAGAGTATGGACTTTTGTAGTTCTTGAGCATTTTACTCTCAGTATGAGGTGAATCAGTCACAGGCAGAGCTCAGTGTCTGAAGAACATCACTGTGCTCTGATCAGCATCCTTGTCATGGCAAACATGACTTTGCATCCAACAATGCTCTCTGATATTTTCATGTTCTGTTCTGTTCCAGAAGGTCAGCTTTTTGCTTTGCTCAACTTCCTGTAATCCTACTGTATTCCCTCTGCAGGGTTTTAAGAGGCACAGCTCTGAAAATCCTCCTATAAACCATACCAATCCTGCTATAAATGATACCAGATCCTAAAGCAGGAACGTTCAGGCAGTCTGAGGCCAGATGGACTCCACTAGCCTCAGCTCTTGTACTCATATTCCACCAAAATTTCAGAGATACCCCTGAACTGAAGGGTGTCTTGGCTCTGGCTGAATCAGACCTTTCAGAGGGGTTCCAGCCTTAACTAAAACATCAAGAGAGACGATATAATTCATTTTCTTTAGCAAGGAAGCACCACAAACTCCCCTAAACGTTCTGTTTTGCAGCTCTAAGTGCTCCTGTGAGTAAATCAAGCACAGCTAAGCTCCTGCTCTCTTGCAATACAACTCTCAGGCCAACTTCCACTCAGTTTCATTTACCTGTGGACGAATTATCATCCCAAAAGCGTGCAACTGAGACACAAAAAGTGCTAAACACTCAGGAAGGCAGGGGGCAGCTAAACCAGCCTTTCAGTAGTGCAGCAGGGAGAATACAAGACTAAATAGGTTGTTAGTGCAGGGAGCCAACGTGAGAATTCCTGCATGCTGCGAGTGCTCTCACACCTGTGAAAGCAACACAGCTGGACTTGTCTTTGTCAAAGGAAGCTCACGATCAAAAAGTCTGCTCAACCTTTCACGGTGTCTCTCCACCTATCACTTAACATTTACGTGCCAGCCCGGCTTTAGTCGGTTTTAGAACCATTGTGCAAGAATTACCAAGCAGTTACAAGGCATTAGTGGACTAAGTACTTTCTTTTTTAAAACCCAAGCCCAGGAACTGAGGCAGAACCATAAAATGAGCTACCAAAGGTCACAAAAGTCAATGTCAAAACCAAGATTAGAAGCCCTGAATTCCTGGATCCCAGCCCTGTGCTCAAACCCTTTCCCCACCACCTAAAACACGTGTTAACAAACGCAGAACTCGGGACACACGCTTTACCTGTACGTGCACAGGTCACAACGGGACAGGTACTTCCAAAAAAAGCCTGGCCTTACCCACAAAAAGATTATTAAAAGTATTTCCACAAGCACCAACCCTCCCATCCTCTCCTCCCCGGCCCCAAACCACTCCCAACTCCTCCCAGCTCCCTCTGGCACTTACCAAAAAGCAAAGTTGTGGCCAGTTGTGGATAAAATACCTATATGTGTAAATGGAGTAGGGTTCAGACAGATCTTTGGTGATCAGTCTCATGATATCGGGCATCTGCAGCTCTGACTCATACTGGACGTATCGTATCGTTAGGTCCTCCTCGGGCTGACAGTCCGTTCCCGAGCCTTGCAAACTGCAGGCTGCCGCTAAGGACCCGGAGAGCAGCTGCAGGGACTCCTCCTCCTCCCCTCCTTCATCCCCCTCCTCCTGCTCTTCCTCCTCCAAGCCAGTCTCTCCCGCCAGCCCATTGCGGGCTGCAGTCTTAGCAGCGGCAGTCGTGGTTGTGGCAGCAGGCTGGCTCCTGTCCCCTTTAGCCGGGGGAGAAGGAGGAGGAGAGGGTGCAGTCCTTCCCTGGGGAGGGAGGTGGTTGGCGTGGGGGGACGAGCAGGGCGCTGCGGCGGGGGGCGACGGCTGCTGCTGTCCGGAGCCCATTGTTTTGCTGGCTCGCTTGTTCTCCAGCCCCTCGGGGGCCGCCCCTGCCTCCGAGCCCAGGATCTTGCCCTTGAGGGAGGCCCGCAGGTGCCGCAGCTCGGGGCTGATGAGGCCGTTGAGCTGGTGGTTGTGGTGCGGGGGGTGGTGGTGGTGGCGGTGGTGGTGGCGGTGCTGCGGGCCCCCCTTGCCGCCCTCGCTGCCTCCTCCTCCTCCTCCTCCTCCTCGCTGCTGCTGCTGCTCCCGTCCGCCCGCGGGTCCCTCCTCTTCCTCCTCCTCCTCTTCGGCCTCCTCGTCCTGGGCGCCGGTGCAGGCGGCGGCGGCGGCGGCATAGGAGGCGGCAGAGGAGGAGGAGGAGGAAGCAGCCCCCCCTCCTCCTCCTCCTCCGGGGAAGGGGGAGAGCGTGTCCCCCTGCGGGGACAGGACGCTGCTAGGCCCCGGCGGTACCTCGGCCATATCCTACGGGAGAGACCGACACAAACTCACCGGGGAGGAGGAGGAGGGCGCCAAACCCAACGGGGGAAGGTGGGGGTGGGGGGGGGAGGCGCTGCGGCCTCACGGGCCGCGCTCGGCGGGGAGCGGAGTTGGGGGGGGGGGGGGGGGGCGCGAACAAAGGCACGCACGGTGCCCGGGCCGCGCCTCGCCGCCCCGCCGCCCCCCTCTGGCGGCTGCCCCGCTGCCCCCCGCGGGCGGGGCCGTTCCCGGAGCGCTCGGGGCCCGGGGTCCCCCCGCCGCCGCCGCCACTCACCGCCGCGTCTGGGCAGCTCCCGCTCCGCCGCCGCCAAGCGCGGCCGCCGCGGCCGTAAAACCCGCGGCCAGTTCCTGTCGGCCCTTTACGACGCTTCCTCCCTTGGCGGCGGCGCCTGGCGACGGCGGGGCGGGGCGGGGCCGGCGCCCTCAGCGCGGGGCCGGGGCGGGGGAGCGGGGTCGGTGACGGAGCCGCGGAATGGCAGAGCCAGCCCGGTTGGAAAACAGCTCTGAGACGGCTGAGTGCAGCCTGTGGCTGAACGCACCCGGTCGTTCATAGGCTCCGGGTATCCTGAGCTGGCAGGACCCGCAGGGAGCATGCAGCCCAGGCCCTGCACAGGACACGCCAGCCGTGCCGCCCTGTGCCTGAGCGCGGTGTCCCAGCTCTGAACTCTGTCAAGCTCGGAGCTGTGCCTGTTCCCTGTTCAATGCCCCAGGACCCTCTGGGGAAGAGCCTTCCCTGATATCCAACCTAAAACTGTCGTGACTCAGCTTCCTGCTGTTCCCTCGGCTCCTGTCACCGAGAGTGAGCAGATCAGACCCTGCCCCTGCGCTGCCTCTCCTGAGGAAGCTGTGGCTGCTCTGAGCTCTGAGCTCTGCTCCAGGCTGGACAGACCAAGTGTCCTCAGCTGCTCCTCATGAGGCCCCTCCAGACCCTTCCCCATCCCTGGATCCTCTGGATCCTCTGGAATAGCTTAGTGTCTTTTGCTTTCGACACCTCCAGAGATGGCGACTCCATCACCCCCCTGGGCAGTCCAGTCCAATATCTAATCACCCTTTCTGTGAAGAAATTCTTTCTGACATCCAACCTAACCGTCCCCTGGCACACCCTAGGAGTGTGTCCTGTTGTTCTGTCACTTGTTGCCCAAGAGAAGAACCCGATCCCCCCCAGCTGTCCCCTCCTGCCAGAGCCAGAAGGTTCTCCCTGAGTCTCCTTTTCTCCAGGCTGAGCCCCTTGCCTGCTCCTCATCAAACTTGTGCTCCAGACCCTTCCCCAGCTCCATTCCCCTCCCTGGACTTGTTCCAGTCCCTAAATGTCCTTCCTGAATTGAGGGACCCGGAACTGGACCCAGGGCTGGCTGTGCAGCCTCAGCAGTGCCCAGCACAGGGGACAGTCACTGTCTGCTCGGGGTTTTGTTTGATCAGCCCAAGCCTGAGCGGGCACAGCCGCTGCCCACAAGGACATTTCCAGCTGTGTTTAGTCTGGGGACAGAGGTGTTTTGGTGACACTCTGCTGCAGATCAGGGCGCAGGAGTTGTTGCTTTTCCTTCCAAAAGCTGCGTGGGGGATGTCATTCCTGCCTGGACAAGCCTTGGGCTGTGTTGTGTGACTGCTAACAGTGGAAATTCAGCAAGGCTGAAAGACATCTCAAGCCATCTCTGCTGCTCTTCTGCCTCAAATTACCTCTTTTAAGAGTGCCACAGCAACAATCAAGTCCTTTAGATGTGAATATTCTATTAATGTGCACACAAGGCCCCTCAAAATGCAGAGAAATAGTGGTGTGATGGTTTTTTTCCCTTTCTCACTTGAAGCTTTGCAGGGCCCCTGTAAGACTCGCTCATTTTCGTTTGCTACAGTTATTTTTCAAGAAAGTGACAGGTCTGGGCTTAAAAGTAAAATCCAGGAACTACTCTACATGTCCTAACAGGATTCTTTAATTAGGAAGAATAAATAGCATGGAGTTACAGCCTCCTGTTTATTAACTGCTTAGTGCTGAGGTAAAGTGGGGAAAGAGTAGAAGACCTGTTGGAAATTGAGGGAATTATAGGCTTTTATTCCAAGTAATTACTTATGGAAAATACTGAAATTTTGGGAAAGAAATGGGTATCTGGATCTTTTTAGATCTGTTTATTCTTTTCCAAGTCTCCTTTGCCCCATCCCTGGAAGTGTCCAAGGCCAGGTTGGATGGGGTTTGGAGCAGCCTGCTCCAGTGGAAGGTGTCTCTGTCAATGGCAGGGGGCTTGGAACAAAATGATTTTTAAGGTCCCTTCCAACCCAGAGCATTCTGTGATTATTCTATGATTCAGAAGTTTAATTCATATTATCTCTATCCATGTTGGCTTTGTGTCCTGCAGTTGCTCTGTTTTTAAACACTTCTCTCTGTCCCACACATACGAAACTGTGTTCAAAGTTTCATTTTTATTTTTGTGTGTCTGTGTGTTATCAGGCACCAATGCACCCTTGTGGGCCTGATGGATCTGCTCTGGCACAAGTTCACTGGCCTGGGGTAGTTTAAACAGAAAGAGCAAACAAATGTCAGTGCAGGACTGGCCCAAATTCTGCTCTCACTTGCCGTGTGGCTGCTGTGGGAGTGGGAGAGTCAGACACACGTGTCGGGGGATTGTCGCAATACGGCACAAAAGAAACAACACTCACACACTGAGATGTCCAAGGCAAAAAAGGGGAAGTTTATTTACAGACCTTGATATTTATAGAATTCCAACAGTGATCATAGATTGGAGGAAGAAAACCTTCCTCTCTAACCACACTGGTCAACCTGACAGTCTATCAATTTTTTCTTTCTACAGAAAGGAATGCAAAACAATCATTGTTTGCATGAGCAGTGCGTGAGAAAACTCTGTTGCAAAAGGTAAACACAGAAGGCCGAAATAGAACTTTAGAAAAACAGAGAAGAACAGAGAAAAGTAGAGCAACAGGTGATGTCTGTGTGAAGAAGACAATCCAGGCCAGGAAACATTGTTAGAGAGGGTGAAGATGATGTAAATGGTCATGAAAGCCTGGTCTAGAGGAAGGTGTTCCTGTCCATAGCAGGGGGGTTGGAATGAGAAGATCTTTAGGGTTTCAACCCAAACCATTCCACAGTTCTGTGATTCTATGGCTACTGCTGAGATATCCTCAGTCTAAGTTCCTTCTGTCTTAAGGTTGTCTTAATATTCCTCTCTTTTATAAAAACAGCTGCTTTGAAAATGCATGTTCTCAAACAGAAACTCTACCTTTTTTTTTTTTTTCCCTAATTTTAGGTACATTTTTCTCCTTAGTTTTCCTCTCCCTGCTTTTTGAACATCCCTCAGCCCTGAGCACACTCATGCCCCTCACAAACCACATGTTCCGAGGCAGGGATGGAGCTCAGACACAGGCCTTATTTGTCACTCTTTGTTCAGTAACTCTGTGACCTTGGAGGGTCCCTGGTTAATTTGTTAAGAAAACAGTAACTTAGCAAACTTTGGAAACTTAGTTCCAATATCTGTGAAAAGAAGGGAACCTGCTGGTGGCTTTCCTCTTCATTGTTTAAGGCAAGTACCTACACTCTGATTTAGTTTCACAGTTGCTCTCAAGGTATAGTAGAAAATGGACATCTTAACATGGCTTTGTTCCCTGTGGTAACAAAGTGACATCCCAGCTGCACCTGAAATAAGGATGCTGGGGACAAAATACTGAGCTGTACTTAATCTGGGCAATAAAATGTAGGACCAGGTCAGAGCTTAATAATGAAGTTGTTGGGTTTTTTCTTAAAGAAGGGGGTGTAGTTTGACATGAGTGTGTGACACGCAAGTAGAACTGAAAAGTTCCCTGTTGTTCTTCACTTATTAACAAAAATTCCTTTAAAAAGTTACTCTTAATGGTGAGTGCATTACTTGAGCTCTGAGCACACCAGCAAAGCAGTAATTAAGTCTATTTTTCCTTTTCCACCTGTCCAAATCCAAAATAAATTTGGAATATATATTGGGATATATTTTGGAATCTGCTTCTTCATGTGGGCAAGTGAAAGTTTTTTTTTGTGGGACTTGTCAGTGCTATGGCCCTGAGGGGGTTTGCCCATTTGGGATCAAGGTCAGCTTTGAGGTAGGTCCAGCATGACCATTCCTGCTACACCCCGTGCTTCCCCATGGACTTGTTGGGCCACCCGGGCTCTCATCTGAGCCTGGTCACTGTCACCAAGGTGTCTCTGCTTGCTTTTGCCACCCTGGTGTCCTCACCTTTTCCACCCATCCCACCTCACTGCCACTCTCAGTCCCCAGCTCCCCTTCCCTTCTGTATCCAACTCTGCCATTTCCTGAGAGCAAGCCCACACCTCGCCATAGTGAGCAGGAATCCTGCACTGATCCCCTTTTTTTTATTTTTTTTAATGCTTTCAAAATTTAAAGACAGGCACTGTGTGGGCAAAGATGCTGTCATTCCACTGAAGCAGCCTGGCTCTGGTCCTCTGCAGCTCCAATAAAAATAAGAGAACAGCAAAGATGTACCTGCAGGTCTGAAATTTCTGCACTGAGCTCTGCGTTTAGAGAGGAAATGCAACATGTGCTGCCAGAGGTGGGAATACCACGTCTGTCCAAATTCCTGAAGCAGCAAATAGGGAATCATATAAAAAAAAAAATAACACAGGGTTATAGGCACAGGGAAGGAGGAAATCAGTAAAACCAAAATGTGTGTGCATGCTTCAAATAGCGTTGTTCAGTTCCCACTGAGGAAAGCGGCTGTTTGAGGGCAGGGTCCGTGCTCAGGGAGGGAATCTGCCGTGCAAAAGAGGTTAATGGGGAGAGGCTGCGGCTTGGAAAGTGTTGTAACGAGAGAAATCACAAGAGGGGAGTGTTGTACAGCACTCCGGCGTCTGCAATTCCCACAGCACTGACCCCGTGCCGTAATCCAAGTTTATTTTACCAGAGGAAGATACAAAAGTCACCGCCTGCATCTCTTTTGACAGCAGTAACATTTTTTTCTCCGTGTGAGACAAGGATTTGTCGTGTCAAGATCAATAAGCAGGAGAGCTGCCATCTCCACCTCTGTAGCTGTGTTGAAACCAAGTGTGAAATGACAGGGAGAGAGGTTTGACAGGTTAAAAAAAAATACAAACCAGAGATCTGTGCAGGATGAGTCAATCACGACAATATTTATTTCATTTCTTGGTCTTACCTCTTTTTTCATCCTATAAGTGAAATCCTGTGAGTCTTTGATCACTGACTGGGAGCTGGCTGCTCTTTCCCTGTCTACTGTCAGTGGCAGGGAGAAGCCATGACTCAGCAGGAGGAAAAGGTGTGTCCATAACCTCATTCTCCTTCTGATAAGGTGCTCTTAAGCTTTTCAGGAAGAGTTTCCTGCTGTCTGCTACCCTGCCAAGACTCCTTTTACTTCTCCCTGTCTCCTGAGAATACAGCAGCCTTCAGCAGTATTGGAAAAAACAATGCGAAGAGCAGAGAAAATCTTTTTCTGTCAAACCCCAGTTTGATGTGAAAATGCACTTAAGAGCAGAGATGCTGCTTCAGAGATGATTCCATGGAAGAGGATTGACTCCACTGTGCCTGGCATCTGGCCTGGGAAGCTGATGGGGAATGATTAATTTCAAATGATGGCTGGAGAGAGCTCTCCTCTTCCCACACCTTTATTGAGAATGGGAGAGAAGGAAGAGTTTGGGGCAAGGTGCAAGTGTGGCATCCAGGAAAGCTCAGTGTATGGCTGCAAAGCTGCTCTCAGCTGGACCCAGCTGCACTAGGAGCAGGCCCTGGCACAGCAGGGAGGGTGCTGTGAGAATCAGGCATGCCTGGCTTTCTCATCCATCATTGTTCCCTGCTCCCAGCGTTGCACAAGGAGGGATTTGCACTTGGGCAAGTCAATATCTCCTTGCATGAACTGCTCACCCACACACTCTGACCCATCCCACTTCATTGTGTGAAAGGGGAACACTGGCAGGAAATTCAGGCCTTCTTGCTTGCAGTTACACCCATCAGCAGTGGCTCAGCCTGACCACTTTGGCTGGGTTTGGTTTAGAGCTGTCAAGAACAGTTACAGCACATTAAAACATCATGTGATGCTGTGAGCGAGCTTGCTGAAAGCTGTACAATAGAGACAGACCAGAACTGTAGTGTTTTGGAAAACAAGAAAACCAAATCCAAACCCAATAATAATCTGCCTAAAACTGATTAAAAGATCATGTAGCAATTTAGGTCTTTAAAATATGATCATCGTTTTGGAATGTGCTCTGCTAGTTCCTGATTTGCTGATAGATTCTCTAAGGTATGAAACATTTGATGAGTAAGTACCTTAAAAAACTGAAGGTGAGGATGGAAATTTAGTAAAAAAGGGGAGGGTTGAAAGGAGTTAGGGAATTACAGACACATCAGTTTACCTTCAATTTCCTGAGAAACCCTGGAACAAGTAATCAAACAATCTGTAAGCATGTAAGAGAAGACAAGAAGATTAGAGACAGTCAACATGGATTTGTCAAGAACAAATCATGTCAAATCAATCTCATTTCCCTCCATGGCAGAGTAACAGGCATTGGGACAGAGGGGAAAGCATTCAAGTTGTGAGTCTTGACATTAGTTAGACTTTTGCTGGGAAAGGCATAAGCAAGACAAGGAAACATTGTAAATATGGAATTATAAAGAGCTGAGTGCAAAGGGTTCCAGAGATTCACCAGGAAGGTGTAAGAGATGTGTCTGACCAGGAGAATTCTGAAAAATGTGGCCTGTGTGAACAGTGGAGTCCTGTAATAAACTCCTAGAGAGGCTTATCATGGGAGGCTCTCAAGAACAAAAATCACTCAGCTGATCCTGCCCTGTTACACAGGAACAGAATAGAGAAGGTTCTTGAGGTCTTTTTGTACTCTGCTTGTATTGAAACTCCAGCCATATAATAATCTTTGGTTGTCTGAAGTGGATTTTACTCCACAGAATCATGTGTCCAGCAGGAAGCTCAGGCTGTATCACTCACATTAATGTCACTGGCAGAGCACTGAAAACAGAATTACAAAAGCATTTTGTGACTTCTAATCTAATTTAGTAAAAGTTACATTACCTGAGTATTAATCAGTGTTCCAGTGTAAAGTGGTGGACAAAACTGTTGCTTTCTTCTCTTGTATGACACTACAGAGACAGATTCCCCTTTCTACAGGATTCCCTCAGGGAGCAGAGGGAATATAGCTGGCCTGGGAAGTGAAACTCCTGCTTGCTCCACACCACACTGCACCAGTGCTGGGCCTGTCACTCTCCCTTCACCGTGGCATAGATATTTGAGATAAGTAGAAACAGAAACTCCAAAGTGCTGCAGGGAATTGGGCAACTTAAAACACCATCCTTGCTAAAATTTATTACTGGGCATGCATAAACCCATTTTTATGCACTTAAGTCCAGTACATCCAGTCCTGGTATTTTACTTGGGACTGTTCATGACCTTAAGCTCAGATGTGGGTTTAAGTGTATTGCTGGCTGGGATCTCATAGTTTTGCCTGGATTTTTTTATTCTCCCATTCACACTGAATCAATTCCTGATGCCACTGAACAATAACTCAGCTCTGGTTTCCCCAGGGGAGGAATTCAGCTCGTGGTGTGTATTCTACACTGAGGCTCAGTTAGCTCATGCAGGGCCAGGCATAGGCAGAGGTATTTTGCTCTTGGGGAGGAATCCCAAGTTTCCACACTCCCTTCTGAGGCAGAAAAGAGCTGCCTGCAGTGCTCGGAATAGTTCAAGAGAATTTTTTTTAATGCTTTCAGAAATATCCTCCGAGTGAGCCTTGGCAGTGTCTTCTGCACCACCTGCTACTGATACTCTGGAAATCAGGAGTGGCTGAAGGAGGGTGGTTGAAATAAAAGTTCCCCAGGAATGTCACCTTTGCACTTGTTTTGATGCTCAGCAAAGGAAAATAACAAGACACTTTTTCCTCTGAATGCTTTTACTCTGTTCTTTCTTTCAAAAGTCTTATCGGGGAGGTCTTAGGACACAATGCTTCAGGACAGAGGATGTTTCATTGATTCTTGGTTCCTGGATGATCTCTGGGCGTTGGTTTTGCTCTGTGTGACCATCCAGCACAGGCAGTGCAATGCTGCTGCTGCCCAAAACATCAGAGGTCTGGAACACAAGCCTGGTGAGGGCAAAGGGCAGCTGGGAAGCTGGGAAGCTGAACTTTGTGTGTATTGTTGGCTCAGAGGGCAGGAGGTGGGGCTGAGGGCATGCTTGGATGGACAGCAGCTGTTGGATATTGGTCACACTCAATGTGTGAGCTGGACACAAGTTTTTGTCAGATCCTTCATCAAGAACAAGGTTTCCAGATATCCCATGCAAATCTCGAAACCCAGAGGAGTAATAAGTGTGGGTGGAAAAGAAGAAGACAGCCTAATTCAAGAGGAAGAGAAGTCAAACCTCCCCTACAATTACAAATGGGAGTACAGGGTTGGATCCAATTCGGTCTGTGCATCATTTCCACATTTTCAGGCAGTGGTATCCAGTGTAAGTACAGAAAATCAGGGATGGCACAAGGTGAGCTTTCCTTGTGCCTGTGATCACAGATGGATCACAGGTTGATCACAGAGTGGCCTGGGTTAGAAGGGACCTTAAAGCCCATCCAGTTCCAATCCCCTGCCATGGGCAGGGACACCTCCCACTATCCCAGGCTGCTCCAAGCCTCATCCAATCTGGTCTGGGACTGCCAGGGATGGGGCAGCCACAGCTTCTCTGGTCACCCTGTGCCAGGGTCTCACCACCTTCACAGCCAAGAATGTTTTGCTAATATCCAATCTAATCCTACTCTCTGCCAGTCTGAACCCTGCTTACACTGCATGAGAACAGTCAGTCTGACTTAGGCCATGGACTGAGCATTATTTGACCCAGAAATGTGTGATTTTGCAGTGAGATCAGGAATTGCAATTTCCTGGTGCATGAGGGGTGTCCAAATGTCTGCACCAGGACTGACTGGGCATTTCAGCACTGTGGGTGAGTGTTGGATGCTGCAGACACTGGCCTCAGCCACACAGAACTCCCAAATCCTGTGTCTGCAGGCTCACAGCCCAGCTGAGCTCACTCCAGCCCCTGCACTGAAGGATCCTTGATTATTGCCTAATTTGAGCCTGGGGACTCAGCCATAACGAGTGGGTGATTGAGTGAATCATGCCTCACTTTCTCTTCCCCAACACAGCAATTCACCCACATTTGTTCATTACTCAGACTTGTTTGCCAAAATAATTTATGCACATAATTTTGGGGTCGGTAATTCATTCACATGCAGCCTGGGTGAGTGTTTAGCAATTCAAATGAGAAAGTCAAGATGTTTTGTTTGGGCTCACAACTTTTTGTTTCTTGATTAAACTCTCAAAACCATGTTGTAGGGGTGACTGCTCGTGTCAGTGAATTCAGAATGTAATTTCTGCATTTACCCTCTAATACACACACGCATTCATGATGTCTTCACTTGCTAGTAAACACATTGATTGCAAAGTCTGTGAAAGGAGAACACAAAAGGAGCCTAAATTAAGCTAATTATTTAAAACAATGAAACATATGGAAAACTAACCTGTTGTGTGATCTTTTAATTCTGTGCAAAAGAAAAAAAAAAGGCTACACTGAAATCTGGCCAAAAAGTAAAGTGATAAAATGTGTACTGGATGCTTTCCAGCATCCTCTGAAACATTCAGGGTAGAAAATGTCAAACTGCTTGAATTTGAATCTTTTAAAGAGAAAAAAATAAGCATCAGAAGTGTAACCAAGAAATCTCCTGGAGTGTGATACTTAGCAGAGGAATGGAAAGTGGTAAATGTGGCACCAGATTTTAACACTGTTGTGTCATGATGGAAATCCATAACTCATAAATCCTTCTTGGGTACCCCAGTTCTGGTTCTTTTATGGATATGGAGGAGGTATATGCACATATATACATGCAGGGGGGTGGCAAAAGGCTGTAGGTAAGGTGGAATTGGAAATGACAACAGTTTATGTGTGTTCAAGAGAACCAGAGGGAAGCAGCAACTGAGGGTTTTCAAGTATCTATAAGTATTTGGCTCAGGAAGTTCCCAAGAGGAAAATTATTGGAGGCTGAGAGAGCATCAGAGGAAACATCACTTTATGCTCATCCTGCTGCTGTACTTTTTCTAGATGTTCACTTTGGCCAGTGCTGGAGACAAGACAAAAAGCAAGCGTGGGTTGGATGAGTCTGGATCTGTGTGGTTGTGGAGCTGGGAGAGGCAGGAGGTGCCTGGAAACCACAGCCTGGCAGCTCTTCTTTCTGTAGCAGGCAAACTGGCAGGGATCACCTGGGATACTTGGATATGCTGGAGGCTGTGAAAGATCAGTCACTGCAGAAATATTTTTAGCAGTTTCATTGCAATAATTTAAAAAAGAAATTACTTTATTATGGTGTAAGATGAAAGCCCTGTCAGGGATTTCTAATTGTTTAGTGAAAGGAGAGAAAATACAGAAACAATGATTATTTTTCACTACAGAGAGGTTATAAAGCAGGATCCCCTAAAGGTCTAGATAAACTCTTCAGGAACTGACTGGAAAAGAAGGGGATTTCTGAGATGCCACGTCTTGCTGGTGTTACACAATTACGTGGGATGGTTTAGCCTAAAGATTTGTGTCAAGGGAAGAGAATGGATCCCAACTTCTGGTGACTCCTGGGTAAACTCCAGGGAAATTCTGTGTTGGTAAGTCCCAAATAATAAACATGGGAAAGAGTGATTAACTATATCTATCTAATCATAGTCTCTGATGGGTATTAACCTGCTCAGGAGAGAAAACTGGGTGGCAGTATTGATAACGCCACGGAGACAAGAATTCAGTTCCCTGCAAAATACAAGGGAAATAAACCACTAGGCAGAGACAGAGAAGGGAAAATCTGTGTCCTAATAATTTATTTATTTAAAAAAAATGCCATCAGAATTACTAATAGACTTTATGTAGCCAGGTAGCTTCCAAGACATATTCTCACAGCATGAACATTCACATGTTCCAACCTCCCGTGTATCTGTGCAAGAAAATGTGATGTCAAGAGCAATGGACAGATAGGGCTGGTCACTGGTCCCATTCTGGGGCAGTCAGCAGTGACCAGGAGGTTCCTTGGCCTTCAGAGGAGCAATATGTCAGCTGTGAGCACTTTTGGAACCAAGTGTTTGTCTTGGCTGCCTTGTTGTTCCCGGATGCTGTGCAGAGCCATGGCCGTGTCCAAGCAGGCTGGTGCAGATGGCAGAGTTAGGTCTTCATTCACAAATGGAAGATGACAGGGAGCTGCTGCCAGCCCCCATCCCTCTTCCCCATCACCTTTGCTGGGAGGGAGATCAGCTTCACACCAAGCCCAAGGCTTGGCAGCTTGGCTTGATTCCTTCAGTGGCTCCCAAACAGCTCCATCCAAATGCCCAGGGATGTGGGAGTGCTCATCTCCAAACCAGGCCTTGGCTCCTTGCTGGGAGCCCTCCAGATGGAGCTGGGTGCTGTGGAAATTCCCAGCCCTGTGGAGGTCAGCAGTCACTGATATCATTCTGGATGTGAATTTCGAGGCTCAGAGCTTTGCTCCTAAGCCCCTGCAGACAAAACTCTCCCTGTTGGGCCTTGCAGCTGGTGCTGGCTGCAGAAATCTGCCCATCTGTGCAGAGGGAGAAGCCATCAGCACTGACTCACTGCTCCACCACCTCCCACTTTTGGCAGAAACCAGCACAAGGAGGCTCAGAGGACCCTGGCAGAACAGAGCACTTGCACTCAGGGGCCGGGGTTGATGCTGAAGGGATGTGACATCAAACCATGCTCAGAGCAGTCATTCCCAGGTTAGTGAGTGGTGTCCGTGGTCCTGCATGGACTCATGGAATCACTGCTTGGGCTCAGGGACTCACTGCATGGACCCACTGTGCCCTCAGTGAGCTGATCTGCTGGAGGGCAGGAAGGCTCTGAGAGGGATCTGCACGGGCCAGATCCATGGGCTGGATCCATGGGGCAAGACCAACAGCGTGAGGTTCAACAAGGCCAAGGGCTGGGTCCTGCACTTGGGTCACAACAACCCCAGGGAGTGCTCCAGGCTAGGGCAGAGGGGCTGGAAAGGTGCCCAGTGGAAAAGCAGTAGGTGGACAGTGGCTGAACATGAGTGCAGGTGTGCCCAGGTGGGCAAGAGGCCAATGGCACCTGGAGCAGGAGCAGTGTGGTCACAGGACCAGAGCAGTGACTGTCCCACTGTGCTGGGCACCAGTGAGGCCACACCTCGAGTGCTGTGTCCAGTTCTGGGCCCCTCACTACAAAGACACTGAGGGGCTGGAGTGTGTCTAGAGAGGGCAATGGAGCTGGGGAAGGGTCTGGAGCACCAGGAGAGGCTGAGGGAGCTGGGAAAGGGGCTCAGCCTGGAGAAAAGGAGGCTCAGGGGGAACCTTCTGGCTCTGCACAACTCCTGACAGGAGGGGACAGCTTGGGGGGATTGGGCTCTGCTCCCAGGGGACAGGGACAGGACAAGAGGAAACGACCTCAAGCTGCGTTAGAGGAGATTCAGGTCAGATGGACTTCGGGAGGAATTTCTTCACAGAAGGGTTGTTAAGCACTGGAATGGGCTGCCCAGGGAAGTGATGGACTCCCCAGCCCTGGAGGTGTTCAAGAAATGATGGGATGTGGCACTCAGGGCTCTGGTGAGGTTGACAAAGTGGTGATCAGCCAAAGGCTGGACTCAATAATCTTGTAGGTCTTTTCCAACTTCAATGATTTTGTGATTCTGTGAAAGCAGGTCTCAAACAACAGGAATGAATTTTCAGATCAGAAATTTCAGTTTGGCTGACCAAACAATGCCTACAGGCACCAACCCCTAGAGCTGGACTGAACACCCTTGGCTCTTTACATGCCCTCAAAGACACTTTTGAACCCTGCAGTCTGTGTTCATCCTACAGTCCCTGAGTGAAGTTCAGATGATCTTGCCCTAGAAATGCATATTGGTGATAAAGAACCTGAGTAACCAGCTCAGATCATGGAAATATAGAATCATTAAAGCTGAAAAAGTCTTTTAAGGTCATCAAATCCAACAATTAATGCAGCACTGCCAAGGATGAAGTTAGGACACCTCTTAAAGACTGGAGAGAAGAACCTCACTCTGCAGATGCAGGGACTCATCTCCAGGGTTTACAGCTTTAGGGAGCCTGAAAATAAAAACATCCTTGAGGCAGAAAATCCCTACCCAGACATGCAACAAAAGACTGCCTGCTCCAAAATCTTAATCTTTCTCCCCAGAGTCAGGGCTGGTCCTTAAAGAGAGGGGAATCCCGTGTGGGCAGTGATGCCTTAGGAAGGCTGACCTGAAACAGAGGCTGGACAGAGCTGGAGAATAAAGTAGATATTTATTAAAAGACTTCCAGGACTCACCCTGGGCATTACAGGAGCCTGACCAAGGCTGCACCCAGGGTGGGTTAGGGAATGCCATACAAAATGGCTACCTGATCACGAGATATTTTTATAAGTTTTGGTCCATTTGCATGTTGGTGTTTAAAAACTGTCTAATTACAGCTTCAGGTTGTGAGGTCCCATCCTTCTTGTTCCTCCCTTCAGCCACCCTTGTTTGTGCTTTTGGGCTGAAAGTTGTCCTTGGTCCTCAGCAGGAAAAGGATTTGTTTTGTCTACTTGTTCTGTGAAAAGAGCTGACTGGCACTTAATATGATGCTCAAAACTACATCCTTAGGCAGCACAGCATCTGAAACTCTGAAAGCTGAAATCTAAGGCATCAGCAGGAGGGCAGAGCCAGGACCCTTCTCTTGCAGAGGAGAGGAGTTTTTAACATCACCACGGCTACAGGCTGCCGTTCTCCCAAAGCTGTGGTGCAGGCACACTCTTGTGGCTGCACGGAGCCAGTGCACGCTGCTCGGGGCCAGCTCTGCACCCAGAGCCCGCATCTGGAGGAACCCATCCTCCTCCAGACCCGCAGGAGCCCCGGGAACTCCGCGGCTCCTCCTGCCCCTCCGAGGAGGCAGCGGCTCCTCCCTCCCAGCCACCGCATCCACGAGGATCCAGGATGCTGTGGCAGCGCCCAGGATGCCCTAAGAGCTTTCCTGAGTGCTTTTATCCCGGCTCAGGGCAGGGTGTGTGCCCCGAGGCAGTGAATAATTCAGCACTGCGGATGTTAACGCTCTGCCGCGGGAATGAGCCCGGTTCTGGGGAAAGGGACACCCCAGCTGCTGGGCTGGGCGTGGGGATTTGGGGTCCCCTGTTGCACTTGGATACGAAATAAAGATGCTTGACTCCAGTTTGAAGCAGAAGAAAATCAGGAGGTTTTATTGTTTAATTTTTAGTGCCTTTTATAAGGTGTTCTGATACACGTCGTGGTTTGGAAAGACAGGTATCTGCCAGGGAAAGCTGGAGTTTCCCTTGGAATGGAGAATGTAAACCCCTCACCCCCTCCAAATTATAATTTTGCAATTAAGGGTTTTCAGGCAAAGATTTGGGAATAGGAATAACAGTTCTTTACTAGGAATAGCAGCTTTGGGTGCTCTCCATCTCCCACCCTGCAGCCTTAGAAGTTGGCTGGGGGTGCTGGATCTCCTCTGCCTCTGCTCTTTGGGGTTTTGCTGAAGGAGCAGCAAAACCCTTCCTTGCTTGCTTCCTTGCCCATCAGCCCTGCTCACACCTGAG
This sequence comes from Phylloscopus whistleri, assembly GCA_017589585.1. Classification (NCBI taxonomy): domain Eukaryota; kingdom Metazoa; phylum Chordata; class Aves; order Passeriformes; family Phylloscopidae; genus Phylloscopus; species Phylloscopus whistleri. The sequence continues at coordinate 3,346,439 of JADMLD010000529.1, forward strand.
TGAGGTATGAGCTGTTGGCAATTGGCTGTGAAAATCAGAATGTCACCACGTGGTGCTATGCTGAAGGTGGATTTTTTTCCCTTCCTTTTTTATTTTTTCCCTTTTCTGTCAGGACATGCAGATCCCATCCAGGAGGCTCCTCTGTGCATTGCCTGAGGAGGTCCTGGGGTCTAACAGTGACACAGCATCAGTGACCCCACTGAGTTCTTCATAGTCTGAGCAAAATCTCCTTTCCCCCTATTTTTGGGAGTGCCCAGAGTCAGGAGGATTCCCCTTGGTTTTTTTTCCCCTCCTTCTCACCTGCTTGCAGCATATCCCTGCCCTCTGGAAAACACAGAGGCTGTGGCCCTGCTGTGCCAACTCCACAGGCTGTGCTACTCCTTCACCCTTTCTGCTTCCCAAAAATCATCTTGGTGTAGCTCTGATCCGTGAGTTTCAGAGCAGGCTGTGCAAGGACAGGGGTCCCTGAGACATCCCTGAGAAAAGCTGTCTCATGCTGCCAGTCTGAGCTACATAAGGACATGAAAAGAGAGAAATGGGCAGGAAATAACTGTGATTGAATTGGAGTTACAAATGTCAGCATCAGTTGTCTGCTTTGGGTGCATTCGAATACGTACTTCAACAGCAGATTGTTCTCTGAGGGACCCTGGGCTTGTTCCTGTGCATTAATCACATTGTTCCTGTTCTGCCCTAACACTGGAGGGATCATTTGAGAAAGTTGCATTTAAAAACCACCCCCAAAACTGAACTACCCAAGTGCAGCCCTGAACTGTGTGGTGGGGCTGTAGGACAGGGAAGTGGTTTGAACAGACACGGGGTCAGTGCCTTGTGATGAGACTGTCAGAAAATCCCAGTGATCCCAGATCCCTGAATTAGAGAACCCCAGAATGGTTTGGGTTGGAAAGGGACCCTAAAGTCCATCAAGTTCCAACTCCTTGCCATGAGCAGGGACATCTTCCTCAATCCCACGTTCCTCCAAGTCCCATCTAACCTGGCCTGGAGCACTTCCAGGGATGGGGCAGCCACAGCTTCTCTGGGCACCCTGTGCCAGGGCCTCCCTACCCTCACAGGGAAGAGTTTCTTCCCAGTATCCCATTTAACCCTGGTTTTTGTCCATTTGAAGCCATTTCTCTTTGTTCTGTCATTCCAGGCCCTTGTCTAAAGTCCCTCCCCAGCTCTCTGGAGCCCCTTTAGGCCCTGGAAGGGGCTCTGAGCTCTCCCTGGAGGTTTCTCCTCTCCAGGTGAACACCTCCAGCTCTCCCAGCCTGGCTCCAGAGCAGAGGGGCTCCAGCCCTTGGAGAATGTTTGTGGCCTCCTCTGGACTCACTCCAGTATCACCACATCCCTCTCAAGCCGGGGCCCTCAGACCTGAACCCAATACTGCAGGTGGGTTTCTAAATATTAATTTTTTTTTATTATTTTCTTGCTGATGGGAAACATGGCATATTTGCATTTTTGAGCCTGAATAGTTTTAATTCCGTTTTTTATTGTACAAGCTCAAGAGGAACATTTACTTTGTTTTCACTGATTAGTTATACAATTATTCCTTTCAGATACCACATGAACCATGAACCATAATATTGTATTCTTTGCTAATACATTCTGGCTGAGGTATTTACATGAAAACACAATACGTAAATGTAATGAATTTTTCAAATGAACACATCGGTAATATAAAGTAATCTTTTCTTCTTTTTTTTTTTTTTTTTTTTTTTTCCCCACACACCAAAAATTCATTAAACTTTTCTCAATTAGCAAACTGACTTTTCTAAATAAGCTGCTGATGGAGCACGAGCCACGAGCTGGATTTGATAACGTTGGATGGTGCCTGTCACCAGGGAGGGAGAGATTATCTCTGCCAGCCCAGGGCAGGCATCTTCTGCTGGATCTGACACCTCTTGGAGGGGGTACCACTTCCAGCTGCTCACCAGAGAGGAGTCAGGGCTTACCAATGCCTAAATGAGAATAATCTTCTGTCTAGGAGGTGGAATGAAGTCCTGGGCTGAGTCCAGCCTTCAGGCCTGTGTCAGCATCCATGCTGTGGCCAGCCAGGCCAGGGAGAAGAGGAAACTGGGAATGAGGGAGGACAAAACCTGGTTAATTTTCAGCTGGATGAAGGCACAGTTGTGGCTTTCATGTTCCTGCAGAGTTACAAGTGACGCTGTTGTACACCAGTGTACACAACAACACAGACTCCAACTTCAGAAGGCTGAAAATGACTCCTTCATTTTTGGGATGTGTCTCCCTTCTATACTGTTCTACAGAGAACAGCTCAATTGGTGAAACAAAGACAAACCTCTTCAATCACATTGGTCAGACTAGAGGGACATTAAGAAGAAGTCCCTCCTAGGGAAAGGAATGTAAATAAAGTTACAGTGACAAAAACATGCCTCTTGTTTACAGAAAATTCCCTGGGAAAAGAATTTCAGAAAACCAAAACATCTCAGGCACAAACCATGGCTACACAACAAGTGGTGTGAAGTGTCCAAGGCCAGGTTGGACAGGGCTTGGAGCAGCCTGGTCTGGTTGAAGGTGTCCCTGCCTTCCACGGGGTGGAACTGGATGAACTTTAAGGTCCCTTCCAACCCAAGCCATCCTGTGACTCTGTGATTACCTTCCATGATGACACAAACTGTTACAGCCTGGAGAAGTAAAGTCATCCTCCTCTGAAGTCAGCACTGTACTCCTTTATTTTTTTTAAATTTTATTAGTGTGTTTTCTATTTTCCATAGAATCCAAAGGTAATAATTCCTTTTGTGGACTGGTTTAAATATTCTCTGCAGAAACCAGGGAGTGATGCTGAAATCTTGGTCTCACTGAAGTTAGTGGGGAGCTTGCTTCTGGCTTTGTTGGGGGGATTTGGCTCTGGCCGAGTCTCTTTGTGTGAAGTGGAATAAATCCATCAGGAGTGGAGTGTCTCAGCACAATGAACACCTCCCAGTGCCTTTCACACAGATCACACTGTTATATCATGTGCCTGACCTACTTTGCTTTAATAAGCTCATCTGTGTGCAGTGGAAGATAAGCAAAACCACTCTTCTGACACGAAAATCCATCCTGTCTATCAACACGTGTGTGCTGCTCTTGGCAGGGGCTGATCCTGGGCTGATAAGGGCTGGGCTTTCCCTCTCATGGAAGTAAAACTTCCACTGGCATCCAGTGAGGCTCAGACTGGGAGGCACTGGAAAAGGTTGCCCAGAGAAGCTGTGGCTGCCCCATCCCTGGAAGCGTTCCAGGCCAGGTTGGATGGAGTTTGGAGCCACCTGGGATAGTGGAAGGTGTCCATGCCCATGGCAGGGGGTTGGAACTGGATGATCTTGAGTGTTCCTTCTGACCAAAACCATTCTGGGATTCAGTGACTTGACCCCGTTACAGGGGTGGGAAGGACAAGCAGTCAGCTTCAGGGCCTGGCCATGGACAAAGAGCAAGGAGTGGGATCAGTGGTGGGATTCAAATATTATGTCAGGTTGTTCCCCCATGTTGGGATCCACAGGGCTCAAGTGGATCTCCTCCTGGATGAGCCATGAATGTTTCTCTTTGAACACTTAGTTTTCCTGGTACAACTGCCCAGGGCCACCATGGGGCCTCCCAGGGTTGTTCCCATGGGACAATCCAGGCTCCTACTCCTGCAGAGCATCTTCATGTTTGGGTTTCCCACCAGGCTGCAGCTGAGCACGGGCAGCCCCCATCTCCAGCATCTCTGCCTCGGGATGGACAGAATCAGAGAATCAGAACATCCTGGATTGGAAAGGACCCACAAGGATCATCAAGTCCAACTCCTGGCCCTGCACAGCTCAAGAATCCCACCCTGTGCCTGAGAACATTGTCCAAATCCTCCTTGAACTCTGGCTGACTTGGTGCCTGGACCACTTCCCTGGAGAGCCTGGATCTCCCATCCTACCCAAAGATACGAAGTTCCCTTGGAAAATCCCAGCCTTCCCTGGGAAAGCTTTCCCCACGAGCTGTGCTAGATATGTCAGGGTGGGTGTTATGGCTCTCACTGTCAGAGGCATCCCTGAGACAACCCCTCTGAGTTCAAAGCATCCCAGCAGTGCAGAAAAGCTGGTTGGGCTCCCAAAATAGCTCCCGCACGCGGCGCCGCCAATGACAAAGCTCATTACCTGGGTCACGTTCTGGGGCCTGGCTGGCAAATTCCTTTGTGAGAGAAAATCCTGCCTGCCATGGAATGCCCTTGACCAGCCCCAAACCTGCTTTTCCTGGGCTGGGAAGAGATGGGAGCACAGCCAGGCCTGGCTGAGCAGCAGGGAGGTCAGCAGGACCCTTGTCGTGAGCATGAGCACAGACAAAGCCAGAATGCATCTTGTGGTGCCCTCCCCCTTTCTTTTGTTTTCTTTTCTTTGCTACTAGATTTGGGTCAGTGTTTTTATCTTTGCTTCCCTCTTTAGTTATTTATTTGTTCTCTTCTTTGCCTCTTTTTTTTTTTTTTTTTTTTTTTTTTTAAATAGCAGGAAGATGGGAAAATAAATGAAGCTAACAGCGTGGAGAACAGAGATTTGCATTTCATGTGCTCCCTGTTTTGGAGACACAGGGATTTTCCAAGTGTTGCTTTGATTGATTCAGCCTTGAGGATAAGAGGTGGAAAAAAGAGCATCATTTCAGCCACTGGAAGAACATGATGGGAACGTTCTGCATGAGCTTCATCCCAGCTCTGATCCTGACTTACCTCTATTTATTTTCTCCACCTGAGGTGCAGCAGGATAACCCTGCAGTGTTATGAGGGTCTCAGGGCTGATCCTGGCTCTGCTGGGACCACTGGATAAATGCCTGTTCACAGGACAATGTTCCTCCAGCCTGGAAAGCTTCATGGCTTGCCCTGACCCCAACTTTCTAAAGGTCTGAGGCTGCTGCTATGAAAATACTGGTCTGTGACTAAAAGCAAAGTGCTTTCCCCTGGAGCAGGGGACAAAAGGAGCAGCAACTTCTAGGTAGAAAAGACATGGAGACATAAATAAGGTCTCTGCCAGCCTCTGATTGAAATAGCTGCTTGCAGGGTGTCATTCATGGAAAAACTGTTATTTTTCAGCCACCTGGCAACAGCAGCCATGACCCACAAGCTGCTTCTGGGTCCACCAGTCGTATTTGGGAGGAAGGATCAGGTTTGTTCGTGCCAAACCAGTTTAGGGCCCTGCAAAGCAAAACCCCAAAGCAAGAACTTGACAATTAAGCACAAGTTTAGGTGCTTTGCTGAGTGGGGCTGGGATATCCCCCTCACCTACAGGCTTTGAGGACCTCATTTTCTCACCCACCCATGGTGGAAGGTAGTGTGGAGGACAGCCTGGTCCACTTTTGGTGCCAGTGTGCTGAAGCAGCTCTGAAGATGAGTTTAACCCTTTGTGTTTTGCCAGTGAGATGGGAACGTGCCATTAGAACCCACAAAGGTTGTTCTGATTCCTGGGAATTGGATACCAAGGCCCCTTCAGGGTCAGCAGTGCCTTTGTTTGCCGTTCCTGATGCTAACATTTGGTCCTGTGGGACATCTTGGGCTCCTGTTCTTTCTGGTTAATCACAGCCTTTGTGCAGTCTCCCCTTTGCTGGGGTGGGGGGGAAAGGCTAATGCAGCCCTCACTGTGCTACAGCTGCTGGCTGGGAATTGTCAATAGGTCATAAATAAATCTACCACTGCACAGGAAAGACAATGAGATTATACATCCTCCTACTACTGCCAATTACAGTAAGAGCAACAATTATAAGGTAGCACTCCTACAGCTACCCCGGGGAGAAAATGAGAGGAAAATGTTCCATTAGCCTAATGAAGAGAGAGTGGTGGAGCTACAGTCAAATTTTCTCACTATTAGCCCTGACTGTGTGCCACTAACACACGAGGGAAGCAGGAGTCATAGGGTAACAATTAAAGTTGCTGGCAATTAACCCCTGCCACGTGCATGCCTCTAATCTGATGAGAAAAATTAAAAAAAAAAAAGAGGCATGGTTACATTTTCTCACCCTTCTTGCCCAGAATGCACTAAGTGGCATTTGCAGGTGACAATGGAGGTTTGTCACCACTGAGGCCTGGGAAGTGCCACGGGTGCTGCAGATTTGGTGTTAAAATGCTCTGAGGAGAAGCCACGTGGAGATGGCTTAAATCCCCTCCATTTAACACAGAGGAGAGAGTTACTGCTGCATTTCCTCATGAGCCCAAGGAAAGGATGGAGCCACCGTGGGGAATTCTCTGGTGTCCAGCCCCCTCAATAGCCCCATGCCTTGGGTTATGGAACCAAAAATGTGTATTGTATTTCATCTGTTGAAAGCAGCTGGGGAGATATATATTCTTTATCTCTTGTAACTCTGGGGGGAGGGGGGCAGATGCCTTCTGATCATGGCCCAGCTGTTCAAACCAGGTGGGGCAGTGTTTCTTATCTCTGTCACCACCCCTCCTCTCTTCAGGGGGGTATTTTCTGCTAATGGGCCATTAACACATCCCCAAGCAGACATCCCCAAGCTTGTCACAAGTTGTCCCATTGTGAGATGCTCCACCCAGAGGGGGGAGCCAACCATTCCTACCTAAATAAAAACTGAGACACAGGAACACCAGGGATCTGGTTCCACTGGATTCCTGGAGGAAGACTGGACCCTTCTCACCATCACTGGACCCTTCTCACCATCCCTGGACCCTTTTCTCTCAGGATCATCTCTGCTCCAACAGAACCACATCTGCCACTCCAGGAGGACTCACTGTGGGCTGCTCCCAACCCCCTGACCAACAGGGTGTCAGGTTGTATTATTCCATTCATTTTATTTTACCTTTTTTTTTTTTCTCTTCTCCTATTAAACTGTATCTCTGGCTGGGAGTCTCACTGCTTTTGCTTTCAAACCAGTACAGGCTGTAACAGATTACCCTCAAAAAGCCCCTCTGTAGGGGATGTCAGGACCTTCTTGGGATCACTTACAGATCCTTCCCTCAGGGGAACACCAACCAAGGGGCTCCTGGGCAGTCAGCTTTGGTCTGGAAGCCACATCCTGGAGTAGGAGCAGGAATTAACCCATGGTGTTGTTATGGGGTTTGGGGTCTTCTGTCTGCAGCTGCCCCTGTTCCATCTGTGCAGGACTCTGTGCACTTGCCCCACACTCCAGGAGGGTTTGTGGCACCTTCCCAGCACAGATTTTTAAGCTGGGAGGGTCAGCTGGACCATCCCATCTCTGCCATAGGAAGGGTTGTACAGGCAGGAAAAGGAGCTCCCTGTGCTTGAGCTGGGCATGGATCCCTGGAGTCTCCGTGCGGGACCCTGGGCACAGTCTGGGGCCTCTTCTGTGCCATCCAGGCACTGGGATGTGCAGCTCCAGCCTCTTCCTCTCCGGGGCTGAGGTACCCACCCTGGGATGGCTCCTGCCTTGCCATTTTGGGGGGCAGCCATGGACTAAGCCTTGCTAATTCCCTTGTACAGCTTTAGCTCATCCTCCCTCAAGCTGCACTGGACCACGCTTTTCCTGACTTGCTGCTCAGCAAAAGGGCAAAAAGCAGTTTTTGCCATGCCTACAAAGACAGAAAGGCTCTCCATCCCTCCCCTTGCCTTTCTCTCCCAGTGAGAGCTCTCTGCCTTCCGAGATGTCCATCACTGCCAGGGATTTACTTTATTTTTGGTAACTCGTTCCTGAGTTTCAAAGACAACTTGGCATCCATTTATTGGTGTGACATTGGGAATGAGAAGCAGGGTGGGAGTCTCCAAGCCAGCAGAGAGGTTTGGAAGCACAAAGGAATGATGGCTAAATCCCAGTTAGCTGCTCAGAGAGGGTGTCCCAGCACAGGCACCTGGGTGATTTGTTACCAGAGTGATGCTGGGGCAGGAGGGAGCTGGGGGAGGAAGATGATGGCTCTGAGACCACATTGAACTCTCCAGAGAATCATTTCCATGAGTTAGAGGTGATGGGGCTGAAAACTTCACTGCTCTGAGTGATTTGTGTAGTAATTTCCGAGCTGACACGCACTGCATGGCAAATCTGATTTCCACTTTTAGCCCTGTTAAGAGATAAGGAACAGTGATTATTATAATTACCATGTGGTTACTTTATTGGTTAAATTAACATTTCGTTGTTGGGGTTGCTGTGCAATATACAATATTATTTTACCTACTGTGCCTTCAAAGTCATCTTGTCACAGCAACAGCGTGGCAGCATGGAAAAAGCCTTTTAACAAGTAGGTAAATACATGCCTTTGGGGGAGGCAGAGCAATAATTATGTCAGCTTCAGTACATTTGACAGTGAAAAAAAAAAAAGCTAAAAATAAGTTGAATCAAAAATGAGAGAAAATACTGAATGCTTGAAATAAGGCCACTACAATTTATAAAGGTGCAAGGTATTTAATACAGTGGCCTTGCTCTTTGGATCAGGTGTCAGGAGTCCAGCTACTCAGAGCTGGGTTGCTTTAGGTTTACAAGGGTGTGTAAAGGGATCCTACAGCCCTTCTCTGGAGATAAAGGGAGATTTATTGCAAATCCCACCTAGAATTGAACAGGTATAGAATCACAGAATGGTTTGGGCAGGGACACCTTCCACTGTCCCAGGCTGCTCCAATCCCCATCCAGCCTGGCCTTGGACACTTCCAGGGATGCAGGGGCAACCACAACTTCTCTGTGCCAGGCCTCCCCACCCTCACAGGGAAAAAATTGTTCTGTATATCTGACTTAAAATTCCCCTCTTTCAGTCTTAACCCATTTCTCCTTGTCCTGTCACTACAGTTCCTGCAGAGAGTCCCTCTCCAGTGAGTTCATTTTGTTCCACACATTGTCATGAATAAAAGAAAATCAGGGGGCACCTTTCCTCTCCATCCTTCCTTAGTGCATGATGATGCTCCAGGTTTTCCTGCAGAATCCAGTGTAGCTGGGCAGGGACAGGAGCAGATTTTTGCTTGGGCAAATTGTTTAAGGTGGGGCTTTTGTGGAATTTGATGGCAGCATTGTGCCAGACACAAAGCAAAGATGGGGAAGAGGTAACATGGGAGGAAAATGGCACACAGGATGTTTTATGGAAGTTTTGGGCTTTCAGGAGGAAAAACAAAGCCAAATCTCCTTGTAAGCATGTGAGTCTTGCAGCAGCAGCTTTGCTGGCCGGAGTGGCCTCATTGCAACTCAAACTGGAGCAGCTTTGGAGAGCAAATGGACCATGGTCATCATCCAAGGGCTGGCTGAGTGTGGCAGTGACCCCCCAGCACAAGCTGGAGTTGTTGTGGCTCATTCTTTGCTTCCTGGGAAGAGCCAGAGTGAGCATCCAGTGTTTGCTGCAGGGCTCACCTTGCTGCGTTGCCTTGGGATTTACTCTCCTGCTGCTTCTGGTGTTTTGTGGCCCATGGGATGCTCCAGTTTGGGATCTACAGGCAAAAGATGACCCACAAAAAGCTCTTGCCTTTCTAGAGAGAGGTGGCCAAGAGCAGCCAGCACACAAATCCTACCCCTGGGACCAGCACTCTCCTTGCTGATGGTTTCTCTGGTCTTTCCTTCCACTCTGCCCCCAGATACCAAGGGGAAGAGAAGGAAACCACTGAAAAAAAAATAGAAAAATTCTTTCTGTGACCAAGCACTCCCTCAGCTCTTGTCTGGGGGCCAGCAGGCACGAGCAGCAGGAGACAGTAAAGGGATTTGGGGCTTAGCTTTCCCAAATGATTGACAAGGACAGAGCTGGATTTGAGGTTACTGGGGAAAGCATCAACACCAGCCCTGCTCTCTGCTGTGTGCCTGTCACGCAAGAGACGAGGAGGAGAGGTGCCAAAAGGGGATTGTCCCCTTGTAGCAGGTGTCCCAAGGTTTTTAGGGCAGAGTCCTGGAGATGGTGCACCCCACTGGGACATCCCCAGGCACAGGAGTCTCCATGGGACCAGCACTGCCACAAGAGGAGCTTGATCACTGTGATTGTTCTTCCACTTCAAACCATTCACCTGGGTCCCAGCTGAGCATTTTCCCTTTTCTTTTCCCCAGCATTTTATCCTACAGGTGCATTGGTCCTTTTTTATCTATAAAATAAAGTCTGGGGCTTAATTCAGAAGAAGGATGTCTCATGATGTGCTTATGATTTCCTCCTTGTTTCCATTCCCCCAGCAGAGATTCCTCTCCCTCTCCTTCTTCACAGCTCACTGAAAGTCAAAAATGTTCAGTGAAATTGCAGCTGTGAACTTGGAATTATTCTTTTTACAAGCTGATGAGTTTCCCATCAATTTGGGGCTACACAACCACACTCAATTAAGCAATGCCCACACACAAGTTTGCACCTGTATAAAGCATTGATTGGACACTTTGAATGAATTATTTGCTGTGTGCTCTGGTGTCCATGAAGGAAAGCAGCAGGACTTTTGCATGAAGCACATGACAAGTCAGCCATACAGATAAAATGACATTATTTTTGAAGAGAACTTAATTTGGAATCACAAAAAAATCCCCCACAATGTGCTTTTTCTTTAAAAGGAGCCCTTGGGGACAAAAGCTTTCTCCTGGGGTAATCTTCAAAATCTGACTATCCTTTCCTTAGGCTGGGAGCAGGAAACATGATTTTATTGGGTTTTATTTTTCCCCTCCACAATAAAATGCTTGTTCCCACCGCCCTCCTCTCCGAACGGCGCAGCCCATCCCGAGCGGCCGAAGATGAGACTGATCCACCTCCAACACACCAACAAGCAAAATGTAAATGTTTGCCACGAGAAAGCCTCCATTGTCAGCACCATCCCGGGGTTTTTCAACCTTTGACTCCCAGCAGTGCCCGGCTGAGTAGCAACAGCCGAGTGCTGAAAGAATTTTTCAACAGCAATTTGCTCCTTCCAATTTGCTTTTCAGGGCCGCCGCTCAGGATTGCCGGCCGGGGCTGTAAAAGGATCTGGTCCTATTAATTTGGCCCAGCTTCCCCCTCTTGTTCTGGTCATATTCAGTTTCTCTGGGAGTTCCAGTGAGTAAGTTAATTGAATTGGAAGTGCCACCGGGCGCTGGCCGGCGGATCTACGGTTTCACGTAGGAAAAGCGGCGGCAGAAACAGATCCAGGCACCTGTGGAGGAGGTGAAGAAATGTCTGGAGATGATTTATTCATCTGGGGGCAATAGCCCCCCGCTCAGTTCTGCTCTCAGGCTGCTCAGACAATACAACTCCCTTCAGCTGGCATCGCTCCTTCTCCAGGCAGATCCCTGGAGAAGCATGGAGGGGGCTGAGGAGCAGGGTGGATGTGTTGGAGCAGGGAGTGGGAGTGTGTTGTCTGGGTTTTTGCCGTTCTCTTCTGTCCTCTTTAAGGAGTTTGGTAAAGTTTTATTTTTAGCCTTCTGTGTTTTGGAGTCAGATACACTTTTGTATAAACAAGCCACTTGTTATTGTAAAATCTAGCAACTGTTTACATTCTTTTCATAAGGAGGAGACTGTAGATGGACTGTTGTGTTGTCCAGTGTGGTTGGAGAAGAAGATTTTCTTCCTCCAATCCATGGTCACTGCTGGAATTCAATAAATGTTGATTCTGTAAATAAACCTCTCTCTTTTCTGCCTGGGACATGGCAAGGTGTGAGTGTGAATTCTTTATGTCGAGAGTGACAGGAGTGCAGTGATTTTGTAGGAATGGGCTGATGTTCTCTTCATTCTGCTCGTTCTCTCCGTGGCTCCAAGCCAAATGTGACTGTTTTAGCAATGCAAAGTGTTATTTTTCCTAATTGCCCAGTCTGCAATCCCAGCTCACCCTCTGGTATCAGTAAATACAACCAGCCTGACAATGGTTCTACTGACACTCAGTAAAGCTCAGGGGTAAGTGTGGATGCAGTTTTTCCGCCAGGAAGTAGAAAAATGGAAGCAAAAATCAGTTCGTGATTGCTATGGTTTTTTTAGTGAGGTTTAGGAGTGAAAGGTGCATAGTATTGCACTCCCGAGTCTTGAAATTGGGAAAACTCCGGAAAACTGGAAGAAACCTTGGAAAAGTCCTGCCAGTGGCAAAGTGATTCTGCAAAAACTCGTGAATATAATCCTGAGTCTAGTTCTAAGCTTTGTTCAGATTGTTGTAGCCTCCCAGAGTGAGGGACCTCTGCTCACCTGGGCCATCCCAGGGAGCTGCCGTGGCCAGGGATGAGGCTGGATCTGCTCCAGGCTGGCAGGGGACAGGGGCTGCTGTGGCACGAGGCTGAGAACGACCCTGAATGCTTGCAAAGGCCAAGCCGTGATAACAAAGTCATTCCCAACCTTCTCCCATCCCAGAATTAAGCCAGACTCTGAGGAAATGTCTGCCTGAATAAAGTAATAATGGGTGAGGACGAGGGTGGCTGATGCTGAAGGAGCAGAGTGAAGATGTTTGCAGTGCTCACACCGTGGGAGGCTGCAGCAAACCAGTCACACCAGTGAATCACAGAATTAATAGGAAGGGGAATTAAAGCTCATCCTGTTCCACCCCCTGCCACAGTCAGGACACCGTCCACTATCCCAGGGTGCTCCAAGCCCCATCCAACCTGGCCTGGAACACTTCCAGGGATGGGACAGCCACAGCTTTGGTGGCTAACCTCTGCCTCACCACCCTCAAAGGGAAGAATTCATCCCCAATATCCCATCTCACCCTGCCCTCTGTCAGTTTGAATCCCTCCTGCCACTCCAGACCCTTTGTGAAATGCCCTCCCACTCAGAATAAAGTGACCCGGTGACCCTCAGACAGCCCAGACCCCAGAGAAATAAAAGATTTATTTCAGAGCCGGCTCCATCCCTCGCTGCCGGGCGGGTTTGGGGCTGCAGCGCTGGTTTGGTGCCACCACAGGGGGGCAGGAACGGCCTTTGGAGAACACCAGCCTTCCCCGGGAATGCTGCGGCAGCGCTGGAGCCGGCGAAGTTCTGCCTTTATTGATGTATCCCTGCCCTTTATTGAAATTGGGAGGTTGACCTGCTGCACACTGCGTTTAAAGCAGAGCTCTCCGAGGGGGCTTGGGGTATTTCTCCTCTAGAAATACTGCTGAGGGGTGAAAAATGGAAATTACCCACCTAGAAATTATTTCAGGGATGTTGGGGATGCCTTCTGGCTTTGAACAACCCCCTGTTTATTAAACAATTAACCAGCAGATTACTAGAAATAATTAGTAAACAGCTTTTAATGTAATCAGCATAGAATCTCATCCTATATAAGGTATTTGAAGAAAAATTTTTATTGCTCAGTTCGGGAAAAACAGCCAACAAGGCTGACAAATGCCTTTCAGCTGTTTTGCCATATTTCCCATTTTATTTATGTACTTATATATGCATTTATTGTATAGACAGGAACACAAACTCACACAAATATCACAAAGAAGCAACATCCCCTCCCCACTTTTCTTTTTGCTCAAAACAGGAGTGAACATTTTCTGAATCTTGTACAGACACAACCCAATTTTCCATTTAATTTATTGTAAATTAAATTTTCTAAATTTATTTAAAAAATATTTTAATTTAGCTAAACCAAGTCATCAATTACCTGTCACTGATGGGGCACTACAGAGACCAGCGTGGGGTTTGTGGCTCTTTGCTTTGACTGCTTGCAGTCCCCCCATGTTTATTATGCAGAAAACAATTTGGGCTTATTTTCAAATAGAAAATTTCTCTCCCTCACTGACTCATTGCAGTGTTCACATAGTCAATAAAGCAAACACAGAAAATATTTTAAAACCCTCCCATCTTATTCTTTTCCTGACTTGTAAGTGGGTAAACTTCCCTTGGAAAGCACATGTAACATTATATTTGCTAGAAAGAGCCTAAAGCCTTCTGGACTATCACGTTACTCCAGAGTCTGGCATTTCTTAAAAGGGATTTCTTTCTTAAAGCCACTACACTGTAATGGCTCTTGAGAAGCTGTTACTGTCTCGAGTGCAAATCCTTCTTAGTTTGTGTATTATTGACCTGATCAAGTGTGATGGGGGCCTGGGATGAGCCTTCGGGGGGATTTTGAGGCTGTGGAGTCCCACGAGGAAATTTTCATTGGAAATTAAAATTTCCCTGCCCGTGGCTGGCACGGGGTTGGGACTGGATGATCTTTAAGGTCTCTTCCAACCCAAACCATTCCAGGATCCTGTGATTCTATAAAATGGGAATTAATGATAAAATGGGAATTAATGAGGAGGGGTTGCAGCAGAGATTGGAGGGACTCCAGGGCAGGCTCCAGCCCCTTCTCGTGGAAGAGCTCACCCTGCAGAGCAGCTTTTTAAAATTCCAATTATTTCACATAAGGGAGTAAAAAAATAACAGCACAGATGAAGGATGGTTTACAGTTTGCCCGTGGAGTGGAGAAATACCCAACTACAGCCCCAGCTCTGCAAGGACTTAGGAGCGTGGTGATGCTTTAGGAGGCTGATTTTAACAGAGTCTACAGACAAGGAATTTGTTTTAGCAACTGCCTGATATCTCAGGATGGGTAAAGTCCTAAGAGTGAAATAAGATGATCTTCCTCCCCTCTCTCAGCCCCATTTACACATAAAAATCAGCGAGTTCTGAGTGGAAATCCCGGCAGCCGCTTTAACCCCAGATAAACTGGTGAGTGAAGGGGTGGGTGAAGGGATGGGTAAAGTCCTAAAAGTGAAATAAAGATGGGTAAAGTCCTAAAAGACAAATAAAATTATTTTCCTCCCTTCTCTCAGCTCTATTTACACACAAACACCCCCTCTAAAATCAGCGAGCTCTGAGTGGAAATCCCGACAGCCACTTTAACCCCGGGTACAGTGGTGGGTAAAGGGATGGGCAGAGTCCTAAAAGTGAAATAAAGATGAGTAAAGTCCTAAAAGACAAATAAAATAAAAGACAAAATAAAATAATTTCCCTCCCTTCTCTCAGCCCTATTTAAACACCTCCTCTAAAATCAGCGAGCTCTGAGTGGAAATCCCGACAGCCTCTTTAACCCCGGGTATACTGGTGGGTAAAGGGGTGGGTAAAGTCCTAAAAGTGAAATAAAGACGGGTGAACTCCTAAAAGTGAAATAAGATCATTTTCTTCCCATCTCTCAGCCCTATTTACATACAAACAACCCCGGGAAAATCAGCGAGCTGCGAGTGGAAATCCCGGCGGCCGCTCTCCCCGCGGGGAGAATCCCGCAAATGATTTTGTTCCGCCTTTCCCCTCGGATCGGGAAATGCAGCTTTGTGCCCAATCCCGTAATCAGCTTCTCACGGGCTGACCCAGCTAAGCCCCGGATCAGGACCGCGCTCCCGTGGTCGCTGCAGCGTTTTTTGGAGTTGATGCTGCTACGAAATGATGTCATAATTCAGCAAAAAAGGGAAAACATCCCGGCCAATGAATAAGCAGAGTAAAAAAATGCTTTATTTCAGATGTCAGGCAGCCACGGAGCAGTTGCCTGAATTTCTTTGTATTTTAGGGGATGATTCTGTCATCTGTGGTAATGTATTTTCCTTCGTGAATACGTTTTGGTGCAAAAATTTTACACCACGCCTGCTGGATGTCTAAATACGTATCCAGGCATAGAAACCTGTCCCAAAATGATCCCAAAGAGCCTTGGGAATGGCAGCAGGCCAGGTGTTCCTAAAGCAAAGGTTACCTAAAAAAAGGGATGCTAATAAACAGCCCTCCAGTTAAAAAGGAGGTTTTGGTTTGTTTGGGTTTTGTTTTTTTTTTTTTTTAAGAATTACATCTTAAATTCCAACCAAATCCCAAACCAAATCAGGTTTGGGGGGTATGGAAAGTGAGATTGATCCATCCCTCAGCAAAACTTTTTTGTCCTGATGTGATTTGGGTGGTGAGCTCTATCACCCGTTTTTAAAAATGTGCATTTATAATATATGTAATATTCATTTATATATGATATCTATTATAGATGAATAAATATATATACTTGCTGGAGAAGCGCAAAAGGGACCTTTCAGCAAAAATGAAGAAATAACAGCTCAAAATTGGGAGATATCCTCTTTCCCCAAAAGCAAAGGTCTTTTCCACAGTGCCACGAGCTGATGTGGCACAGAGAGGCAGCTCTGGAAGAGTGAAAACCTGGCTGAAAGCGGGGTCAGAACAAAAATATCCCAAAAGGAGCGGGAACATCTCGGCTCGGGAGCCGCTCGCCCGGCGGTCAGGACCGAGCCCCACTTGGTATTCAATTGACTTTCTAACTCGGGAGACAGGACTTTCCATCTTCAAATAGTGGGAATAGATTGCATTCCTGGCCCTTCCCTTTGAACGGCTGGGGAGAATAAACGCGCAGCCCGGCCGCGTTCTGGTGATCTCCCTAATCTCGGTTGCACTTTGTCAGGACGAGGTAACTGGTAGTTAAGTGAAATACCTTAGATCAAAGGGGGATTAATCGCCAACTGAATCCTCGCTGAATAAACCTGTCATTCAAGAAAATTATTTCCACTGAACTTAGCAGAGGATTGGAGGTATTTGCATAACAGGGACCCCACCGTACTTCAGCCAGGTTAAAAGGTTCAGAATTCAGGCGGTGTTTAGCTTTTTGGCTCCTTTTCCTTTCAGCGGCCCTGTACAATGGTTTTTAATCTGATAATGCAGCTAACTATCTAAATGATGTCAGAACAAGAAAGTATTGCAAAGTTTGGCTGAGGGATGGATCAATTTCACTTTCGGTAACTCCTAAATCTGATTTGTTGGAATTTAAGATGTAATCCTTAAAAAAAAAAAAAAAGAAAAAAAAAAAAAGGAAAAAAGAAGTCCTTTTAAACTGGAGGGCTGTTTATTAGCATCCTTTTTTTATTTGACCTTTGTCTTAGGAACACCAGGTCTCGCCTGCTGCCATTCCTGGGGCTCTTTGGGATCATTTTGGGCAGGTTTAGACCATCAGTGATGCCCATGAATCCGTGTGCCAAAGATCAGGTGGATCTGGGCAAACACACAAACAGATTTTCAGGGTTTTTGCCTTTTTTTTTTTTTTTTTCTTTCTAAGCCCGTATTTTGGAGGTCATGCTGAATTTCAATGTAAGTGAGAGAGAGATAATTAAATAAAGGGACCCAATAGGCTCCCATAATTTTCTAGGATCAGCCCTTGGAGGAGATTTAAGCACCACAGCCTCGCTCAGGGTTTGTTGTGGGGTTGTGGCAACGATTTTAAACCTCATGAATTATCCCTGTTTTATGGCAGTTGCTTATGGCTGGGACTTTTCATTGGGAATTCATTTCTCCAAGAGTGAAAAGAGGCCCCGCTAGGGCTGGAAGGCAATGGCTTTTTAATCTGTGCTATAAAAATTGGGAAAAAAAACCCTGTTAAAATATATGTATCTATTTCTGGAGAAAGCTTTATGCCATCTCCCTCCTCAGCCTTCCTGGGGTTCATTTGCAAGAGCTTCCACCTCTCCTTGCTTTGGGGCATGTGGAATGATGTCAAGCTACATGGAGGACGTCAGGTTTCATAATCAGATTTTGACAATAAATGGAATTTAAGGCACTTCTGCATCCAGCCCGAGCCTGACACCATTCATTCTTTCGATGGGCGCAGTTCATATTCATCACAAACTCAAAGCATCTTTCAAGTTAAAAAAAAAAAAAAAAAATCACAAAGAATGGTTATCAAAGAAAATGAATAAAATCCATATTGAGATAATTTTTTAGAAAATGATTGAAGTTTTAACCCAAGAAAGGACTCTTAGAGTTTCTTATAGCTTAGAATAAGAACATGTCAATCACGATTAAGCTTCTGGAATTGGAATCCCTTTGAAATGCAGCTGTTTCTTCTTTAATTGTGGCAGCGGACTCAAAAGAAAAGAAAGGTCCAGCCTTAAAGATGAGTAAGGAATACAAAATAGCTCAGGATTAGTTGTGGAGTTCAAAGGTCGCTAATTACACTAAGGAGTTCCCAGACACAGGGAAAACATTAAACAGGTCACCTACCAAACGGGAAACAGACTTTGACTTCAAAAAAAATAAAGAAAAAGGGAAAAGAAAGGTCTTGAAGAGATAGGTTTCTAGAGAAAATCAAAAGCAACCAGCTGATCTCGTTGGGGAGAAAATGGGTTGGGTTTAGTTCTCTGCTGTTGTGTGTCTCTACAAATGGCATCAGGCTTTCAAAAAATTATCTAGAGCTCGACCAGGTTTCTTGGAGGCCTCACAAAAGCAAGGAGAGAAAAGGGGGCAGGCCTGTGGCTTCAAATATCTGATTTTCAGTTGCACTGTGGGTCAGGAGTCCTTGGCAAAAAGCACCCCTGAGGGTTGAGAGCTCCCTGTAGTATTTGGCTGGATTTGTTGAGGGTGTGGCATCCTGCAGGACAGGTGCACCTTTAATGGAAGCCTTTGGGAGAGCCCTCCGGCCCCTTTGAGGACAGTAAGGTTTGGCTGGGGGAGCAATGGGCCATCCCAATCCCTGGGAGAAGCACAGCTCCTCTCTTTTCCAGCTCCTCCCTGGCCCCCTTGGCCCAGGATAGGCACTGCTGTCCTCCCACACATGCAGCACTCCAGTTCCAGGGGTGCTGGTTTCCTTGGAAAGCTGCTTGGGAACACTGGCTGGGTGTCCTGGCTGCTGCAGGGCTGCAGTAAGCAACCACCCCGTGGTCCTTTGGCTCTGGGTGTGGGTGGAGAGAGACAGTTTTAATGCCAGCCTGCTCACAAGAGAGAGAGAATCCCCATTTTTAGGGGAAAAGAACCTTTTTTTCTCTCAGGTCCTGCTCCCCTGCAGGGGGAATTATCAGGGAATTATCACCTTATTGAATTACCACCTCATTCCTGCAAAAATCAGCAGATTGGTGCAACAGGAGATTTGGGGAAATGAGGAATTTTAGGTGGCCAATGAGTGGCACCTATCCCCGTGCTGGGGGTCCTACTTGTGCCCCAGATGTCCAGGGGAGTCACAGTTAGAGTTAAATCTCTGTTCCCTGCACCTGAATTGTATTGGGTTTGTGTGTCAAGATTTTGGTAGCAAGAGGGGAATAAAGGCAAGGGAATGAAATTTAGAAGCAACCCCAAGGTGCCCCTGTGGGATTCCCACTGACAGGCATACAGAGCTACAGCAGCTCTCCCAGGGAAGCTTGTACTTCCTAAATTAGGATCCACATATTGGGTTTCTGTGTCAAGATTTTGGTAGCTGTCTTGGGTTATGGAACCAAAAATGTGTATTCTATTTCATCTGTTGAAAGCAGTTGGGAGATGTTTTTTCTTTATCTCTTGTAACTCTGGGGGGAGGGGGGCAGATCCCTTCTGATCATGGCCCAGCTGTTCAAACCAGGTGGGGCAGTGTTTGTTATCTCTGTCACCACCCCTCCTCCCTCCAGGGGATCTCTGCTGCTGATGGGCCATGAAGGCTCAGCAGGGACAGGACACATTCCATCATCCCAGTGGGAGATGCTCCACCCAGAGGGGGGAGCCAACCATTCCTACCTGGATAAAAACTGAGAC
Organism: Phylloscopus whistleri; assembly: GCA_017589585.1. Classification (NCBI taxonomy): domain Eukaryota; kingdom Metazoa; phylum Chordata; class Aves; order Passeriformes; family Phylloscopidae; genus Phylloscopus; species Phylloscopus whistleri. The sequence goes on from JADMLD010000529.1 coordinate 3,365,694, forward strand.
TCAGGAACACCAGGGATCTGGTTCCACTGGATTCATGGAGGAAGACTTGACCCTTCTCACCATCACTGGACCCTTCTCACCATCCCTGGACCCTTTTCTCTCAGGATCCTCTCTGCCCCAACAGAACCACATCTGCCACTCCAGGAGGACTCACTGTGGGCTGTTTCCAACCCCCTGACCAACAGGGTGTCAGGTTGGAGCTCTGACTCTGTCAGGGTTTTCCAGGATTGTTGTTTGTTTGTTTATTTTTACTACTACATTTGTATTGTTAATATTCCTAGTAAAGAACTGTTATCCCTATTCCCAAATCTTTGCCTGAGAGCCCTTAATTGCAAAATTATAATTTGGAGGGGGTGAGGGGTTTACATTCTCCATTCTAAGGGAAACTCCAGCTTTCCCTGGCAGATACCTGTCTTTCCAAACCAAGACAGTAGCAAGAGGAGAATACAGGCAAGGGAATGAAATTTAGAAGCAACCCCAAAGTGCCCCTGTGGGATTCCCACTGACAGGCATACAGAGCTACAGCAGCTCTCCCAGGGAAGCTTGTACTTCCTAAATTATGATCCACAAAATTCTCATCTAATGCCTCATTTAGGATTGAGGGCTGCAGGGATTTCCTGCCGTGGTGCTCTCAGGATGCATTCAGCTTTGTGTGGGCTTGGTTTTCCCCACACTAAAAGGTGTTGGTAGAACATTTTATTTTGTCTGTCCCCTAAGGATGAGAGAACAGGGAGGTGCTGGTGAGGGAGTCAGCAAAAAACATGGGCTTACAAACTCTTCCTGGCTTAAATCTCAGCAGGGCTTGTACAAATAGGACAAAGTGTGGTCAGTTCCTAGGACAGCATGAATAAACAGGGGACAACCATGGAATGTTTATTGCCTCCTTGTTTCAGTGTTTACAAGTGGCCACAGCAGTTAATGCTGGTGAAACCTGAAAAAATGCAGAGGTGGGAAGGGCTGAATTATGTGAAAAAATTATGTGACTACTTCCAAATTATCTGAAGGAACAGGATTTACCCCAAAGTTCTTGAGGAACTGGCATAAACCATCTTGGAGCTGTCACCAAATACCCTGGTGGAGGAAAGGGCTTCCAGAAAACTGGAAAACCATTGAATTACTGAGTAGTGATCAGTGACAGATTTGACAACATGGAACTGTGTTAGGGGGATTCATTCCCTTCTGTGCTGAGAGGAACAGGAATTGCAGCTTCTCAGCCTCTGGGAACCTCAGTGCAAATTCCCCATTTCCTTCCACACCTTCCACAAGTGTCACAAATGTCAAGCAAAAGAGTTGGGCTCTAAAACATCTTTGATGAGGGTCCCCAACACCACTGGATTTGGAAATCTCAGCCATTTTTGCTGTGTTTAGTGGGTTATGCATGGATTTTGCACTATTTTAATTTCTTAGAGGACTGTTACATCAATTGTCATTGCCAACTAACGTTCAGTCTCACCTCAAAAACTTTGGCAGTGTATATTTGCTTTAAATTAATTTTAATTGCTGTTCCTTAAATTACTCCCACATTTTAATGAAATGAAACAAATTAATTTCATAATGAAGTGAGTTCCATATTAACTCCTTAATATTTATACCCAGTATTTTTTTTTTTGGGGGGGGGTGGAAATGTCAGGTTTGCAACCCATTTTTTAAGCCCTTACATTTATGGTTTTCAGTTCTTTGCATCTAAGTTTTCTTCTGGCCCTCTGAAACACAATATAAAGTCTGGAGAACTCTTTGGCCACTTCTTTTGGAAAGTATTTGTGCAAAGTTACCTTCACAAAGATCTCATATAATCTATGCCTGTGACAAAATTATAAATAGATGCACTTCAAGCAGCCAACACTCTGGTAGAAGAAACAACACTCTGTACCAAAAGAAAATTTTTGTCTTTTCCCCTTTAACACATTTTTAAAGAAACTGCTCTATTAAAAACTTATTTATTAAAGAGATAAAGGTTTGCCAGTGACCTTGATCACCTTTAGAGCCCATCAGAACCTCTGTTAGGCACCAGCTCTGCCCTGGGAGTCCTCAGGCTCATGTGAGCTCTACATCAGATCTTCCTGATTTAGGTTTTGAAGGGCTTTTCTCCTTTCATAAACAGGACAAGTGGTCAGAGCACATAAAGAAACAGTGAAATTATCTGGGCAGCTACAGAGGGAACAGAGAAACACAGAAAGGTTTAGTCATTTGTAACTCCTTGAACTCTTCCAGTGTTATCTACCCAGTGCCCCCTAATTTAGTGAGTTTACTAAGCTGAGTTTACTACTTTCCTACCTTATTAATACTTATGAAGGATCCATGAGCATGGGCCCTTCCCAAAGAGAGGCCAGGAGCTCTCCCTCTGGCTTCTCCCCCAGCCTGGGTGTCCCACAGAGGTTGCAAAATGCTGGGTGAAGCTGTGTGCCTTTAACCCAGGGTGTTTTGCTGCCTTCCCTGTCCCTGGTGCTTCCCAAAGAACAGGGTGTGCTGCACACTGACATCTGCAGAGAGATCTCAGCCACTCTTAAAGAGGCTGCAGGGCTCCTTGCCCCACTTTTCTCACTACAGAGCTGGCCCTGAGCAGAGCACTGCAGCAATTATGGAGCAAACCTTGATAACAAATCAAACTAGGTGATGGCTGATGTGAGGTTGAGAAAAGCTGCTCAGGGCTAAAAGGGAAAGATCACCTGCCCCCTCCCTCCCTCCAAACCTGCCCTACTGGGTGTGTGCAAAGCAGCTCACATACCCAGTTCATCACTTCAATTCACAGCTTCTGTGAAATAAATGGCATTTTTAGCTCACCAAAGCCAGAGCCCTCCATTCCTGAGCACCGTAACTCTCCTGACCATGAGAGTCAGAGACATGGGCAAGAGGGAAACACAAAGGATCAGGTTTTAGAAGAATCCCCTTCTATTAAGTGCAAAGGATGTCCTAAGATACCATGAATTTAGGCAGCACCACTGCTTCCCAGAATTTACTGTGGAGTATTTGAGTAGGAAAAGCCATTCCTGCAGAGTGCTGCTGTGCAGAGCAGAGCTCCCACCTTTCTCATGAGTAGGTGAAGCCAAACACCATGGCCTGGTGTCCAGAACAGGCTCTAAACCCTTCCAGAAGAGAGAGCTCCTCTTCCCACTCACACCCTGGTGTCCAGGCATGTGGACAACTCCAGCAAGGAAGGGCTGGGTGCTGGGCAAAATCACAAACTCACCTTTTGCTGCTGAACAAAACAACACATCATGTGTGTGAAAAGGGCACAGAGCTGTGGCTCTATTTGCAAAGTTTGCACAGCAGTTTCAGCTCAGCAGTGTTTTACAAGAATGAATCCACCCTCTAGAACATTTAACCAACCCATTAGATTACTCTATCAAATCTCAGTATTTTTCAGATTGTAGCTTAAAACTTCCCTCCTTGCAGAATCCCAGATCTGATTTACCCCACAGAGCACACTGAAACACGAGGCAGGGCAGGAGCAGCTTTTTTAGGACTCAGCACCCTCTGCTTTTGTGCTGCTCTCCAGGTTCTGGCAGCTCCTCACCAGCCCTTCACAATCTGCACATTTCTTGGTAACTCTCCTGAAGTCCATTTCCTGTGTTCCTGCAGATCTCAAAATCAGAGGTTTGCATCTGTAAGTTGAGACTTTTCCACCTACCTTTCCAGGAAAAACAGCTCAGTGATGGTTTCTGGAACATCCAGCAAACTTGGCTGGTTTTGCCTCCTCAGAACCAGCCCTGTGAGCTGAAAAACCCAGTTCACACCTCTGCTTTCAGAGCAAGCAGTTCACAGGCATGTGTGCAAGGGAACTCATCACTTCTGCTGGCAGAGGCAATAAAGATTCCTTAATTAATATTGCCTTCACTTTCAGAAGTGGTGAGTGGTATTGCTCAAGCAATATTCCTCCTCTTGAAAATCCTTGTAAATTATTGACTGGTGTGTATTCTGTACACATCTTGTAAAAATAACAGAACTGCTGCTTTGAACTGTTGTCTGAATCTGGAGTTTGATGAGATTCTTGTGACTTCAGGACAGGAACAGGATGCTGAAACCCTTCCTACCTTGCAATGGGAAACCAGTGAAGTAACTGGGAATAACTGGGAACCTCAATGTCTGTACCTGTAACACCAGGGACATATTTTGTACCAGCAAAGTTAGAAGGGAAAGTAAAACCATCCACAGGAAGTGCATTTCAAATTATCCTCTCTAAGCTGTCAGCCAAGACTCAACAATTTAAACCCAACTCATGGTTTTAAGACAAGTGACCTCTTGTATTCCATCAACAGAAATTTTTAAGAACACATAGAAAGTAAAAGTGCTGAAGAATATTTATTTTACTGTACCATGACATAAATCTCATTAACACTGTGTTTTGTTTAAATATAAAAATTATTCCCAAGAACATTAGTCAAGTAAAGGCTTGTACACCATAGGTGCTGGTGCTTTGGAATTCCAGATGTAGTAATCAGAAGAAATCAGTTCCCGGGCTGAAGGGAAAAAACAGGCAAGAAAAATAAGCATTACAGGGTGCCTTACAATCAGACATTCCTTCATCCAAGTTAAGTGACTACTAATCCATCCTTGCCAGTTTACAGAAAAGGTATAATGGCCTCTTTACACTGTAAGACTCTTACTATTATTTGAAAATCGTTTCTGATAATGAGACATTTAAAGTCTCAGCTTCAATTACCTTTACTAATGTATCAGTCATGAGCTTAAAATTCAAACAGAGGTTAAGTCAAAAGCAGGTGGATGGCTTGGATTTTGTTCAATGAATATAAATTGCACGCTCGATACAAAACATAAAAATGCTGCTTTTTCTGTGTTACAATTTAGGGCTGAGTGTGACCTGTCACAAAATTAACAGTGTAGACCATGCTCTTCAAAAGGCATTTACAGAGTTCTGCTACCATGACTGGCAGAAGTTGCAACAGAGACAGCTACAAATAAAAATGCTTCCATTAAGCAGAGCTGCTCCGGTTTAGTGAGTGCTTTCTGTGTGCTGTTTAGGGTATTTTTGGTGCAGGCTTGGCAGTGCTCATGTGTTAACAAAAAGCAGATTTGGGTTCTGCTCCACATGTTCAGTGTAGAGCCACATCCACCCAGGGGTGCTGGTGTGGTGACACTGACAGCAGCAGTGTCACCTTGCATGCAGGAGCTGAGTTCTGTACCCAGGTACTGCCAACCCACCTGAAATGTCTCTGACAAAGGTGACCCAAACAAGGGGTCAGATTAGAGAGGATCATTCCCTGTGTCCCCTAAAGAAGTTCTTCCATTATGAGGAGCATAGGAACCAGCATAGGGCAGAGAGCCCCAGAGAGAGGCTGGCTTTGTAAGAGCTCTCATCTCAAAGGAAGAGGCCAGTCCCTACTCCAGGGATGCTTAAAACATCACCAAAAAACCCAACTCAAAAGCACAGAACAAAAGTCCAACTTTAGTTACCTAATTTTAGTCATTGATACCCAGTTCATAATTTCAATTCAATTTTAGAGACTCACATGCAGTAATTTTGGGCTTCCCTGGAACAAAGATCTGAACAGAATGCTGGTCTACGTAACATCCAGTAAGTGTAAAGTCTGGGATCCTAAAATACAGCTACAAAGAGAGAGGGAAAACACAATCAGATGCACATTGTCACCCTTGCTGTGCAAAACCTGGCAATCTGTGTCACATGCTCTGGGTGTGCAAGGGCACTCCAAAGTGACAGGATGTCAAATCCTCTAGGATTTGCTGAGAATATGATGTTTTAAATCAATGTATCATCAACTGAAGACCATAAAAAAGTGACTACTAAAGCCTCTTTTCCCAGAGCCTGTGACTTACTTTTACATAAGCAGTGTTCCCAGTGCACATGTAATCAGTCGGGTGCTCTTTGCCTGCGGTGCCGAAAGACACAGTTCCAGTCAGGGAAACTTCCAAAGATTTGGGGAACTTCTGTCCTAAAGGCAGAGACAGCATCTATTAGAAGTCACCCAGCTGTGCCCAGGCTGCAGGGAAGGGGCTGAGGGAGGAAGGGCAGTGCCAGGGGTGAGGTCCTTACCAATGACCCAAACCAGGAGGCTCTTCTCCCGGGATAAATCCAGTTGGCCGTAACTCACTTTGTACTCTAACTGAGCAATGGGGCCCCTGCACGTGAGAGAGGAGAAATAAAACCACTGCAATTACCAACATTCAGCATTTGTTAATGCCTGCTTGGTTACAGAAAGCCAGGAAATGTGGACAGGCATTATTTATGCACATACAGACAAATCACGCCTACCTGAGCACACTGCTAATTTATGAGAAGAAATTACAGAGCAGGAGGAAATCACCGGGCTCTCAGCCCAGTAATCACAAAGGAGCTGCTGATGTTTTAGTTCACTGGTAGTGTTTTACTAACACTATCATCAGCATCAGCAACTTTGTATCATTCCATCTTTGCATTTTCATGATAATTACGTGGCAGTGCGGTCGTGGCAGCTGTCAGAGAGGCTTAGATGAAAACTATCGTTTTAATTTGAAATAACTGTATTTTTGATAAGCTGATCTGTAGCCAGGATTAGCAGTCTTAAGGAACAGGTAACCCTGGGTTGGAAGTGATCTCCAGCTTAATCCACCTGGGGGACTGTGGCAGTGCTTCACGTGAGAAAATGCCACAGGGAAACAGGATGAGCAACACAAGTGTTTGGAACGTTACCAAATATCCTGGTATAATTTGGTATTCTGGAAATTTAAGGAATTCCAAGGTTGGTGTTCACTGGTAGCACCCTGATGGAGCACTATCTGTTACACTGACTCCTGGCAAGTTCATTTTGAGAAGATAACACAGAAATTGAAGAAATTTATTTAGGCTTTCTTTTTTCTTACCTGTTGAAGAAAGGTATACGAGCTTCACAGTACTCAAAAGAATTCTTTATACTTTCATGGAGCTTTAAATTAACTGTTATTTTTATCTGTGTTCCCTCTTCAACAAGTTGGTAACATCCCAAAATTGGTGGAACAGGAACCTGGAAGAAACTATATTCATTCTCAAGATATATTAACACCATCATCACAAGATCAGCTATATACTGTTTTCATGGCTGAAGCACCTTATAAAAGACCCCAAACATATTAATTACTGACTGTGCTAAACTCTTCAGGCTCCTTGTGATACAGAGACTTGGGGGGCATGCACTTGACATCTCAGCCTGGATATATTTTGCCTAATTCAAGCATCAAAGTGGCTGATTTAAAGTAAGAGCAGCGTTGCCAAGCAAAGGCACCAGTAACTCCTGAACGTGACTCAGACAACTCAAGTCCTTAAGTGCCTTCCAAGCAGCTCATTACATAAAACCCATTTTATATAATGCTTTATTATCTATACTGGACTCAAACTCACTCCAGCATGCCCATGTGGGCTGATGCCCACACAGGTGTTTTTATTTCTGTTTGAACACTAGAAAACAGCACGGGCTGGGAGTGTGTTGTTACCTGGGAAGTGTAGTAACACAGGTTGAAGGAGTCTGAAGGAGGAATGAAAGGGAATTTGTAAGGTCCATTGTACACAGAATCATGCAGAGGCTCAGCACTGGTGGACATCAGCATGGCAGGGTCCACGGAGGTCACACAGTGATGGACCACGATGTCCTGGAGTGGGGGCGCGTTCGTCGGGAGGGTCAGGCTGAGGGTGACGTTGGGTGCAGACCCCTCAATGTCACACTTGGGAAAAGGAAGTAAGACATTAATCTAAAATACCTGAATCAAGTCACAATGAGATGTTCAAGCAAAAAGACCCCATTTTTAGCATTAATATAAATAAAATCCCTACCAATTTGCAGTTGGCTTCGATCATTAGTACTAACCACCAGTGCTAAGACATCAGTCTCACACACTTGCTGACAATTTAATTAATTAGGTTGCTTTAACAACATCCACTTAATGGATTCCAGCATGCTCTGGATGCCTCTGTGGTCCCATGCCAGCTCTGTCACAGCAGAGTGTCCCTTGTCTCGTCCCTCCCTGTGCCAGCTCAGCAGGCCACGGTCACACCTGGGCTGCCTTCTGTGTAAGGCCACCCACCCACCCTGCACACTGACCTGGGAATTGTCCCTCTGAGAGCAGGGAGCTGCTCACCCACACAACCCCTACCAGCATGGCAGGTGGGAAATGACCCAGGCTTTGGAAGTGCAGCATTTAGGTTGGCCTCCTTTGGAGATGAGTATCTCACTCCATGCAAATAATTACATTATCACTTTATTAGCAGGTTTCTCTCCTTTGTAAATCACTGGCAGTTACCAATACAGTGTGCCAAGATAATATTGTGTGCTCCCTAAGCATAATTCAGAACAAAGAATGAATTACAGTACTAATTATAGTTACAAATTTTAAAATATTTCATAATTATTATGAATGTATTTAGTCCCCAGTCCCCAGTTTGCAATATTAAACAATGGGATATTTTAATATAAAAATATTAAATGCCCAGGGAAGCTCATCCCTGGAAGTGTCCAAGGCCTGGCTGGACAGGGTTTGGAGTAACCTGGTCTACTGGAAGGTGTCCCTGCCCATGGCAGGAGATTGCAATGAGATGATCTTTAAGGTCCCTTCCAACCTAAACAATTCAAGGATTCTAAAAGGAAAACCACTGTCACATCCAAACCATCCAAAATAATGATACAACCAGTTTCTTTCACCAGGTTCTTTATCAACTATTATTATGTCATGAATCACCAGCATTTGTGGGATCAAAATGTTGTTGTAGTAGAACAAGGAAGGACAGAAGATTAAACGTTCATTTGGCAGGAAAAATAATTAAAATAATTAAAAATGCTCATGTAAAGACACTTTTAGAAGACATTTAGATATCTCAGTCTTGATATATTTTGTCTAATTCAGGCATTTCAGAAATGGTTCATTTCAGTAAGGGCAGTGTGGCCAAGCAGTCAAAGGTACCAGTAACTCCTGAATGTGACTCAGACAACAAATTCAGGAAAATTTTCAACCCAATACATCATTTTACATCAAATGACTATTTCCTTTTGCACAAAAACTACTTTGCACATCAAAGGCTCTCACCTTGCAGTTCACAGCTCCATAAACCTGCCACGTGTCCACCACATCCCTCTGGCCATACTGCATGCACTTGACCTTCTCAGTGATGCAGACATTCACCTGAGGTTTGCCCTTGTAGCTGCTGGATCTCCAGGCCGGCTGATCCTTATCCGCAGGCATCTCCTGGATGTCCTCGAAGGAGCCGTTCAGGCTGCGGATGTCGGTGTTCAGCGGGGTGCCCAGCGGACAGGCCTGGATCAGCAGATTCCGCAGCTGCCCCACCTTTGCGTTCAGCTCCGCCTCGTTCTTGCGGCTGGGAGAGACGTAGTCCATGATGCCCAGCAGCAGAGCCAGCCCCTGCGAGAGCCCGCTGACGCTGAGGAGGGGCGGCCGCGGCTCCAGGCTGCCCTCCACCAGCGGGACGCAGGCGTAGATGAGGCCGCTCTTGTGGAAGGCCAGCACGGGCCAGAGCTCCCCGGCGGCCGTGGCCACGGAGTGCACGGAGGAGTGGTTGATGCGGGTGCAGGTGTCCCGCTGCTCCACGAAGACGTGCTCGTCCACCAGCCTCAGCTCGAAGAGCAGGGCCTTGAGGAAGGCGCCGTCCGAGGGCACGGGGACGTGCGTGGGGCCGTTGAAGGTCTCGGCGCGCAGCTCCACCGTGGGGTAGCGCCTGAGGGGAGGGAACCGGAGCAGCTCAGTGCCACCCAAAGTGTCACCCCCAAAACACAGCTTCTGGGGGCAGAACCACCCCAGCCCTCTTCTGGCTGCAGAAGCATTATGGAAATCTCTGGATTACTGATCTTGGGTTTTTCTTCATTATTCAAACAATTCCCCAAAACCCACTGGGCCTAAAAATAACCTTGTAATAACCTAAAAATAACACAGAAGCAGTGGTGGGATCAGAACATAAATCCCTCCCAATAAAACCATTCCATGAGTGTCGCCCTGTTCTTTTCAGCCTTCTGATTTTTGTAATAGAGTTTCTCACATAAACAATCTATTGTTATTGTAACTGCTCTTTTATGTTTACATTCTTCTCATAAGGAGGAGGCTGTTGATGGACTGCTGGTTTGACCAGTGTGGTTGGAGAGGTGGCAACCTTCATCCTCCAATCCCCAATCATTGTCCAAACTCTATAAATTGAGGTCAAAGAAAATAAACTCTCTCTCTTTTGCCCTGATGACTGATTGTGTGTGTGTTCCTCATTTTCTGTCCCCTGATGACACGTGAGTAGTTAGGATTCCTTCTAGCAAGTCTAAACTTTGAGTAAACACATTCTCACGAGTATTTTAAAATAACCTGTTTTTTAAAATAAAATGTGAACCTGTCCAGCTATGCTGGCTGTCACACAAAGGTACAGGATGTTTGTACCACACTGAGGAATGACTCCCACCAGTGCAGAACTTGAAAATATTTCCAAGAGGTGAGATCACACTGAAGACAAGTTCTCAGATATTTAAGAAAACAGATGTTCTATGTAATAAAATGCAACTACAACAGCTTTTTGCCTGACAGAGTATACTAATGCTACAGCTTTGCTGCTATAACAATAATAACAACAATAACAACAATAATAATTTCACACTGCACATGCAATATATGTGACTTAAAGCTTTTATGGTTTTTTCATAATTTCATTTTATTAAGTACTTAAGATGTAACGATAACACCGTGGACAGAGGTTTTGTAAAATTTAGAATTGCTGTGTTGTACCAATACATATATTTCATGTCCAATTTTCTAGAGATAATATTTGTTGAATATCATATTAACTGTTTAAAACTGTATCTGGGATTTTTTCTTGTCCTGCAGCAGTATTGTTTTTTAAAGTAGTGCAGGATGAGTTTCTTTTCAAGGTAACCTAAATCCCGCAAGAGGAACTGAGGAGTTGTCTTTTAATAAATAGCTGAGAAAAGAAAAAAAAAATTACTTCCATTAATGTACTGGTTTGGAACTGCAGACTCCCCTGAGTGTCTCTTACATGAAGTTTGCTGTCATGAAGTTACATGAGCTTGGCTTTCCTACATTCTGTTTTGTGGATTCCCTTTGCAGTCATCCACAGACCCTCAAAGTGCCCATCACAGGTCACACACACAAAATTAAATCACTTTATGGATCATCTTGAAGCAGATGTTCTCAGATGTTGGTTTGCACTCAGAGCCATGCTTGCATGCCAACATGGGAGGAAAAAACTCCACAGATACATAAATCCCCTCATTTGGTGTCCTTTTTATACCCTCTTTTTAAGGACACATTGACAATCTGCTTCTTAAATTGTCATGGAACTTGCAACCCCAGCATCGTGGGACTTTGTTATATCTGTGACCTCCATCTGTAGCACTTCCCTCCTGCTCCTGAGCACTTCCATGGATCTTATCCTGTTGCCTTTAAGTCCCACCTACATCATCTTCTCTTAACTCAGTAGCTGGAGGCAGCTACACTTCCTCAGGCTTATTTTCAGAGACTGTGCTTTTTGTTTTTTCTTTGTCTCTTAATCAGGCATCCAGGGCTTTTGGGTTTTTTTTTGGTAAGGGAAAAGCAAACATAGCCAGAGCAAAGCCAGAGGTACAAAATTCGTAAACAGGATACAGATGACAGCAAAACACCTCCCTGTGGTCTCACATTTTATTCTGAAGAGCAAAGAGACAAAGTGGATTTACAGCTCTAAAATTTATGAGGCTTTGCAGAGCCAGGGTGTTGGTAAGAGGCTATGTGTAACCTTGGTGAGCAGCTCTTATTTTTGGCCAACATTTCCAAAACAAGGGAAGAGGAGATATTTCAGTCTGGCTTTGCCTTAGTCAAGTCCCAGTCTCTCTGCTCCATTTGCTGAAGCTGTCTCCACACCACAGCAGCCTCCTCTTCCTCCTCCCAATGAATTTTACCAGCTGAGTCATTAGATCATTAGTTAGCCCTTCAGATCCCAGTTTTTCAGTATTCCCTTCTAGAAAGTGATTCAAACTTTAAAAAAAAAAAAAAAGAAGATGAAAGTTTCCAGGGATGAATGAGCTTCGGTGACTCAAGAGAGAGACCATCCTTGTTGCCTGAATTAAGTTATGATCAACTCAAAAAAAAAAGAAAAAGGGGGGAATGCTTTGATGTCCCCGAGGTTAAAGATCAGGGCTCACGTATCTCCAGCTGAGTGCCTAAATCCTGAAACCAACAGCTTCCATGTGATCTGGGCATTCTTTATATTGTCTGTGCGCTTTGTTGAATTTAAGGTCAGTTAGGAGGATAAACTTGGGGCTTCCACAGCCCTATTATTTCCTCTGGGAACTTGAAAGATCTAAGTCTGGAAATCACTTGAAGCATCAAGGATAGTTTACCCTTTTCAAAGGAGTGCTACTCCTTGTCTCTGCCGCTGACTGTGTGACAAGTCACTTCAGACATCCCTGTCACCAGCCCCCCCTGCTCCCTGGCGATTACACTCTCCGAGGTTTTGGGGACAAGGCTTTCCCTTTATCTGTGTTTGTAGAGGGGAGGCCTCATCTCTAGTCCTGTAGGTAATACAAGGACCATAATACTAATCCTAAAACAATCAGAGGAGTGTCCAGTGGAGAGATCTGTCTGCACCTGAAGATGGAAGATAGTCTACTTACTCTTTATTTAGTTGGTTGTTTTTTGGGTTTTTTTTACTCCTAGGTTCTCTCTTTGGTTTTACTGAATTCAGACTAAGGGTGTAGGTCACTTTATCCAGGTTTTTTGGTTTTTTTTTCTGTTTTTCACAAACTTTCCCTAGCCCCAGTTATTTTTCTTCTCATTGTCTGGATTTCTCTGAAGTCACGGAAGGAAAAAAAAGGAGAACAAATCTTGCCAGCCCCAATAAAGAAACCTGCCTAGCCCAAAGTCCTACTTTACACCTTCAAGAATTCTGAATAAAAACTCTTCCTTTGGAGGATTCTTTAGTGTCCAGTAACTTAAAAGTTCTCCAATAACTTAAAAAAATGTATTTATATGCAAAAATTAGCATCAAATGGAAAGCTGAATTTCTGTCTGAAAGTTCTCTATTTTTTATAAAGCTACAGAACAACATGAAGAGAATACAAGTAAAATACAAGCAATAATATATGCTTTCTAATTTGTCCATTTTGTTAATCTGACAGTATTTCACAATCCCTGTCCTTTTCCATGTTAGGATGGAGAAGAGTTGAGCAAGATGTTTACAGTGGCAAACAAGAAAGAGGAACAGAGCAAGGAAACTCACGTGCAAAATGCAGAAGCTGTGAAAAAGCCCCCATATTTAGGGGCTTTTAAAGCACATTATATGAACCTGTTTCTGAACTTTTGGAAATCGAGACCAGAAACGCACAGCATCCAGCGGCGCTGGGACTAGACGAGGGATTTATTCAGTATCAGATGGTTTTGGTGTTTTTACATCAGTTTTGGGGGCCAAACCCCGGCCCTACAGGGCAGCAGTATCCCGCAGGACACCCAGATCCCGAGAGCAAACAATCCCCTCAGGGAACCAGGATTTCCTTCAGGGCATCTGGACCCCCACAGCACCCGAACCCTATAGGACACCCAGACCCCCAGAGCAAACGATCTCCCCAGGGCACCAGGATTTCCTCGAGGGGATCCAGACCCCCACAGCACTCGGTTCCCCAGGATACCCAGACTCTCAGAGCAAACGATCCCCTCAGGGCACCAGGATTTCCTCCAGGGCATCCAGACCCCCAGAGCACCCGAACCCCACAGGACACCCAGACCCCCAGAGCAAACGATCTCCCCAGGGCACCAGGTTTCCTTCAGGGCATCCAGACCTCCAGAGCACCTGAACCCCCCCCCCAGAACACCAGGATTTCCTCCAGGGTATCCAGACCCCCAGAGCACCCGGGCCCCCTCAGGAACATCCGCGCCCCCTGAGGGCATCCGCTCTCCCCAGGGTGCCCGGTTCCCTCCAGAGCTCCCGGACCCACAAGAGCATCACCTCCTGCCAAGAACACCCGGTTCCCCCAGGGCACTTGGACCCCTCAGAGCACCTGGATCTCTTCTAGATCACCCGGATCCCCCAGGGCACCAGCCCGACCCTCGGATCTGCCCAGCCCGCCGTGCCCGCGCCCCCTCCCCGGAACCGTCTCTACCTGGAGAAAAGCACGGCGCCGCCGGCCGCGGGGTCGTGCCTGAGGAGCCACAGAGCCCGCAGGGCCATGCCGACGGTGGCGGCGGTGCCGATGGTGGCGGTGATGCCGGTGATGCCGCCGGTGCCGATGGCGGCCGGGGAGGAGCCGCGGCCGCGCCGTGACCGCCGGGCGCAGCCCCATTTCCGGCGGGCGGAGGCGGCGCCGCGGCCGCCGCTGCTGCTGCTGGGGCGGGGGACACAATGGGCGGCAGCGGCGGGGCGGCGGCGGCGAAAGGGCGCTGAGGGGCCGCCGCCCTCCTTCTCACCCTCCCTGCGGCCATGGCCACCACGGCCGAGCTCTTCGAGGTGTGTGCGGGCCCCGCGGGCCGGGGGGGCGGGCGGGCGGCGCTGGCCGAGCCGGCTCGCTGAGGGGATGCGGCGGCCTCTCCCCGGGGAAGGGCGGGCGGTGTGTGGGGCTGGGGAAGCGGGGGAGCTGCGGTGCCGCCCCGCGGGGTGCGGTGCCCACCTCGCCCCGCTGCAGGGCCTCCCTCCCGGCCGGCTCCCGGGTGCTGGCAGCGCACGGGTGGCAGGGCCACGCCAGGCCCGGCCCCGCGCTCCTTCTGCCGAACCCCGGCGCGGCGGTGTCGGTGGGGCTGGGGTGGAATAAGGAAATGACTTTGCCCTCCCTTTACCCGCGGTGGAAGCCAGGCACGGAAGGAGAATAGCTCAGCCAAGGCCACGAAGGAGCAGGGCAGGAATAGCAGGACTCTGTCAGATTCTTCCCGTGGAATTACAGCATGCCCGAAGCTGGAAGAGACGCACGGGGGTCATCTCCGTCCTGAAGGGAGCCTGCAAGAAAAAAGGATGGGGGGACTTTTTACAGGAGTGTGTAATGACAGGAGAGGGGGAATGGCTTCAAACTGAAAGAGAATAGGTTTAGGTTAGATATTAGGAAGAGTAATGTCACCCTCTCGACTGTCAGGGTGGTGAGGCCCTGGCACAGAGGAGCTGTGGCTGCCCCTGGATCCCTGGAAGTGTCCAAGGCCAGGTGGGATGGGGCTTGGAGCAACCTGGGATGGTGGGAGGTGTCCCTGCCATGGCAGGGGGTTGGAACTGGATGATCTTTGAGGTCTCTTCCGACCCAAACCCTTCTGTGATTCTGTGACTCCAGCTTCTGGCCTGGACCATGAGCTCTCATGATGTGACCTGGGATAAACAAAAAGTGTGTGGTGTCCCCACTCCCTCTTCACAGGGACATGGTGTCATCCCCAGGTGTTCTGTGTTTGCTCTCCAAGTCACTCAAGAGCTGGTTGTTCTGCTGGTGTTTTATCACTGGGACTCGCTTTGCCCAGCCTTCAGGAAAGGGTCTTCCTGTTTCTCTGGAAGATCCTATATCTGAGCTTTATGTAAATGCATTGTGTGCATTTGAATTTATGAATCACTGTGATGGCACACGAGTGTTATGACTCAGATCTTTTGGTTTGCATGGCTTTAAAAAATAGCAGGACTAAAATCATGTGTTCCTGTAGCTGGATATCAGGTCTTGTACCTTCCCTACACCACTCTAGGAGCCCCTTGATTTCTCAACATGATGACAGTGCCCTTTCTGTTCTTTGTGGGGTGTTGGCTGTGAGGTAACTTGAATGTGGAAAGAAAACTGTGTGTTTTGGCTGCTCTGGGTCGTGCAACAACTTTTTCCATTTTGAATAGCAATGAAGATGAAATTGCAAATTAGGTGAGACTTTTGTCTGGAGACTGGGGCTAGAAATTATGTTTTCCAACATGGAATCCAGTGTTTCTGTCTCTCCTGCTTTCACTTCTCCTTCACTCCAAAGGCAAGAGAGTTTTTGTTGATGTCCACTAATTTAATGTTGCCTACTCAGTTAGTTTGAAATTGCTGCCTTATATAAGAACATAAAAACGTGCTTGTTATGGGAGTAGCCCTTAGCTGTCTGCTGAGGGTGGAATTTGATTACCATCTTTTCATGAGAGTGTGTTCTAAAGTGAATTTCAGTACAGAGATGGGAAATTGTATAGCAGGATCTGTGCTGAAAATGGACACAACATGGACTGAATTATCCCTCACATAACTTAAAGCGTAAGTTTAACAGTGAATACTTCTAACCTGGTTTTTAATTTGGCTGAGCCCAGTGTAGTTTCATTTGTAAACACCAGATCAAACCAGGTTATCACCCACTTCAGGCATATCTCTTATTAAATCAGGAGTATTGGCTGAATGGATGGGATCACGTTTATTCATCTGGAGCCAGAGGGGAGTTCAAAGCTGAAGAAATTGACTGTTGGAGCTCATCTGATAACAGGCAAAGGACTTGCAAATGACATTTGTAATAGCTGATTTTCAGCAATTTCTGCAGAACAGGATAGGAGACTTAAAATAGGAGCTAGGCTGTCAGCTATGAGTAACCCTGTTATCAAGATAGCATTTAAAAAGGCAAATGTGTATGGAAGGTACAAACTAAAGTAAAAACTTTTGGATCTGCGGTGGAACCTGGAAAATCATGTTTTAGAAAGACACTGTTGAACTTCATTTATTCCTTATAAATCAAGTAGTTTATTTTTAGCACACCCTCTGTGGAAAATTGGAAGGAAAAAACCTCATTTTATTTCTCTGTTGATCAATATCTTGCACATAATATCCACTGCAATTATTTCCTAAATAGTACAGAACAGGATTTATATGGTTAAAAAACTGAAGGATAGGTCTCCTGTGTAAGTGTTCTTGGAAAAACAGGTATTTTCCAGGGAGGGAGCTGCAGGTGCACTCAAGGAATATTTAGAGTTGTATAGAGGCATGATGAGGAAGAAAGATTGGCATTAGAATATTTTGGGAGGTTCTGAGGCATCTACATCAGATTTCCTTAGGAGAAGAGGCTTGCAGAAAAACTTTGTAAGTGTTGTTTTACAAAAACGAAAAAATACTCAAAGCCATTATATGTTTGTAGGTGAATTATCTTTTAGTGTGAACATCTGTGGAAGGGAGCAGTGTAGAAAATGTTATCTACACACACAGAGTGTCAGTAAACCCTTTATTCAGGGTTCTTCCATACTTGGCTTTAGTGTCCTTGTAACCAGAGTGGTGCTCCAGCTGAATTACAGGATCTTCAGAGGAAAAATTGTGGGTTTTCATATAAAGGAAGCGTCCTGCAAAGAGCCCTAAGGTAACTGGGAAGCTGGAGGCCTCCCCTGAAGGAAATGTTACTGCACTGAATGATTCATTTCACCTATAATTAAATTACAAAAGTGTTCCCGAACTTTTATATATCAAGATGGCATAAGGAAGAAATTTACACTTGGCATGAAAACGTGGCATTGTGGCTTTTGATGAAAAGGATTCTTGTAAAGGAAACTTCACGTTGTGTAGCAGGAAGGACTTGGTTAAAGAGATGAGTGACTTGCAGGGAAATTGTTTTTATCACCCAGTTATTTCTGAAGTTTAGCCAAGGAGGCTGAGCACAGCGTGGTTATTTGAGTCAGTGTGTGGATGAGGAATTACTGAGTGATAAAATTTCTGCCCTATCAGTGTAACAAAATATATTTAAAAACCTTTTATCTTCTAGTTAGTGGCTGGGCCTGACTGGATAGGGCATCATTTGTTTTTGAGGAAACAGGCCTTGAACGGGCAATATTTGCTTTTCAGCCCTTGGTTTGACTTCTGAAACTAACCCTGTGATGCTGTTTCTCCCCTCCTTATTCCTTGTGACAAAGTTTCAGACACATTGATGCAGTAACCAATGTAATACCTGTTGAGATCCGTTTATTTTTTACTATTTCCATTTTTTAAACCAAGTTTTATCAAAAGCAGTGGTGGCATATTCAGTTGTTTCATCAAATACCGCTGTTAGCCAGAGCCACTCCCAAAAAAGTTGTTTCACACTTTTAGAACTGTTTCTGCTTGTAATTTAACAGCTTTCTATAAAATTCCTGTGTGAATACTTTTCTTACTGGTCTTAGGAGTGCTGATGTTAGCACCTGAACTCTGCTGCTGAAGTGATAAATACTATTTTTATTAATGACAGAAATTGGACTGTGTTTAGAGTAATTTAGTATAAATTACATGATGAAGTGTTGGAGCTGGTGTAAGTGTTAGGCCAGCTAAAACAGGAGGTCTTGGGTTTATAAATGAGGCCTCTGCCTTCAGAAAATGTTGGGTGGAGAAATAATCTGAACTCTTTACCCTTGAGCGGTGTTTTCCTGGAAGAACCAGCAAATATTATGGGAGAAACTTGTGTAACCTTGAGTTTTAGTATCACTCGTGCCCTGTTTTTTCTGCTTGTGGAAATCAAACCCATCCTCTGTTTTTATGCCTTTTTTCCTCATTTTTATCTGCTGTGTTTCTGCAGTTGCAGTTTGATGTTGGGTTGCGTCCAGTGGCGTCTCGTGCTGGGTTTTTTGGGCTGGGTTTTTTGGTCAGTTCTGTGAGTGATGCCATAGTGTGACAGAGAGTTGAACAACTGTAAAAACCCCTTATTTTGCCACATAAGTTTTGTAGGCAGATGGATTCTCTCACGTGTTTTGCTGTGCAGAGAGCTGGCTCGGGTGGTGTAACCTCTCAAATCAGCTGCGGGGTTCAGGCACTTTGGAATGACAAACCACAAACTCAGCTGCAAATCAGGTCGTTTAGAGCCTTTGCAAGCAGTCTGATAACACCTAAACTTGATTTTCCAACTCATCATATTAAAAGCAGCGTTCTCAACAATAAGTATGTAAGCCCAAGAGGTAATGGAGTAATTGTCAACACCATACTTTTGATTATGGTAAAGCTTCTAAACACTTTGAAAACGAGGTGTGAGCACCTGCTGAAGGAACAACCTGCTGTGGCACATTGTAAAGGGTTTTTTTCTTCTGTGGCCAGGAGCCTTTTGTGGCAGATGAATACATTGAACGCCTGGCATGGAGAACACCTGGGGGAGGTTCCAGAGGTGGAGAAGCTTTCGATCCAAAAAGGTAAAAAAAAAATCAAACTGCACAATGGTCAGAGTGGATGTGTCTCTAATTGTACTGTTTTATTCCAGGTGTAATACCAAGCCTGTGGGTAGTGGTGTTGTGTGTCCAAGGGGGTTTTCATGTGGGAGAATTGCTGACATTTGTGAGCATGAGCTGATTATTCAGAACTAATTATTCAGTAATAAGAGTAGGGGAAGTCACTTTCTAATTGAGACCTTTTGAAAGAAGGAGAATTGATGTTGTTTGTGCTTGTCAGACAAGTTCCTAAGTACTGGAGTTGCTGGATTCAAGCATAATATGAGGCTTCACTGCTGTGATAGTTGAGCCTATTTAATGAGTTTCTTACTTTAGTTTCCTGAGCTGCCTTGTTTTAAGACACAATAGTTTGCAAATAAAAGGCACAAAAAGGTAGAACAGCAAGAGAGGCAGCTCTGGGATGAGATCTCAAGATAATCTGACTTACTAAAATGTCAGAAAATTAACCTGACACAGTCAAAGGACATTTCTTCCAGAGCACTCTGGCTCTTTGGAGGTATGTGAGAAGAGAAAGGATATTTTTGAATTTCTGTCAAGATGCTGAACCCTTGGCATTCAGTCTGGGGCCCGTATCTTCTGCAGAGCTTTACTGATTTAAGCAGGAAGAAGCCTGGAAATATAACAACAATTGTTCCCTGGAGCTCTTTCTCCAGGATTGTGCCCAGTATATACATTAGGGTAGTTCATGATTTGCACCAATTCCTATTCAGTTTAACAGAATTTCTGCCTTTCTGCTGGTTTGCTCGTGTGAACTTCTGTGAGGCACCTTCATATTTTTCAGGACAAGCAGGCAAAACCTGCAACAGTAAATATTTGTTCTTGTGGCATCTTCTAGTAGCAGGGAGCCAAAATTATTACTGAAAAAGTAACAGATCTTTTGGTATCTATATTTTTTCTTTTCTGTTTTTAGAATATACAGCTTTTGTTTGCTAGAAAGAGTATTGGAGTCTTTATTTCTCTTCTGAAAACCTGACCAGCAGCTGCCTCTTCTGCTTCTTTCCTTTCTCAATATATTGAGCAGTGTTGCTGAATAAGTGCTGACTTGACACAAGCCCTGTTTAAAAAACAAACCCCAGCCTGAATCAGTTTGTTAAAATTAATAGAGAGTGTCTGCATTTCTCCAGGCTTTTGTTTGCAAGAATGCCTTGTGTCACTGCTGTTTAAATTTGATTGTTGTTGTGAATGATGTTTAAATATGATTTTCAATATAATTCTGTAAACTTACCTGTGTTCCTTGTGGTTTTCTGTGGATTCTGCTGCAATGTGCTTGCTCTTGGGCTTCTGGCAAGCAGGGAGTGGAGGAAAGGAGTCACCAACATCTGCCTCAGTCCAGTTTTCTTTAAGAGGTGGTGCCTTCAAGTAACTGACTTAGCTAAAAGACTCTTCTGACATTAAACCTGGACAGCAAAGCTCTGAAATGTTTCAGATGTTTTCAGTTCTTACCATGAGTTGTATGGCTGTGGAGGATCTGGGAGTAATCCATTCCTTGACCAGTGACTGGGATATTTAGGAAAGTAGGAGCTGAAAATATGACTGAAATGGGACAGAATGGACAAAAACAGGAATGAGAAGAGAGAGATGTTGAGAATAGAATGAAAGGATCAGAGGGAATTCCAGAATGCATTCAGATGTACTGTGATTGGGAGGAGTAAAATGTGAGTCTGAAAGAAAAGTTAATGATGGGAAAGGGCAGAAAAAAACCCCTCTAAAATGGGTGTAGATGTAGGAAGAAGTGAAGTCAGTCAGAACAGCATTATGAAATTATGGCTGTGTCAGTTACTTATTAATAGTTACTTATTGTAATGCTGATTTCCAACTTTACAGTAACATGTACAGTAGAGAATATTTTTCTGTTGTATCCCTTACACTGAAGGGATGTAGTAGCCTAAGCTTTCTTTTCCCATATGAGACTTATTTAGGGAAGATGGGGATGTAGGGATTTCTCTGTCTGTGGCAGAGCCATGTGTTGAGTGATTGATATTTTGGTGTTTCTCTCTCTTTTGGCCCACCATGCACAGAGTCTTTATGCTGTCATAGAGTGGTACAACTACAACCAGGGTGTTGTAGTTTAAAACAAAATTTAGAAACAGAATTTTTCTAAAATATTTAATGTTGTATATAATAATATTATTATTTTCTGAATTCTTTAAATTTGTTTATTTATTTAAATTGACAATCTAGAAACATTTCTAAGTTGGAAGTGGTTCGATAGCCTTATATGCAAGTTGCTTTTTTTTTTTTTGAAGTGTTATAAACTCTTCAGAAGACAGTGTCTTTCAAACTAAAGTCTGTTTTCCTGTATTTTATTCTAAATCAGATTATTGGAAGAATTTGTAAATCATATTCAAGAATTACAGGTAATGGATGAAAGGATTCAGAGGAAGGTGGAGAAACTAGAACAACAGTGCCAGAAGGAAGCAAAGGAATTTGCCAAGAAAGTACAAGAGCTGCAGAAAAGCAACCAGGTAAATCCAAAGGGTAGGGTCAGTGGGAAGCTGTGCAAGTTTTCAAACCATCCTGTGCTCCTTTAACTTTTTTTGGTACAGAGAGTTGCTGTTTGAGATAAGAATAAAGAGGGTTTGATGACAATTTCTCCTGTCAAAGAGGCTTCTCTGCATGTTCCATTAATGAGAGTTAGCAATGCTGAAAGTGGGGAGGCTTCACAACAATTCAAAGGAAGACACTAAACTTGGTTTGGGTTGTGTGTAATTAATAAGTTAGCAGTTCTGAGATGCAGCACCTGCATTCACTGGGCTTCTTCCTGAAGGAAATCTTGTGTTTCCTGAAGTCCATGAAATGGAAATCATGACTTTAGTGTCTGTGTTCTCCAGGTTGCCTTCCAACATTTCCAAGAACTGGATGAGCACATCAGCTATGTAGCAACTAAGGTCTGTCACCTTGGCGACCAGCTGGAGGGGGTAAACACGCCAAGGCAACGGGCTGTGGAGGCTCAGAAGCTGATGAAATACTTTAATGAGTTTCTGGATGGAGAGCTGAAGTCTGATGTTTTTACAAACTCTGAAAAGGTAAGAGCTGTCAGCGGGATGAAAGCAGTTCAAAGCAATAAGCGGGACTGCCCTAATTACAAGCTGCTACCATGACTTACCATGGTCAGACTTCAAACCACTGAGTGACTGACTTGTTAAAGTTTCATTGTTCTGAAATGGAAATTAACAACACTGGGCTGCAGATTGCTGATAAAGCATTTGTATTCAGCGATGCTTAATGTGGCAATGTTGGCAGTTTTTCATTTTATGAAATTATCGGAGATTTGGGGAACGCTGGGAGGGCAACTTTGGAGTGCAATACAATATCTGCCTCTTTCCTTTGAACCCCTTGCCTCAGATCCATCCTGTAAAGCAGAACGTTTCTGAATGCAACTTCTTTGTGCCACTTTGCTCTGTTGGGTCAGTCCACTGGCCTTGGATACCTTTTTGTCACAGCATGCCTTTGGGCTTTGTATAGTCCTGTGGTTATGTCTCCACCCTTGGAATTTAGAGGAACCAGGCAGGAAAACTTCAAAGAAATGTTCAAGCATTTTGTTTTTCTTGTGCTTCAAGAGTATGTTCATGAAGCAAATACAATCTGAGTGGTGTGACAAACAAGAAATAAACTGAAGGAAAAGAATCCAGCTCTAAGCAAAAGGACACGTTGGATTTCCCAATGCAGTTTAAGTAAAGTTGTTGGTTTGGGTTTGTTAGGTGTTTTTTTTGTGTGTGATGTATCCTGAAGAATCTTCCTTCCCTCCTTAAATTCTGTGCAGTGGTTGTAGTCAGGAAAAAAATTATAATATGTGGAAACAGCAAAAACTTGATTTGCACATTCAGCAGAAAAATATGTGCTTGAAATGCAGCTCACAGAAGACCTGAGAACAGGTTAATAGTCACCCCCTCCCCACTGAGCTGGAGGTATCTCTCAGGGAAATGAAAAGCTAATCATTTTATATAGTTGTATTCCCAAGGAGTCACTTGCACAGTGACTTTGGATTCATGGTCTGTGGATATATGGTAATTACCAGTTTTGATAGCTTGCCCTAATTCAAGAGGGAGCAGAGAAAAACTTCCCTGATTTCCAAGGGAAACAGAAAGCTTTCACCATACTGGAAGTTCTTCTATGGACAGCCTTTCCCAGAGCTGCATAATTTTTTTTCTTTT
Organism: Phylloscopus whistleri; assembly: GCA_017589585.1. Taxonomy (NCBI): domain Eukaryota; kingdom Metazoa; phylum Chordata; class Aves; order Passeriformes; family Phylloscopidae; genus Phylloscopus; species Phylloscopus whistleri. The sequence goes on from JADMLD010000529.1 coordinate 3,388,887, forward strand.
TTCCTAAGGAGTAATAAAACATGCATTTTACAAATAATTACTGGCAGCATGGTGAATAACAAAACATAAGTTAGAAAGTGATGTGTTGTCTGCTCAAGAGGCTCAAAGAATTCAACTTTCACTTCATTTGTAAATTAAAGTTTCATGATACATCCTGTTGGAGGACTAGAAAAATTTGGTAGATAAATAGGGTAAACCTGGAAATTTGTTAACAAATGAATCTCTGTGCACCCCAAAGAATAATAAGATACTCATCAAACCTGGAGGAAGACAAATGTAATGCCTTAAGTCTTGTGCCAGTCTGCAGGGGAAGGGTGTGGGAGCACAAGAATTTCTGGATACAAGTGATCTTACTGAGGCTAATTTCAGCCAGGTGGCTTCTTTAACTTTTTGCCTCCTAGTTTAAACAATAACTTAAAGAAGTGTTTGTAAAAGAGCCTGCCTGGACAGGAGCTGTTACATCTTAATGCATCTTTGTGCTAAAAATACTTCTAAAGTATGAGATGATAACAAATATTCTTAAATGTAAAACCTTAGTTCTTTGTCAGTGTCTTCTGATCTTCAAACTGATGGGGGTTTCAGGTAATGTTGTGGAGGATGTTATGATTTTTTTGTGCTCTGCCAGCCCTCACAAGTGTGGACTTTTCTTTGAGACATTGAGGGGATACCGTGAAAGGAGAGGCACAAAAAAGAACATGGTAGAGTTATGTTCTAATTGATACTTTTCTCAATAGCGTGTGTTCTTAAAATCTGTTGGATTCCTTTCTTTCCCTGCACTCCATTTGTTGCTTCCCACTTTCTTGCAGCCATACTGAGCAATTTCTGACTTACCTCTGTGAAGGTTTTCCTTGCTGGCTTCTCCCTTTCTGTGCATTGTGTCTTCACCCTCTGAATCCTTATCATTTCCCTTGTGCTGCTAGCTAACCAATCGTTCTCCTGTGATGAAGATTCTTGAAGTGAGCAAATCACTCCATTCAACACAATTAAACTATCAAAATGATCAGCAGCTGATTTGTTTATCATGCAGTAACATTGTCCTGCTTAATATGTTTACTATTATTCTTGTGTCCAATTCCCTGTTTATGTTTAAGTATTCTGTACTTAATATTATTTCATTATGTCTTTTCACTTGTGCATGTTTCGTGTTAAAATTCTCCCATGCCATTATTTCTCTGTGATTTTTCAGTTGGTTTTTTCTCACATATATTATAGCCTTTAAGTTGTATTTTACAAAACTGATATTTATTTTGGTTTTAGTGGTTTACAGAAGCCTGATTCGATTAAAAATTAAAGATGTCCGGGTTTAAGCAGAAAGCGTGGAGAATTGATTTGTCATGGCTTCTCTTGTGCATAGAAAAAGTCCTGAATTCAATAAAATCTAAGTTAGTTAACAGCTATTGTGTGAAGAGGAGACAAAGAAAATGTTGTGTTTGTGGAATTTCGTGGTTGTTTTTTTTGTTTGTTTGTTTTGATTTTGTAGCTTTGGTGACTAACTGCTCATATATAGAAAATTCTATTGATCCCAGTTGTTAGGTATTAATGTTGCTCCAAGCTAATAGAAATAACTGCTCTTTCATTGGATTTATTTGAGGAGTGTAGCAGCTTCTGCCTTAAGAGGCTATTGTAAGCTGACAGTTCAAAACATAAGCTGCTCTTAATAGTCAGAATGGATACACTTTGAGTGCCCCTATTTTTGCTGAACAACCAGCCTGGTGTGATGCCTGTGCTCTCTATTCTTACCTGTGTGTCTGCTTCTATTCTTGAAAAGTTTTAATCCAGCCTGCTCTAAGTGGTGGCAGAATAGGATTTCATTACTTCCTTCCCTCTCACTTCAGCTCCCTGGATCATCAGTAATTGGAAGAACAAGATAAACTGCATATTCTCCATGTTCTCCATTGTGTCAGCTTATAAAGCTTTTTGTCATCAAATAATTCAGGTTGCAAGAGAGCTCTGAGACCCTCAAATCCAACCTTCCCCCAGCACTGCCAAGGCCACCACCCATGTCCCCAAGTGCCACATCCACATGGCTTTTAAAGCCCTCAGGGATGGGACTCCACCACTGCCCTGATCAGCTGTGCCAGTGACAAGCCTTTCCATATTTTTTTTTCCTAACATGAATCTAAACCTCTCATGGCACAGCTTGAGGCTGTTTCTTCTTGTCCTGTCCCTGTTCCCTGGGAGCAGAGCCTGATCCCCCCTGGCTGTCCCTCCTGTCAGGAGTTGTGCAGAGCCACAGGGTCTTCCTGAGCCTCCTTTTCTCCAGGCTGAGCCCCTTTCCCAGCTCCCTCAGCTGCTCCTCCTCAGATCTGCTCCAGCTGTGTCAGTCTTGGCCCAGCCAGAACTGCTTAAATCCACACAAGTTCAGTTGCAACCAGCTGCCTTCCCCACACTTTAAAATTTGTGTTTTCCATCATTTTATTCAGCCTAACAAAGCAGTCACTAAGGCACGGCTTAAATGCACTTCCTGTGCTGACTGATGGTGGAAGAATAATTGATAAAAGGTTCTGCTGCCCAGAGCAGAGCACAGATTTGCATGCTGTGTTACCTGTTCATTAACTTTTGTATTCATGCAGCTATTCTTATTTTGTAGCTGTGTAATTACCTGACTCCCATCTTGATTTTTGCTTTGAACCTCAGAGTTTATAATTTCTAATACATTTCTTCTTCTTTGGGAGAATGCTCTGCTTTGATCCCCTTCTTCCCCTTTCCATGCCAAGCAAGGTCATGGCTTTTTTTTGGTATGAGCTGTTTGTCCAGACATCTCACACACCTCCACAGACATCCCCAGTGAGAACATGTAATGTGACTTTTCTTCATATTTTGACCTGTATTGCTTTATCTTAAAGAAAAGTACCTTAAGCATCTTAAAACTACATATGGGAACTTGAAGGGGCTGATCTCTTCCACGGGTCTGTCAACTCAACCAGCTTTAGAGATAGGAACTTTGTGTATGAAAATTGGACAGTGCAGGGGGAGGAAAGGAGCAGCCCCAAATCAGACCTCCTTTAATGACTCTATCATGTTTTCCTCTCACCAGATTAAAGAGGCAGCTGATATTATTCAGAAACTGCATTTGATTGCACAGGAACTGCCTTTTGACAGGTAAAAATCTATCTGAACATCTTTTTAAGAAAGTAAATCTTGGCACAGCTCCGATTTTCCTGATGCTTCCTCTTGTCTCCCCTTTTGGTGCTATGCTTAGTTGATTCACGGAGCTTTTGAGCTGGATTGTGTGCTTATTTCTCTCTCCTCTATTCTCAAATTTGTGTTCACGCACTCGTGTTGTAGGATCATCTTTACATACACATCCTAAACTGCTTAACAGACTTTTAATGGGATAATTTTGCTTTGCTGACTTAATGCTAGATTTGAATTAGATGCTTGTAGGTTTTTAGGGATATAAAGCGGGGAACTTTTCTGTCGTCTTTGTGCTGCATGTTTTCATTTTTAAGCAGAGTGCCTGCTGTTCATGATCCAGGATGCCTGTGATTTCCTCATGTGACGTGGATTTGAATTTAATCGTGCTATTTTTTTTTTGTTGTTAACAGGTTTTCTGAAGTAAAATCAAAGATAGCAAGTAAGTTATCTATCCAGTTCAATCCGTATTGCTGTATTTGAATTGTTAAAGATGATTAAAGAAGTAAGCAATACTGTCAGTATTAGGGGTTTTGCCTGAATTACGTAGCCTGATGGGTTTTTGTTGTTATCCCCTTTCCTCCCCAGGTAAGTACCATGATTTAGAGTGCCAGTTAATTCAAGAGTTTACCAGTGCTCAGCGCAGAGGAGAAATCTCCAGAATGAGAGAAGTAGCAGCAGTTTTGCTTCACTTTAAGGTAAAAACTGAGGGGTTTAATTTATAATACATGAATAAAACCGACCCAGGGTACAATAAGTGCCTGTTTTGAGTGAGTGTATTTGCGTGGGCACAGCCCTCCTGTCAGATAATGGGTAATAACTTCAGGACTGAGGGGTTCAATCTGAAATCAAGTGCAGGGGAATAAAGGAGGCAGATGAGGGGGATTGGGGGCAGCATCAGTGGAGAAGTTTCTGAGATAATCTCTTCTTGCATGGGTGTGACCTGACTTTCATGCTTGAGAAAGAATGTTGAAACTTGAGGTATAGATCCACGCAGGGTGGTGGTAAGTGGAGTTATGTTAGATATGTAACAAAAATGGGTTTGGAAAAGTCTGTGCTTTGAATGAATTCTGTTTGTTTTTTTTCTTAAGGAAGTTTTTCACAGGCATTGTATTTCCTTGATTTCATTTTGTACTGAAAGCATGAACAACCTCCTCTAACACTGAGTTGTTTTGCTCCTTCCACAGGGCTATTCCCACTGTGTTGATGTGTACATAAAACAGTGTCAAGAGGTAATGCACTTTGCTTTACATCATTTGTTTATTTACATTACATTATTGATCTATTTGGTCCTATAGGTTGTTGTAAATATATTCTAAAATGTGTTTCTCCATCTCTAGGGTGCATTCCTGAGGAATGATGTCTTTGAAGATGCAGCCATTCTCTGCCAGAGAGTGAATAAGCAAGTTGGAGAAATCTTTAGCAATCCAGAGACTGTGCTAGCCAAACTCATTCAAAATATCTTTGAAGTTAAACTTCAGGTATTTCACATTTTAACATGTTGAAGTTCATTGAGGAACCTCTTAATAAAAAACATTTTATCTAGTTATAGCAATTAATGAGAAATTTACAGTATTTGTAATCTTTGTGTAAGGGTGTAGAATCAACTCATTGCTCTGTAACAATTCAGACAGATTATCAAGCCCATATCAAATAAATCTGCTTGTGCTCTGAATGCAGGGTGGCTGCAAATACTCAATATGTAAAATTATTAGGGAATTGCTGTGTTCATTGGGTAATTCATGAGATGGCATACCCAAGTTTGATTTCTTCTCTATGCCCCCTACCAAGAATATGTCAGAAACAGAACTTTTACATTTCATATCTTTAATTTGCTCATTCTTGGATTTGGGTGTTGTGTGTGAGGTTAACACTGAATAAGTGAAAATAATTCCTGTTGTGAATACTTGCAGGTATGTCTTGCAGCTAATGCAATATTTATGAAAATCTAGAATAATTGAAAATACTAAGTTTTTCATCCTGCAAATACACTCACTTAAGTTCTTAAAGTCAACAGCATGACTTTCCTTGCAAAAGACAATTTCCCTGTAGATGATGTTCTTATAATGTAGAGTTTGAGCTTGTGTTTCAACCCCAATTTTGTGTGTCAGTTTTGAATTAGTATTTTATGGTAAATAATAGTTTTGTCCAACTATTCAATGATAAGAAGGCTCTAAGCTTGTATCTGCTTTGTGTATGTATTATGATAAGCAAATATGTAACCATTTCCTTTGCCTGCTGTCAACTGCTGAATGCCCTGAGGCCTCTGGTGCTTTTGATTCTTAAAGTGAGGGGATTTGGTGGTAGTTGGTCAGACATATTTTCAAAGGCATCTGTCTTTTGTCTTTGCTTCACACGTTACTGTTTTGTATTATTAAATCACCTTCTTCTACAGGTGTGCTTAACCCTCTCTGTGGATAATGCAGGAAGTGTAAATTAGAGGTTTAAAAACAAAGAGAGATGAAATTTCCTGTAGTGAGATCTGCACTTTGCAGGAAATTCCATATAATCTAGGAGGTAGGGAGTATGACCTGTGGTTGTCAGTTGATCTTCTAACACATGTACCAAATTTTGCAGAGTTATGTGAAGGACCAGCTGGAAGAACATAGAAAATCAGATGCAGAGCAGTATCTTAAGAATCTCTATGATCTATATACAAGGTATTTATATATCAATGATGAAATAATTGATTGAAGCTATTGGAAAATAAACAGATTTATTGTCAAGAAAAAGAGCCAAAAATGTAAACTTCTCATAAAAGCTGAACATTTTTATGTCTATTAACCTTTACAGTGATGGGTTTCCTAAGGAAAATTTAAAATGGCCATTATTGTTTTCAATGGGTATTATGGTGATCTTTAAGAGTAATTTTAAAACTGTGCAAAAGCCAGTCCTCCCCATCTCACTGGCAACTTGATTGCAGCAGTGCTGTGTGTAATTAAACAAGAATTATGTGAAATTCTTTACTTAAATGTGAAACTGCTCCAAGTCTTAATCACCATCAGGGTTCTGTTGTGCTGTGTACTTTACAAACATGTAATGCTGTAATTCATCCACATTCAACCTTTTCCTCCCCTTCCCTTCTTTGTTTCTTTTGCATAAAGAACCACTAATCTGTCAAGCAAATTGATGGAATTTAACTTGGGTACTGATAAGCAGACTTTCTTGTCTAAGCTTATCAAGGCCATTTTCATTTCCTACTTGGAGAATTACATTGAGGTGGAAATTGGCTATTTGAAAAGTAGGAGTGCTATGATTCTGCAGCGCTATTATGATTCCAAAAACCACCAGAAGAGGTCCATTGGCACTGGAGGGTAAGTTCCTTTTGGGGAGTTTGAGAATTTTGAAGTGGAGGGGAGGTGGTGAGGGGAGAAAGGCTGTATTTGCCATGTCAGATGCACAGTGATGAACTGCCAAAGACCTACAGCTTTTTATAATTTGCTTTCACTTTGTGTTCTGCTCAAAAGTGTGTTGCTCTCAGTACATGTGAAATGTACTCAGTGCATGGTATTTGTACCTACTGGAAATGAAAAATACCAGTTAAACCTATGTTTCAACTTAGGATCCAGATCCACAAAAGGACTGAAGCAAAACTAAGGTACCTAAAGCATGTATATGTGTGTATCTAAAAGCATACATTTTTTTTCACCTGCCCAGGTCTTGTGGTCCCCTCCCAAGACCTAGGAAGGGGAAAAGACCATAGCAATGTCAGTGAGAAAGCTCTTAGTGAGCCCAGAAGATGCAATGGACTTAGAGAAAGGTAAAACAAGACTTCATTATCCTCAGGGTAGAAAAACTTATGAAGGAGTAGTGAGAAGTGGGATAGGAAGTATTAAAACCTGTGTGAAGCAGAAGTGCTAAGGCTACTGCACCTTTCAAAGAGCTGCTGGGTTCAGTGTGTCAGGAATGAGAAATGATATGGAAAAAGCAGCAGTGAAGTAATTAAAAAAAAAAAAAAAAGCAAAGATGAAAATTTAATTTTCTTGGGGAAAATTAAATTTATTGTAGTGCGTAACTGTGTGGGTTGTTTTATGCATGGAAATGTGTCGAAGCATGCTTGACTAAATAAAGGACTGCTGAGATAATGGATGAGGATGAGAGGATTTGTGGGTGTGGATGAGATAGGAAGCTCTCATTAGTATTTGGAAAGTGCAGTGTGACAGAGTGGATGGAGGCTAAATTTGTCCACAGGGCAGCAGTGCTGTAGGATTCCAGTGAAATCACTCATCCCACAAGGGGAACAGCTGCTCCCGTGTGTGAATGTGCCATTCCAGAACACAGTTGACCATGGAATCAGAGGTGGTAGTTTTGCATTTACTGGCAATTTTTGTTTTTAAAGCTTGCAAGACTTGTCTTAATGCTTGCACATCCTAAACTGTGTCTTGGGTCCCGTTTTTTGAGTTAACAACTAAGAGATCCTAAATTGTTGTTGAGTTTTAGCACCGAAATTTCCACCTGGTGAAATCTTCTTGGGGTCTGTCTTTGTTCCAGCATTCAAGACCTCAAAGAGAGACTGAGGCAACGAACAAACTTACCCCTGGGGCCAAGCATTGACACACATGGGGAAACTTTCCTGTCGCAAGATGTGGTGGTTAACCTTCTGCAAGAAACCAAACAAGCTTTTGAAAGATGTCACAGGGTAAGTTTGCTTCCTGTCATCTCCCTTAGCTGTAGGATTTTGTGTGTGAGGTGAAGTTTTGAGCTTAAGTTTTTGGTTGAGGTGTGATAGGAAGAGGAAAGGACATTTTCAAATTGTGTTTGTGTTTCTCTTGTTTTTTTCATGGAAATGGGGCCACAGTGGAGGCTGAGGGTTTGTTTTTCCATGTGGATCTAGTTGTAATTTGTGAGTATTAATGCTGGCTGTTTTTGGAAGAAGTGGGGATGGTTAATCTTACTGGCTGCATTGCTTTTCTTACTAAATTAGACCCAAAACCTAAGAAACCTTAGTGTGGTTTTCTTTTCCTACTATAAAAATACACTGAATAGTTCAAGAGTTGTTTTCCTGCCTGAAGTGTAATTTCTTCATACATTAGTGAATAATCACCAGTAAAATCCTGAGAGGAATAGTCTTAACCATTATTTACCTCGGAAACCCTCTGCAGTTCTTTAAATGCTTCAGTCTAACATGAAAAAGGTATTTTACTTCTGATTAAATTGCTGGTTTTACTGCCTGTCAGTCATATTTGTCTGGTACTTGGTGTAAATGAAAACACTTGAAATTTAATTGCAGACTTAAACGTGATATTTTTATTAGTTAAACACACTGATTTCTAGGAAGTTTTAACATTCTCAATGATCTTAGGGCAGAAAAACTTCAGATATTTAGATGTTTTATTATTTTATAAACTTAATGGGGCCAAAGATAGGACTGGGTGGAGACACAGGACTGTTACCTGCACACCCTTGGGATCACCACCTTCCTCAGGGTGAGAATCAGTGACTGTAAGGCAAGCAGGCAGATCATTATTTTTCTCAATGTCATAGTTGCTAGAAGCAGTTGTTAAATTTATGATATAAACTGGTTTTTTCCACATGTGCACGACCTTTTGTTTCTGCCTTTCTGTTGAGATCAGATTTACTATAAATGATTTTAAAATAATTTTATTTGAGTGGAAACCCCAATGGATCTTGGCACGTAAGGAGATTTCCAGAATTAGGGTTTTAGAATTTAGGGGTTTGTGGTCAAAGCAGTTCACTGTGCAAAAGATAAGTTAGCCCCTGGCTAACTAATTGTGGTATTTATGTCACATAGCAGATGTGTCAGGGTTCTGCCAGCTGTGACTGCTTTAGGAAAAAGAAATTGGTAATTCTGATGTAGCCATATATTGAAACATTTCACTGCTTGGGAGTCTCTGTTGTTGGGTTTTGAGTTTTTGGGGGGGATATACAGCAGAAATATTTGTGAGTGTTGTGTAAATTACCTGGAGTTGGAGCAGTAATCTTTCTTCCTTGAAGCTTTATAAAAGTCTTCACTTAATTCCTTAGGAACCAAAGCTGGTTTTCCTAGGTACAAAAGCCCTGTCACGTTTTTCTTTAGAAAAGGGATTTACTGACAGGTTGCTGTCCAAAATCCCACGTTGCTTACAGCTCATCAAAGTCCAGATGCTGAGTGTAAATGTGGGCAATGCTGCACTTAATAAAAGTGTTCATGCTCCATTGACTCCAGCTGAACTGTGCTAAATGTAGCCCAGGTTCAGCTGCATTATTTTTGCTCCAGTGATAAAAGAACACAAACTGGAGGTCCAGCTAACCCAGTGTCCTGCTTCTCACTGTGGCCAGTGCCAGGAGAGTATTAAAAGAATAAAAATACAGGGTATGCATGGAGTAATCTCTTCTGTGTGCATTTTCCCAGCGTCCAGTGGCATGCAGGTTAGATTGTTCCTGGGATTGTATCTGGAAAACTGTTGTAAGGACTATAAATTAATATCCTCTTTTATTGTTACTCTTGTTATTATTATTAGAAACTGTTAATACTTTTGTTTATTGTAGCATTCTGTGGCAGCTTCAGTTTACCTGTAAATGCTGAAGGGTTTATTGATATTATAGGCTGTTCCTGAATAATTCTCTGTATGGATACTTTCCATTTCGAGTAAAATTCCAATTATTCTGGAATACTTGTTACATGTTAAGCTTATCCCCTATGCAATATCCAATAAACTTTCAAATCCATGTAGAACTGACCTTTAGGATATTTTTTTTTTCTTTTTCTTTAAAGCTCTCTGATCCCTCTGACTTACCCAAGAATGCTTTCAGAATTTTTTCTATGCTTGTAGAGTTCTTATGTACTGAACACATCGATTATGCATTAGAAACAGGCCTTGCTGGTGAGTACAGTATTTCCTGGGCATTTCATCTCCTTGGCCTTTCTGTGCACATGATCTTTGCTGTGCCTTATTGATTGGCCTTGTTCAGGATGTGTTGGTTAAATTAAATCTGTTTTGTGTGTTTGGGGGTCGACATTTAATGGCTTCTGAAGTGTAACTCTCATTTGGGGAATTGATGCACAGATGGAAACGTGCCTCTGTCTTTAGAAACATTTTTATCACAGAGATTGGGACATCAGCCTTCCCTGCCTCTGTATTCTCTGTCATAACAGGAGAATATTTTTGCATTAAATCTTAATGTTTCTAGGAATTCCATGCTTGTTTATATATTTGTGTGCTTAGAGTGACAGTAAATAAGAAAACTGCTTGTTTAAAAAAGTTAAAATCTTGACAGTGAGAACCTGTCTGTCTTGTAAGACAGCATCAGACTCACATTCTGAAGGAGTTTTTAAATTGACTGCTCTGTTTTGCTTTCAGAAATGTTTTCAGTAAGGTATTTCTGTGCTTTTGCTTGTTACCAATATGAGCTATGAGAAGGATTCTATATATGGCACCATGGTAAATTTTTGAAACTCTAAGCCTGTGATTTAAGCATTCATGGAAGAAATCTGCATATTTAAAAAGTCATCATGCTAATTATAAGAACTGCATATCATTACAATTCTAATGAAACCTTCTTTGCTTTAGGCATTCCCTCTTCTGATTCAAAGAACGCAAATCTTTATTTCTTGGATGTTGTCCACCAGGCCAATACTATTTTCCATTTATTTGACAAGCAGTTCAATGATCATCTGATGCCATTGATCAGGTACCTTTGTTTTGATTAACATTTCCTCTGGTCTTTTTTTTTTTTTGGCAAAGAAAGCAATTTTTTTTTTTCATTTCTCATCTCTGTTAAGAGGAGTTTATGCTTGGAGTAGTTCAACTTGATATTGTGGAAGATAAAATACTGTTGTGGGAGAGGGGAAAAAGGGAAGTTTAAATAAATGGGTTCCTTTGGAAACAAATGGGAGAGGGTGAGTTCCAGGAATATTGATAGGAAGGAAAGACATGCTGCTCCTTGGAGATTTTGCTGCTGCATTCCAGGTGGGACTCAAGGGGGGTTGTGGCTGTGCCCTTTTCCTGCTGGGGTGGGAAATCTTCACTAGATCCTGTTGGAAGCTGCAAACCCAGCAGACAAATTCATTTTGATATTTTAACACTCTCACACACCTTCTGTGCTGTTGCAGTTCTTCTCCTAAATTATCTGAATGCCTTCAGAAGAAAAAGGATATCATAGAACAAATGGAAGTGAAGCTGGATATGGGCATTGATAGGCAAGTAGAGATTAAAACTTTCTGTTAATCTTTTAAACCACACCTTTGTCAATTATGTTAACTGGCCTTTTAAGCATGAATTATTGCTGAACTCAAAATTGATATTTTAAGGGTTTTTTTTAAACAGATAAACATAAATTATTGTGCATAGGAAATTTAGATTTTGTGTGGTTAGAGGGTCATGTTTTCCATGGCAGATTTCTGACCCATAAATGAATTCTGCAAGGATGTTAAAGGATTTTGTTTATGTTGAAAAAATGCAATAATTCACTGTTACCTTATTGTCTCAGACTGGTGTTTTTCTACTTTGAAAGAGGGAGAAATGATGATTGAAATAGGTTAAACACTTGCAGGATTTCCATTAGGAGCAAGGTTTGACAAAAATAGGTTAAATGATTTGCTGGGATCTGTGCAGTGCTATGGATTAGACCGAGTCGTGGAAGTCTGGAGACCTGGAATAATTTTGATTCTGACATTGACTTGCTTTGAGGTTGTGACTCATTTAATCTTTTTTCTATTTCTCAGAATAAAAATGAGGGGATAGCTATAAAAATTGCAAATTAAAATCACAGCTGTTTTGCAGCCGAGGAAAATAATAAACTAACGAGCTGAATATGAGGAAATGGAGCTGTTGTGTGATGCCCTACTTTTGATTTGGTGTATTATTTTCTGCCAGTGCAAGGAGAAAGGTGGAAATAGGGGATGTGAGGTGGCAATTGACATTTTAGCTGCTCCTGCTGCAGGTGACCTCAGAGGTTTAAACACAAAGTTGGAAATACTTGAAGCACTGAGGCCATAAGCTTAGATCTAGACAGATACAGGTCAGTCATCAGTATCACAATGGTTAGTGTCTGTTTGTGTTAAATGATTCATCTCTTAAAGACTTAGGAGAACAAGTTCTTGTCAGAGGACAGTACATTCAGTGGTTTGTGGTGAGGAGTTTAAAAAAAATTGTGTTACAGCACATAAAAAAGAGAGATTAGTTCTGAGATGAACATTACATGTAAAATGTGTTTGTGAGGCTGTTTCATGCTGCTTTGTTGTGCCACTGATGCTGTTGAGAATTGATTGTCTTGCTTAAAGAAATGAGTTCAAAAAAATAAAGCAAATTTTTGAAACGTTGATGGTTTCAGCTTTATCCAATCTGGAAAAGTCCAAGTGCAGCTTCTTGAAAACCATTCAGGGCAATTACCTACCTCAGTAAAAGTGATTTATTAGCCAAACAGAATTAGTTCAACTGGCTTTCTCTCAGTGTGTATTTTGTGTAAACAGCCTTCTGGGAGTATTTATTCCAAATGGAAATTGAAGAGAATGCAAGATATTATTTCTTTAAATTTCTGTTGGTATGTGGAGTGTGGAATGAAGTAAATCTGAAATACAAGCCTGAGCTCTATGCATAGGGAAAAAAGGAGTTTTTTCCCTCTCTGGATGCTTGTATTCTTCTCCACCCCACTCCAGCCTGAATCCTTCAAGGCCTGGAATGTCCTTGACAGTTTTTTCTGGGAAAGTTGGGAGGATGAGGGGAGTGAAGGAAAGGGGAGGGGAGGAGCAGAGAGCCAGGGGGATGCTCCTGGCTAAGGTGGGCCAGGAGAGGTTTGCAGCCTCTGTCACCTGCTTTCCTGTTTGACCTTTGCTTTGGACTCAAAGGAAAGCAGGGCCTTGACCTTAGATAATGTTCTGAACAGATAAATCCTATAAAGGAGAAATAATTGATACTGTAAAACTCCATTAGATTTCTGGGAACAAGAGAAATACCAAGCTCTGGCAAAGGAAGAAGTTTCTTCTTCCTCCTCACTCTTCCTTCATTTTCCAAGTGTTTTCTGATGCTTGCTTCTGACTAATATATGCAATGAGATCTAATTCTGCTAAACTCCTTGGAATGCTTCCCTTGGATTCTCTCTGTGTTGAAGGATGCTATCCAGTTTCTCTGAAGAGCTGGATTTGAATGGATTACATCACAATTTATGTGTCCCCTTTAAAAGCAGCAGGCCAGCAGGCTGTGTGCTCTGCTCCAAGACACTGAATTTGGAGGACAGAGTTTTCAGGTTTTTTTTTTTTGCTGATGCTTCTTTTTCAAACTGCTTACATAAAATCAAGCAGATCTTCTCTATAGAAAAATGTTAGATGCTGGGGTTTTTCCCTCATTGCTTTATGATGCTGTTTTGTCCAGAATCGTGTCAGTAGATAGAAATATAAAATTCAAGGAAATTATAAAGTTCTCCTCAAAACTCAATCTGTTTCTGTAACCTTAAAGGACACTGAATTGTATGATTGGACAGATGAAGCACATCTTGGCTGCAGAGCAAAAGAAGACAGATTTCAAACCAGAAGATGAGAACAATGTTCTGATTCAATATACAAATGTAAGTAGGCAAAGTCCCAGCTCATGAGTGTTCTCAGTTACAAGTTGCTTCTTACCAAACTCCCCTTAGACAACATGTGCATTTACTTAATTTACTTCCATTTTGCACCAAGCACCTCCAAACTCTGTTCTGGACTGTTTTCTCAAGCTGAAAAGGAGCAGGAGTAGTTCTTATCTGGTCTCAGACACAAATCAGTGGGTGCTGGAGGAACTGGCACGTTCTTTCCCCTCCCAAGAGGCCCAAATTTGGAACAAGGCTTATAGCTGACAATTAGCTTTAAGCTATCAGTTTCAGAAGATCAGTTATCAGGTATTCTCCAGTTGCTGGGTGCTTTTTCCTCTCAGAATGGCAGGAACATGGCAAAGCATCACAGGTAGAGCAGGAACATTTTGCTGCACAGTGGTGTCTCTCCAGCGAGTGCGTCTGAATCCCGGCCTAGGGGCTGCTGGGGTGGCTCACATTTGGGAAAAAAAGGCAGGGAGGAGTAGGGAACAAACTCAGTAGGAAGAAGTGAGAGCATTCCCTGAATACCTGCAGCCAGGTGGGAATGGGAGAAGTGCAGCTGTAGGACATAGAGTGTGGTATTCTGTGGGAAGGGTGTTAATTTGGATTTATAATTGTGACTCACAAGAGCCTTTTAATCACGCACCCCTTTGGTGGATGACTGAATTAAAAATCCAAATTAAAATGTTCTATTCTGAACTGATATGAGCTATAACTTAATTGAACATTTTCTTGCATCCATCTTTCTACTTGCATTTTTGCATCTTTGTGTGGCAAATAAAAAGAGATGTGGAAAATTATGAACTGGCAAATAAACTTTTACAACACATCGCTGAGATTAATCAAAGCTAGCAGCTGATGTTCAAGTTATGATGTGGAAGAAAGTAGATCACTTAATTCTTACTGAACTTCTTTTTATTTTTATTGATCTAGGCTTGTGTTAAAGTCTGTGGCTATGTTAGAAAACAGGTGGAAAAGATCAGGAATTCCATGGATGGTAAGAACGTGGACACGGTTTTGATGGAGCTCGGGGTTCGTTTCCATCGCCTCATCTATGAGCACCTACAGCAATATTCCTACAGCTGCATGGGAGGAATGCTGGCCATTTGTGATGTGGCTGAGTACAGGAAGTGTGCCAAAGACTTCAAGGTGAGCCTGTCTGTGAGGAGGGAGTGATGGTTGTAAATCCTCTCCTGGAGGAAGAGTTTTGAAGATGAAGATGTAGATGGATATTCTGTTATAAGAGTTCAAGCAGCTAATTATTTCTGGTTTTATCCTCTTGCCCACAGATTGCGCTGGTCTTACAGCTCTTTGATACCCTGCATGCACTTTGCAACCTTCTGGTTGTAGCCCCAGATAACCTGAAGCAGGTTTGCTCAGGAGAACAGCTTGCTAACCTGGACAAGAACATCCTCCACTCCTTTGTCCAGCTGCGTGTCGACTACAGGTCTGCTCGTCTGGCTCGCCACTTCAGCTGAGAGCATGGCAGGAAACCTTGCACCTTTGGGCAGCCTCAGTTGTTAGAAAGCACAGGGAATTATTTCTTACCAACCATGGGTGTAACTTTTGTGGGACAGTGACTGTTCAGGATAAAGCAGCAGCCATATTTAAGCCTGACCGTGTAGAGAAGGCGAGCAGGTAAAAATCTGGATGATGTTTCATGTTAGCTCAAGTTCTCCCAGTGAAGAATTTCACAAATCTACTTGCTACTGATTTTTTTTTTTTTTTAATTGGAAACATGTTGGTGTAGGAGAGCAAATGGTGCATTGAAAGTATTTTAGTCTTCAATATTGAATTATCAGATACCATTTGTTAGACTTGAACTACAGAGCATAGCGTAGGTAATGGATTACATAGAATAGACCAGTGTAAAAACATTCTTCATCAATTTTAATGACTTAGACTTCAGCACAGCTAATCATAATCAAATTATCTTTGATTGGTGTTTCTAAGTCATTTCTTTCATTTAAAACGTTATCCTGCTCAATGTAATTTCTTGCTCTAATTAATTAGCTTGGAATTTCTTTGAGATGTAGGAGTAAAACACTATCCCAGAAAGAAGTAATTTATTCATTGTGTAGCATTCTAAACAGAACTAAAGTGGTGAAAAGTTTTGGATTTTTTTTTTTTTTTGGTTCTTTGGCTTTGGGGTTTTTTTTATGTAATAGTCAAGGGCCCACTGGAATGTACTGGCATTGTATGATCTGACATTATTGTTTTTGTTTGATACCAGCACACTGAATTTTATATATGCTCCTGAAGTGTAAATGCAGCTGCCTTGCCTAAGGCATCCTTATTACAAGTGAAGGTGCCCATTGTTGGGTTACTATAAAAGAACTTTTTCTCCTGTCTTATTTTGTATGTAAATAAATTCAAATTCTAAGGAAGTGAAAGGATAAAATGTAGCCCAGTTTTTCCTGTGTGGCAGGAATGGCTCCAGCAAAAACCTAGAGTGGCAAATTCTCGTGCTGAAGAGAATTGATCCTCAGTGCCTGAGCAATATAAAATGTTGAAGTGTGTGCAAGCTGCTCTTCCACTGATCATAACTTTGCTATTGGACAGAGGCTTCTCTGTGTCTGTGCTCCAGGGTTTATTCAGGAGTTCAGTGAACTGAAGCAACAGTGATGTTTGAAACACCTGGGGTGGCTTTTCCACAAGCAGCTGGAAATTGCTGTAAATAGACCTTTTTTTTTTGAGTGGGCTCTTGTGGAAACCAGGTTGGAACTGCAGTGGAACAAATCCTTTCTAACACTTTCCTTCTACTGTGGGCTCAGCACATTATGGAAACTTCTTTGTCTCCCATCTCCAGAGCAGCATTTCTATCCATTCACTTCATGGGTTGCTCAAAGAATTTTATTTTCCTCTTCTGTTAAAAGAATTCCCGAGTGGGGTCAATAATGACAAGACTGGTTGGAACTTCTCTTGCTTAGCTGGGGTTCTCCTGCTTCTTTTTGGATTTAGGGGAGCATTCTGTCAGTGAACAAGGGAATGGATGCCAGCCTGGCCCCCAGGATCCAGGGGGTCTGGCTGGGCTGCTCTGCTCTGTTCCTTGGCCATGGCAAAGCCACACAAAGGGGTTTGGACACTGGAGGAGGCACCTGCTTGTACTGCTGCCATTTTTGTTCCAAAAGCTCTGATGTGAATTCAGATGATACCTCTCTGTTACCTCTGTAACTGAAAGCCAACAATTTTAAGGCTGTGGTTTTCTGAACCAATACAAAATCTTTCTACAAAAAAAAAAAATAAAAATAATAAAAGTGTCAATTTGCTAGCACTTCAGAACAGTTCATCAGAACAGATCATCTTGAGATTGCAGATCACAGAAGTGCTTCAGAATTTGTTGTATGACTGTTTGAATTTTTTTAAGGTTGTATGAAATGTATTTACCATATCCCTTGCTTTTATTAGCTGTGTTTTCCATGCATATGCTCAGTGCAATATTTCCATTATGCCTGTTAACAGGAGGCAGCAAAAAGTAGGTGAACACTTAGATATGTAAACTCTTCCTCAATAAAAAAAATTCCTTCCAGATACTTTTTTTCATTTCATTTCCATGTTCCTCAAAGATATTTATACTCAATTGTATAAGCCCTTCTATTAAAAAAAAAAAAAAGAATAAAAGTAATTTTACTGACCAAATTTGTCACTGGTGTGAGCTTTCTCCTTCCTTTAAAAAACCTCCCCGTGCACACACTGAAAGTTTCTATTTCTGGAGAAGGCTGCATTGTCAGTAAGTTTAATTTTATAATACAAGTTGGGTTGGGATGGGGTGGGGGAACTATAATTTTCACACATTTTTAAGTTTAGAGCTCTTATAGCATATAATTTAGAAAAATATTTCCAGTGGCTTATGAATGCAATAAAATAGTATCTAAAATACAAATATGCCTTTTAATGTTCATGTAATGAGTTAAAGTATTGCCTGTCTAATGTTCCCTCCTACAACACAGGCATTTATTTATCAGGCTGGCAGCCAAACCTGGGAGGGGGAGAGTGTGTGTGTGTGTAATTATGTTGTCTGCAATTGGTGAAAATGGCTTTGCAGTAAACTGTTGTAGGCTGGAAAAGAAGCTGTGCTTTTTCCAAGTCCTGTAATTTATTAAGGTCATTTGCTATTTTGTTCTGTTTGTGCATGCACAGAGGGCAGGAAGGAACTCTGTAACCATCCTTCACAAATAATGCAAAAAAAAAAAAAAGGGGAAACAGCAGTGCTGGGAAATGTAAGATAGAGAAATAGAGGGTAAGAAGTGAAGAAGACATGAACTAAAAAGGGATGTGGAGAAGGAGCAGTTTTAAATGAAGAAGCACATGAAGGAGGAGGTTAAAATAGGAATGATGGAAACCCGACACACACATCAACCTGGGAGAAAAAGGAGGATTGGCATTGACTTTCCACAGCTCTGTCCCACCCTGGAATGAAATCGGCCTCCAGAGAAGGGAGGCTGGCTGAAATACTTGGCTGGGGAGCTCTTCATTCATCTGGAGACTTGGATTCAGCAGGAGGAGAATCCAAACCCAGGGTGAGTCTGCTGTGAAGGACAGGTGGTGATGTGTGAGTCTGCAAGGAGTGGAAATGCATCAGCAAGGTGCAGCCTCTGTGGAGGGAAGGAGAATTTGTCAGAGCTGAGCCTAGGATTCTCTTAGAAGACCACAGTGGGCTGGAGGAAGGTGAGTGACTGCTGGATTTGAGGGTGGCGTGATGTTGGCAGAGGGCAAATCAGGCTACCCTGGCTGTGGTAAGAGGACTTGGGGTTTGGTTTTATTTTCCTCTTCACAAAGTCATTTTAATGCATTGGTGATGTGTTGGAGTGTTGCCTGAATTGATTGCTCTGTTTCTGTAGGAGATTTTGTGCCTTGCAAAGTGCCCTGGTGAGGGGTGAGGCCCTCGAGTCCCTTCCTGGGTTGGGTACACCTTATCTTGTCCTTCAAAACACAAAGTTCCAGGTGTCTCAATCCAGTATGTGCATGGCAGTAAACATTCTGAATTCTGGATGTCATGACAAACTCCAGAGCAGGAGGTGGCTCTTGGGATAAAGTTTTCATGTCAATAACTGCCTTAATTCAGATTAGCACTTGAGTTGAACCACTCATGGACAGGGAAACCAATTTGAGGCTATGATTTTTTCTGAACAAAGGAAGCAGATATCTGAACAATTATTTGTCTGACTTTAAATGCAGGTAGCAGCCCTTGCCCTTTGCCCTTCTTGCCTCAAGAGCAGCAGGGAGGACAAGCCAGCCACCAGCTCTCTTCTAGAGGACAACAAAAAGGTAGGAGCACCTTTCCTGTCCTCATGTTCTGCTGGATTTTGGCTTCTGGGCATTATTTCCTCCCCACCACGTCCTCTGTGGTAACTGTAAATGGAGACAGATTCTGTTTTGCTTCTGCATCAAGGCTGGCATGCTGTAGACATTTTTTTTCCTTTCCTAGTGTTTCTACACCTGTTTTAAGGAGGGGAGGGAGGCAGCTCTCCTGCCCAGTTACCTTCAGTGCTTTCTGTTTTCCCCTCCATTCTAATTTCTTCTGCTGGTAGAAGATTTCTCTGCCACATCTTCTGCTTATCTTGCAGTGGGGAAGCAGCTGTGTTTGCCTGTCGTCTTTTCTCTTGTGTGGGGCACAGCTCTGTGTCAATACAGCCCTCAGTGTGTGTGGAAACCTTGGTTTCTACTTTTATTCTATTAGCTTTATGTCCCTGTGCCCTGTTTTCCTTTCAGATCTCAGGACTGCACTATCCCTTCCCCTCTGTTACCACTTTGCCAGGGAGGGAAAAGTCGTTAACTTTCCAGTGTGGCTTCTTGGAGACCTTTACATATTATCTGGTGCTTCTTCATCCACGTGGAGTCTGGTTGGAGTCTGGTTGGAGAAGTGTGGCTCCCTGCCCCTTTAACCCTCTAACTTCCCCAAATTCTCTCATATCTGCAGGTCTCTGTTTCCATCTCCTCTCCCCTGACCTGTACATTATATTGAAACTTCATGTAAGGGGCCAACCATGGGGGAAAACCCTCATATCTCAGCTTTAACCTTCAGTTAACATGCCAGGAAGGTAACATGAAATGCAAAGTTGAGCCATTTCTGAAGAGTATCTTTGAGACCACCTTAAATCAAATTTGTTTGGTTTTGATACTTGATTGAAGTTTTCTTAGTAATTTATTTATTTGTGACTTCAGTTTATCCTGATATGGGATGAAATTAAATTTGAGGCTTGCTTGTAGCAGTCCCAAATCTTGCTCATCTGCACTGCTGTTTTTCCTCTGTGGGGTTAGAAGACCCTGGAGCTGAGGCTGGAACACAGCTGGGCCACAGGCTGTGGCAATTCCCACCCTTGCCATGCCTTGCCTGTCCTGGTCCCAGCTGAGCAGCTCATCCCTGCTGAGAGGGGCCAGCCCCCATGTTCTCTGCCTGCCTGCCCTGAGCAGCCACCCCTTCAGTGAAAAACCTCTTCCTAATATCCAATCTCCTTGTGGGGTCAGAGTTGTTCCACCCCACTAATGTAACTGTAGGAGATGTGTGACCATCTCAAGAGAGCCACAGCTGTCACTGCTGGCTTGTTCTGCTGATCTTCCAAGGTGCAACAAGTCTTTGAAAGTTGATATTTTAAATTTTTTCTTCTCAAAGTATTAAACCACCTCTCTCTCCTTCCACTGAAACCCAAAATCATCTGCAAGGCTCTGAATCCAGAGTGTGAAGGAAAAAGTGCTGCTTCAGGATCAGTGGCTGCTGCTGAAGCTCCTCACTCTGTGTTTTGTTGTTCTCAGAGCTGGATTTAGCAGGGACAGAGCAGAGAACAGACTAAGAGGTGTTGGCCCTTTTCATTTGTCCCCTGTGTGTGCACAGTGGGGCTCTGTAAGTTTTTGGGGCTGTTTCTCCTCCCCAAAGGAGGCTTTTTTTGCACCACGCTCTTCCCTTGGAATGGATTCACTTCAACCCCACCTGCTCTGTGCTCAGAGCTGCCCTTGCCCCTCTCAGCCCCCTCCCCAGGGTTTATCCTGGCACAAAGGAGCCCTGGCAGTGTCTTGGACGTGCAGCTGCTTTGCCATGGTGGCCATCAGCCTGTTGGGGACAGGAGCTGATGCTCAGCCTCATCAAGGGCCCCTCTTTGCTTCAAAAGGAAGAGGCTGTGGGAGAGAAGACGTGTCCAGAACCAATTCCAAGCTCCAGGTGTCAGGATAAACAGTTCAGGTTCACCTGGGTTGCAGATGGTCGTTGTGAACCCCTCACTGCTTTAACTGATGTTTGAGCATTGTGAAGAAGCCAGTGAACATGAGCTTGCATTTGAAACATTTTTATAACATCCATTTTACTGTAAACAATTCATTAAAATTACTTGCTAAGTCTTAGGCAAGTGGATTTTTGAAGGTTGCTCATTTTACTTATCCACCCAAAGTCAATTTGAGTATGAATATATAACATTTTACTCATAATAGCAAACAACTTCAGAGAAGAAACATTTATTCTGGAGGCAGAGATTCAAACTAGACAGCAATGATGCATTACAAATATATAATTATTTGCACTAATATTTGAGCAGGTGGAATGGATTAGTACATGGTCAACATTGTGCTGCTGATAACATGTATTTTTCTATATTAATATGTACTGTGCAACATGTATTAAAATTGTCAATAATTCATTTTAACAGAGATAGCAATATTTATATTGCTGTGTTCTACAGACAGCAGAGTGAATTGTTAAAATGTGTAAAGCTGGGCTAGATTTAGCTTAACTTTGTTTCCCAGCATGTGTGGCTTTAATTTCTCATTAAGAAATAATAAAAAAAAAATAACATCTCTCAATCTAGAATGATTCTTGTTCTTCAATGGAATTTCTTATCCTTTCCTTCTTCCTCCAGCCTGTTAGGGAAAAGCTTGAAATAAGATCTCCAAGACCCAGCCCAGCCCCTTGTAATAGGTGGATTCCTTCTGTGGATTTTCCTGAATTATATGGAGCTCAGGTGTTTGGGGGTTTTTTTGGTGGTATTTTTCTATTTTTAAGACATACTTTGTCTTCTTCTATCTTGCTTGTTGTTTTCCCTTCTTAATGCATTTTTGGAAGCCTCTGAGGGTAAAGTCAGTCTGTTTAACCAGTGACTGCATCTCCTTTTATAAAGAAGGATCAAGAGGAGACATTCTGGGATAAGCAGGAAATGCCACACAGGGATGAGCCACTAAGTTTTAGAGGAATATCTTAAACTGTCAGAGGGCAGGGTTAGGTTCAATATTAGGAAGAAATTCACCCCTGTGAGGGTGGTGAGACACTGGCAGAGGCTGCCCAGAGAAGCTGGGGCTGCCCCATCCCTGGAAATGTTCCAGGCCAGGTTGGATGGGGCTTGGAGCAACCTGGGGCAGTGGAAAGTGTCCCTGCCCACAGCAGGGGATGGAATGAGGTGATATTTAAAGTCCCTTCCAATTAAAATAATTCTGTAATCTTGGATCATATTGTCTGCCAGTGTTTCTTGACAATTGTTTTGTTCTGACATGCAGATCCAGGGTTGTATTTGGGGGGGAAAATGGATTTTGCTGCTTTTTTCCTCCTGGGGAAATCGGTCTGCAGGGAGGCAACTAAATTGCAAGCAGCAGCAGTTCAAAGCAGCCTGAATCCCTGCATCCATCTGAAGACTTTAAAAGAATGCTCCTGACCAGCCAAACACAAGTTCAACTGGGCTAGTGAATCTCTCCATTTGTGTACCTTTTTTGTTTAATATGTGGGGGTTTTTTTGTATATATGCTGATATGTATCAATCTCAGAAGTGGCTGTGGGGATGGATTGCTCCTTCCTCTCATCTAGGCAACTCCTTTATTCTGAAATAGCATCTTACATTTGAAAAGCTTCTTTAAATGTGGAAAGACATCTTTCTTCAGTGTCAGAGCATCTGCCATGAATGTCTGCATGAACTGAGCCCCCAGTCGAGACTAAAGAGAAGAAAAGTCTTGCTTAGCTGTTGAGAGTCAACTTGCTCCTTGTTAATTTACTTTTTTTTTCTTCCTGCAACAGTGAGAGCCTTAAATAGTAATTTTGAGGCAAAGCTTGAAGTCCAGGTCTTCTGAAGGAGACCAGAAATAGCTGGCTTATGTTTGCTCCACACATAGGGCACGGTGCCAAATTCACTGCTGGTGTGAGCAGCTGTAACTTTGCCAGCTTCAATGGAAATATGAATTTTTAAAAGTCCATAAGCACGTTAGACACATACCTTTGTCTTCCCACAATTAGTTTTGTTGCCTGCATAGCATGAGGCTTTCTGTAGTACATAATCCAATGCCTAAATATAGTAATTCCAATGCACTTGAGATCAATTAGATTTGTACTTTTAAACTCAGTTTTGTCTATAAAGATAATGTTATGTTGCTGAAGGGATTTGGTATTTAAAGAGTCTGAACAAGTCAAAGTGGCTCTTGGGCATTATAATTTTTATTTAGCTGCTTTTAGCCCAATCACTAATGAAATTAAAACCTACCATGACTGGTGTGTAACTCAGAGCAGACAGTGGAGCGTCTTGAGCTGATAGCAC
Organism: Phylloscopus whistleri; assembly: GCA_017589585.1. Lineage (NCBI taxonomy): Eukaryota > Metazoa > Chordata > Aves > Passeriformes > Phylloscopidae > Phylloscopus > Phylloscopus whistleri. The sequence goes on from JADMLD010000529.1 coordinate 3,412,031, forward strand.
TTATGAGAGGGGTGCTAAGGTGGTGCTTTTCTTAGCAAGAAAAGGCTCCTCTTTTCTCCAAATTGAAAAATAGCTTAAAGTGACTTTAGGGAAACAAAACCACATAGGTTCAAGGTTGTAGTAGTCCCTGCAATGATGGGCAAAGATCTCTTTGAAGCCTTTACACTGTGAAGGTGCTTTGCTTTAAAGGAAATTACTTTATTTGGTCTTTACAAACAACAGTTCTCTAAGAATAATGCTGCTGGTTGTGTGAAGGGAGGAGGGGAAGGGTAAGAAAGAGCTGCCAATTTCTCTCTAGGACATTTATTCCAGAAGAGACCCTCAGATCAGGCCACTGGAGGGACAATTCCTTGTGCAGCAGCGATATGATCCAAACCGTGGCTTGTTTCCCTCCACTCTTTGTACAACGTGTAATTCTCTCCATGTTGGTGCTTTCCATTCAGACCCACCATGTGAGGAAAGGAACAGGAAGGTGGGCAGTTTTGTGCTTTGTTTCATGGGAAAAATGGTACATTTAGCAAGGTGAGGGGCCAAGCTGAAAAAAAGAAGGCAGGAAATAATGATTCAATGGTCGCACCGAGTGCTCGACTGTTCAGTCACGTGGCGAGGGCAGAAATCAACAGTCATGCCAGCTAAAGAACAGGGTTCATCCTGGGGCTTTATTTCCAGGTCTCAGTAAGGTCCTAATCAGGCTCAGGAAATGTCTGCTCTTAGAAATTCCTAGGAGTCTGTCAACTTGATTGAAATAAAAAATGGCAGGAGTGCCAATTGTGCTGTCACACACACTCTTACACTTGTCTCCAGCTTTATGTTGGAGTGTACTCGCTTTTAATTTTCAGTGCCAGAAAATTGCTTTGTGCCAAAAGAAGACCAGGAATAGCTCTCCTTCTTGAGCATTCCCTGTACAAACTAGGTCCAGGAAGAACTAGATGTGCTGAGGAAGCTATGGGAGAGTGACATAACGTTTTAAAAGTTTTTGTTCTAATTCAGTGGGTAGTTGTTTTTTGGATGTTGAACTATGTGGATTCCGAGGGGAAATGGAACAGAGCCAGTTCTGTGATGGAACAAGATTGCAGAAGACAACACAGCTACTCTGCACTGCCACACAAGACAGAACTGGAGCCAAAAGAAGCAAAAGTGGAGCAGTTCCCCAGGCATGGCAACATCGTGGGGGACTGATTACCAAATTCCCATTCTGCAAGTTTAAATGGGCACTGTGCAGGCTCTCTGTATCATGGACTAAGAGAGGGGGAATCTGTTTCAAAGTCTGATTCATCCTGGCATGGAACTAAAGTAGGACAGATGATTTGCTTCCTAGAAGAGTCTCAGTTGCTTCATCACTTCTGAAGGGATGCGAGCCACTTGTTTAAACCAGCTAAAATGAGACGAGTAAGATAACCTCACCTACTTGTAGAGGCCACAAAAGCCATGGCTACTTGTTAATTTGACATCTGAAAACCATCTGGAATGAATTCAGCTTGTGTGGCTCATTGGATTTCATCTTCCCTGTTAACAGGAAGAACCTCGAGATGACTTTGCTTCCCTGCTAACTCTGGTGGTAGACTGGGGAGCAGAGAATTTGATAAGCAGGCAGATGCTTCCTTTCTGTGTGCAGGAATTGTCTTTAAGGAGCCTGCAGAGCCCCCCTGGCTGCCGTGGCACTGCTCAGGGGTTTATCTCCCGTGGCAGTGCTGTGTGAAGGAGCACGTTAGGGTGATGCAGGCATAAAACTGCTTCCTGAATTGCTTTGATCTCAGTCTCTTTGGTGATCACAAAGCCAAGGGATGAGCCTTTCCTGGAGGAGCCATTCCGTTGTGACTGATGAAGGAAACAAGCAAATGGAGAAGCAAGAGAGAAAAGGTTAAACTGGACAAAAGGCTTGGACTGAAATCTGAAAAGCGCTTCCTTTATTTCTCCTTGCTCTACTCCAAACAAGTCTTTGATTTCTTTAATCTGACACTGGCTAACTTCAAACGAAATGAGTTTTCTTCTAGCTTGGTTCCCTTCTGCTTGGCATCTCTCCCCTTTGCACACCTGCTGGTCCTTGGCAGAGCAGAGCAGGCCCCCTCTCCCTCTGCTCCCCCTGGTCCCAGCCCTGCCTGCCTGAGTGGCAGCTGCTGTCTGACCGTTTGCTGCGCTCGTGGCTGGGCACCGACGCCGCTCCATCAGCTGTGCTGCAACTGAGACAATCTACAGATGCCACCCATCTGTTCCATCCCTGGCTCCTGGGAGGAATGGGCTTTCTCCCCTTCTCCTTGCAAGCCTCCATCCTGATTCTTTCTCCATGGTGAACTTTGCAGGTGGAGATTTTTGCAGTGCCGGGCTTGGTCCGAGTGGTTTTTCAGGCTTTTTGGTATTTCAGAGCTGCTCAGGCAGTGTGGTGGGGTGCACCTCATGTCTGCCTGCTTTCCTGCAGGGCTCTGGTTATGACTTGCCCTCATACGTCCTCACTGCTTTCACCCCTTTGTTTTCCAGGATCCATTTCTAGCTAAGGCTTATCAGGCCATAACAGAAATAATGTCTGTTGCCCTTCCCAGTGCAGCTGAAGAATTAAGAGATTTTTTTTTCCCCTGTGCAGCATGGAAGGTTATTTCCAGCCATCCTATTTGCCCTTCTCTGTGTTGTGGACTGTGAACCACAGAACATCTTTTTTGCCCCATCAAAGGATCACTTGGGCTTCCCAATCTGTTTATTTTTTTTTTTTCTAAACCAGTTCCCTGAGTTGGAGAGTCTCTAAAGCTGAAGGCACCAACATCAAGGAGAAATTATTTATCTCCTTCTGAAGAAAATCCTGGGTTTGGCTGGACATCCTCCTGGATGCCCATCTCTCCCAGGATGCTGCCATCTGACCTGCCATTCTCTTTCAACTCTGCCTTGGGGTCTACCTTACCTGGAGGCTGTTCTGATCCTCAGCACTCCCTCCCCTCTCTTCATCCCTCCTCCCAAGCCACCACACACTCCTCAGCCAAGGCATTTTTGGCAGGATAGGCAGGAACTATTCCAAGAACAGGATCTTCACCAGTCAAACAGTTGCTTGTCATCTTGTCCCCTCCTGATTCGCAGGTGGCTTTGAGTTTCCCCGTCTGGCAACACAGGAGGCAACAGCTAGCAGAGCCTCGATGATTGAGCTCAATGTAACAGCAGAATTTGGAATGACAGCATGAGGCATCACCTTTTTGCACTGTGGTACCCTGAAGGCAGGCTTCTTATCCTGCAGAATCCTGGGAATTGTGGTTGACATCAGCCTTGATGGAATGAAATAGGTGTCAGGACCAGCCCAAGGCTTCCTGGTTGTGTTTAGTGTTGGATTAGTTGGGTTTTGGCATCGCTGTCTGCTCCTGTACCTGTTAAGGGTGTGATGTAGACTCACTGTGTCAGTTTAGAATCTGGGAGTTTAACCTTTACTCACTTGGATTTTCCTTTAGTGTAGCCTTTGCAGGTGGAAAATTCACCTGTGGCTGTACTTAGCTGCTTGTGTTCCCAGATGTAGGATAGGCACAGGATAATTCACATTGAAAGGCACCTCAGGAAGTCACCTGGTCCTCCCACCCCCACTTTTAAAGCAGGGTCAGCAGTGAATTCAGGTCACAAAAACCACTGCATTCAACAGCCCTGAAAGAGGTGCAGAGCCTGATTTACTGGCTGTGTGCACCTAAACCCTGCTTTGTCAGGGAGGGTGTTAATTACTTTTATCATGTTGAACACTGGAGTAAACCAAGGGGAATGATGCCCAAGGTTCCTCCCTCTGCTCAGTGATCTGAGAGGTCTTTGCCACCCTAAATGATTCTGAACTCCTTTAAATCCCTCTGGAGCACCCTCTGTGCTGTCCCACAGGTGGGTGAGGGGCTGTGTGTGCTGTGGATCCTTGTGAGACACACAGCATCTGGCACATCTCCTGTATATTAACATATGTGCTAACTGGACACTGGCTCACACATTTCAGCTGGTCAGCAGATGGGATAAACAACAAACTGCTGCTGAGCTCACTCTGCAGCCTGCCTTTGGTGATGCACTGATTTGTATTTCTGATCTCTGCACTGAACCTTTTGCATCAAATTTATAGGAGAATTTTATTTTATTTTATTTTATTTTATTTTATTTTATTTATTTTATTTTATTTTATTTTATTTTATTTTATTTTATTTTATTTTATTTTATTTTATTTTATTTTATTTTATTTTATTTTATTTTAATCTATGCCATGGCCACTTCTGGTTAAAATGGAACTAATGTGCCAACCTGAGAAATTAATAGAAACCTGGAATGGTTTGGGTTGGAAGGGACCTTCAAGGCCATCTAATTCCAAACCCCTGCCATGGGCAGGGACACCTTCCACTGTCCCAGGTTGCTCCAAGCCCCATCCAAACTGGCCTGGGACACTTCCAGGGCTGGGGGAGCCACAGCCTCCCTGAGCAACCTGTGCCAGTGTCTCACCACCCTCCCAGAGAGAAGAATCAGTTTGGATATATCCATGGCCAGATCCTGAGCTTACCTGCTGGTTTCAGTTCAGGGAAAAGCTTCAGGTTTAGTCCCTAATTAGGGGAATTGTGAAGTCACTTTCCACCTGCCATCACTGACATCTCACCTGGTTTAAAGCTCAGCTGGACAGGTCTGCTTCAGAGAGACGTTCAGTCAGACACTGTCTGAGACGCTTGGGGTTTGCTTGGCCAGATGAAACAGAGACACAGAGCTCCCCATGGAAAGTAATCCGGGGTTATTCCTGTGCACAAGTCCAAAGGCACAAATCTGGAGTCGCTGGTCCCAAAGCTTGAGGGATTAATCTTTATTACAGTGTCCTGTAGCAGCACAGAGCTCAGGATGGATTTGCTGTGCAGATTTTTTTGCCTGAAATGCTTCACGGGAGCCCCTCTGCTCTCTGGGTACCCTCCCAAATGATGTTTATGCTCCTCTTGTACCAACACAAAACACAAAGAATACTCCCTAAAAGTCAAAGGATCATTTAGTGAACAGTGAAAGATGGCTTTGGGGACCACATCATGCAGAAAGGGAGATGTTGTGGAGCTGCAGAGGAGCTTTGCCCTCTGGGAAGGTCTCTGTGGAAGCAGGGAATGTCTCTTTCCTCCTTTTCCACGCCCGAGTGGGATTTGGTGCTGTGCTTCTCTCCTGCTTTCTGTCCACATGGTGAGTGAGGCTTTCTTGGTCTGTGTTTCTGACATTCAGTTTGTATAGGAAAAGAAAAATAGCTTTATATCATATTTAGGGTAATATTTTCTCATTCCATGATGGAGACAAGTAATTTTTGAAGCTCCTAAGCAAGGACAGAAAATGTTAAATACCTCCCCAAGGATTTTAGCCACTTACATTCTTGATTCTCCAAGGAAAGCTTTTCCCCCACCCTGTACCTTTGTGAAATTTGGGGGTTTTTTTTGCAGTGTGGCTGCCATTTGAGGTCAATACTCCAAGGAGGGAAGGTGCCTCCATCACAACCCAAGCAGAGAAACAGTTAAGCATCTTAAGCTGTGTAAGCAAAAAAAAAGAGGGGAAAAAAGTTGCAAGCATATTTTTGACAAAAGACAGGAAAATGACAGGCTGTTTGGGGTATGCAAAAAATTTTTCCTTTCATACATATTGACAGCCAGAGGGGGGTTATTATTGAGAATATGGGTAAAGTTACTGCCAGTTTCTGCTGGTACTCATGTTTAAAAAGAAACTATGGAAACCAGGAGTAGGAATATTAATTAAGTTCAAATTTGGAATGCCTTTGCCAGGAGTGGCTGCATGAATTCAATGAAGCAGCCTGTTGGGTTGCAATTCACTATGTTGTTTGCTATTTAATAGAATGCTGAACTTTTCATAAATTAACATGTTGTTTCAATAATCTGATTAAAAGGTTATATGTTGATAAGATTAGCCTTAGCTGAGGTTTTTTTCCCTTTCTTGCTTAAAGAACCAGTGTATATTTTCTTTATTCAGTTTGCAGCCATAAACTGTACCTTAGGGGCAAGATCTTTGACTCCTTTAGATTTTGGGAAGTGAAGTTGGAGTCAGTGCAGCTGTGAATTTACATCAGTGAGGGTATGACCCTTGTCCCCAGGTGCTGGTGGCCATCTCAGTTATAAAGGTGTTCCAAAAATACTGATTTTGAAAAAGGCTTTGATTAGCTGTGCAAGATGACTTAATCCTATTTTTATGGAACAGGATGGGATGTGTGTTGTCTCCTGTAGCAGCCAAAGGAATGGAAACACAGAGTGCTGGCTGGAAATGCCTTCAAGCAGAGCAAACAGGTCCTTGTTTGTGCAGGCAGGTTCCCTCTCTGCCCCATTCCTTGTGTGCTTTCTCTTCTGCCTGGGCCCAGTCCCACAGCTGTTCATCCATGTCCAGCTCTCCAACAGAACCTGCCTAGGCTGTGCCATGTCCAGGTGCATCACTTGGCATCACACTTGTTGGGCAGAAAAAAACCAAAAGACCAAAAAATGACCTGGTTTCTACATCAGATAATGAAAACCACAAACCTGTAAAATCAGGTAATCAATTATGAGCTGGGGCCCAAACAGCAGCCTCTTCTCTCAACTGTTCCCATAAATTATTCCTGGTTTATGTCCCAACCCTGAGCTCAGCTCAGTGAGCTGACACACACACTCGATGTTAATGTTTGTTGACCAAACCTCCCTATCCCATGGCCTTTTCTGACAGCCAAGGAGAGACTTTCCAAGTGGCAACTCTCCCTTTGCACAACTTGTAGCTCAACCAAGGGAAGGTGGGAAAAGTGATGGAGGGAGAGGTGGGGGACAGAGCTGGACAGCTGAGTGTTGATTCTGGCGTGCAGGAGGAGAGGTGAGTTACCCAAGGGATGCTGCTCTGCTTTTAGGAGCACAATGAAATGCATTCCAGGCAATTCCCTCAAAACCCTTCAGAGGAAGTGGGCGGTTCAGGGAGGCTGCCAGCTCCGTGGAAGAGCAGAGGGGCTGCTCTGGTTTTTAACTGCCTTACACCTTTGTGGTAAGAGCGGGGACTGTGTTCAGAAAGCACTTATTAAGCCAAAAATAACCCCCCATTTTTCTGTGAAAAGCGAGTTATAAATATAATCACAGTCAGCAGTAGATCTCGAATCTAAATTGCATGCTTTGCTGAGAGGGTTTTTTTGGTTTTTTTTGTTTTTTTTTTTCCCCCCAAGCAGAGGTGAGGAGATGGCAGAGATGATGCACTTCCCGGCCGCGGCAGAAGGGAGGCAGCCTTGCTTCAAGTAATGCCGCTGCTGGGCGATAATCCAAAATGCACAGTAGGCAGAAGTTAAAAGGAAGTGCTTGCTTTTAGGTTTTTAAACTATATCCCTTAATCCTGGGTGATGATTGACAATCATGATTTAGAGTATGAGGTGCCCCTTTCTAATCCGGCAAGTTTGATGTTATTTGCGTATCTAGTATGGCTTTATTCAACTAAAAACTAAATGGGAGCCTGTGCAATTGATGCCACATTTCAGAGATGAGTCCTGGACTGGGAGTCTATTTACAGATTAGTGGATACACAGCTTCCATAGGAGTGGCCTTTTTTTAATGCATGTGTGTGTGTGTGTCATTTAAAGGCTCCAAAAGGCAAATTTACAATTAAAATGTTTCTTGCTGGGTAAGAATAGTGGTGGGAGACTTTTTACATAATTTAATTCACCGTGAAGGGAAGCAATATACAAGATTATATTAATCCTAGTTTGATAATTATAGTAAAATAAGGATACATGTTTGCATTTAATAGTGATAAAAAAAGCTATCGCTTATTGGCTTTGTATTTTTATTATAACATATGTACTTGATCTCAGCTCCAGCAGAAATGCCTCTCCTCTTGCTGAAGTTTGCAGCAAGTGAATGTAAAATGAAGAGGACAAAACAGTTAATGAGTATTTGCCCAGGGTTTGTTTTTTTGTAAAGGTGAGCTGACACTTCTTATCTCCTGCGATCAGCAGCTTTTAAATCAATTTTGCTTAAAGAAAAGTAGTAATAACTCGTGATACATTAGAAATGGCAAAGAGAGGAAGCATCTGGGGTGGGGGGAAAGCTGGATATAACTTAAGCATGTAAAGCTTTGCAGCATCTTCTGCATTTTCTAGGGGTTTACTGTTGATTTACCAAATGCAGAGCAGCTAAGATGCACACTCTTGCTGATTGAAGCTTTGCATGTATGTTTAGCATTAATCACAAGCAGCTGTGGTGGAGGGAAACCTTCTTTCTAGCCAGCCAGATTATATTAGATTAAAATGATCCATATGTAAGGTGTTGCTATACCTACTACTGGGGCAGGAGGGAAATCACATTATACTTGCAACTAGATTAACACAGGGATTGAGCTGACAAATAATTCTCTCCTGCTTTTTATTTTGTCATGTGGGAGAAAAGAAAAATGTTGCTAGACCAGTGAACTGCCTCGACAGGCAGATTGCTTTGGCCACACTTCCCAGCTCCTGGAGTTGTCAGAGGATCCCAGAAGAGCCTGATGCCATGGGAATAATTTATTAATTTGGATTGGAAGAGGCCTTTGAGATCATTGAATCCAACTGTTAACCCAGCACTGCCAAGCCCCCACTAACCCATGTCCCCAAGTGTCACATCTACAAAGCTTTGAAGTCCCTCCAGGGATGGGGACCCCATCACTGCCCTGGACAACTCTTTTGGTGGAGAAATTTTTCCTACCATCCTAAACCATCCTAAACCTTTCCTAAACCTCCTCTGGTGTGACTTGAAGCTGTTTCACTTTGTCCTGTCCCTTGTTTCCTGGGAGCAGAGCCCAATACCCACCCCTGGCTGTCCCCTCCTGTCAGGAGTTGTGCAGAACCAGAGTGTTCCCCCTGAGCCTCCTTTTCTCCAGGCTGAGCCCCCACAGCTCCAGTCCCTTCCCCAGCTCTGTTCCACTCTCTAGACACTCTACATCCCCTCAGCACCCTTCTTGTTGTGAGAGACAAAAAACTGACCCCAGGACTGGAGGAATCAGACTGCAGCATCCAGCACAGGGAATGGTCACTGCCCTGGTCCTGCTGGACACACTGCCCCTGGTCCAGGGCTCTTGGCCATCTGGGCACTGCTGGGCTCAAGTTCAGCTGCAGTCACCAGCACTCCCAGGGTCTTTCCCTCTGGGCAGTTTTCAGGCACTCTTCCCCCAGCCTGCAGCTGCAGGAGTTGTTGTCACCCACGGGCAGGACCCAGCCCTTGGCCTTGCTGAACCTCACACCACAGGGTTCAGCACATGGCTGCAGCCTGTGCAGATCCCTCTGCAGAGCCATCTGAAGTGTCTAAACCATGACAGGCCTGTGGCTGGATGGGGCTGGGGGCAAAGTTTGGCCCCTTGTGTGCTGAGGAAGCCAAGAGCCAGCTGGGAAGGGGATCCCACTGTTGGGACAATGCCTGGGGTAGCACCAGCTGGGCAAACAGGCTGCCCTGGATGGCAACTGGTGTGCCAGACCTCCTGGGACTGTGGCACCAGGAATGGGACCTGAGCACGTGCTTTGTGCTTGCAGACCTCCTCTGTGAGGGCAGGGATGTTTTCCTTTGAGGCCTGAGACTGTCAGCAGAGAAAAATACGTGATGTTTTCTGTACTGTCCTGGAGAAACAATAGCTCAATAAAATACTGCACAGAGCTAAGGAGTGGGGAGCAGGGGGGGCTGGGCTGGATTTGCATAAGGCCAGTGGAGGAATTTGGCTGCCAGTGGGGCAGGGGGAAGCAGGGGGCTATAGAATTCACTCTCTTGATCGTGAATAGCACCGGGAGCTCCACGCTGATCTACTGGGATGGAGCCGTGGTGGGCCTGGGCATGTTTCCAGCACGCTCTGCCACAGAGGAAATTCCTCAGTAGTTTTGTCTGAGCAAAGAGGACAGGGCTGGGATCCTGATTGTCTGGGACCCTTGAGGAACCCATCTATATTGTCATCTTTTTATTGGTTTTTTGCTGATTTTTAAACATTTTTTTCTTTTATTTTCACAGAGCCTCTAACGGTGTCAGATTTGGGACAGCACAGGGCACTCTGTGAAACAGGTTGTGTTCTGGCATCCATTCATTCTTGTGCTAGGATCACCTCCCTGATACTTTCCTTCATTCAGTGGGAAGCTCAGAGCAGGCTCCTGCACCCTGAAATTACAATCTGGTGTCTCATACTCTTGCAGAGCTCTGCTGCTGCCCCGTGCTGCTCTCCTACCTCATGAGCCAGCTGTTGACTCCCTCACCCAACAGCCACGTGCTTTCCTTTTGCTTCTTTTTGTCTGCTCTGTGCCCCTCTCTCATGGTCAAGCCACTTCCTTCACCCATCTGCTGCTCAGATTTTCTTTTTCCACCTGGCTCGTGTCACCTGAGGTCTGGTGGCACAAGGAGTTTGAATCCTGCCACACTCAGAGAGGTGTCAGGAGAGGTATCACTGTACCTTTCTAACAATTTGTCACACATTTCAGAACTATTCTAAAGGTTGCTTTATGCCTGCTGAGCTGGTGTGGTCTCCAAACAAAACCTGTGGGTGATAAAGCTCAAAGAGGCATTTATTTTACCTTTAGTGTTCTATAAACTAATGGACTTACTTGATGTGCCCAAAATGTCTGGGTAGGAGTTTTGATGTTTCAGTTCACTTACATGAAAAATGCAGGGAATACTTTGGTTTATATCAGGACTTAGATGTCTGCAATTTCTTTTTTTTCTAGGCAGGGACTCCATTTTTTATGAGATCTTGGGCTGCATCTGCAGCTGAATGCTGCAGCATCGTTGTTCTGTAACAGTGCTGCAGTTGGAGGCAAAGCAGGGCAGGGAAAATCACTCTCAGTAAGTCAGGAGTGGAAAAATCTGAAAGGCATCGAGGTTTGGACTTCTGATTCCACTCAGGAATCCTTGAAAATTAAATCTGCTGAGCTCAGTTGAATCCTTTCCTGTTTAATGAGTACTCTGGGTACCTGGAACACATGCCAGTGAACCTCAATAACATTTTCCACAGCTTATGGCTTCTTATTCTCTTTCCTTGTGTCCCAGAGAATGCCAGCAAGCTGTGGTACCCAGGGTCAGATGGACAACGCTGGGGTAGCAGCACCATTTATGTGTGAAATCAGGAAAGCTGTGAAACCTCTGTCCCTGCAGTCACTGTCTCCTCAAGATGTGTATTTCTCAGGCTGAAGAAAAACCCAACCTTCCTATTTGAATCTGGGCCGGTTTTAGGGATTTGTCTGCCTGTAAATCTACATGTCCTCATGCCATAGCTGCAATGCCAGGGCATCTTCCAGAGGGTGGAAGTGATAACTGTGAGTGTCCAGAGCAACTTTTACAGGTTGCCATCTTCCATGTCCAGGAATCTGATCTCTGTGTATTGGGAAAGGCAAACTCTGTGATGGTGAACTGCTGCTTTCTCCATATGTAGGTCATCACTTGAGCAGGACTTGTCATCACTCTCAGATTAAATGCTGCTGCCATTCTTCTAGGATAACTCTGTTTTCCACCCATGTGCAAGCAAACCATCTGTTTCTTGTAAATTTGTAGATACAAACCGTGGCTGTTTGGACAATTGATGTCTTTAAAAGATGTCTTGTTCTCTACGTCTCAATGAGATTTAAAAAATCAATCAAAGCCTGAAAACCATATACTTTCCCCCAACCCTAATGAATGCGTGTCTCTAAGCGAAATTGCAGCTTGCATTATATTTTGAATTAATTGGCAAACAGTTACATAAAGAGATCATATTAAGGTCTCTGAAGAAGGAAGCTGGGTTAAGAATGAGCTTTCATCTCTAAATCTGCTTTTTCTGACTTTTTAAAAGCTTGATTTGTCAAGATGTAGTTGACTTCTGTTTTGTGTATAGATTTTCTGTCTTTGTTTTTCCTTTAAACAAAACGTGTCAAGGGGAAGCCAATATAACATCAAAGCACTAAAATAAAGAGCTTTAAGGGAAGGAAAAGAGAGATGTTAAGATTAGGTGAAGGAGGGAAGGCAAAGGTGTGGAGGAGATATAAATCAAGTAAATAAAAACATGGCAGTGAACTGCTCTAATGAGACACAAGGCTAATTAAAGAAAAGGAACAGATTTAATTATTCTCAGATATTTTACAAGGCACAAGAATGAGGTTAGCTGTAATCTCAGTCCTCCTGCAACTCCTAATTCTTTTTCTTTTGCCTTTTTTTTTTTAATCTTCCCTTATGAAGGCACTGAAAGCCTCCCTGAGTTCTGGCCTCGTGAGTCATGTGCTATTTTCCTGCTGTTCCAAGGTGCAGTAATGTTTTCCTAGCCCTGCTTTCCACTTGATGTTCAGGGAATCATTTTTGAGACCTGGGTCTCACACGTATTCCTGGATAAACCCCATTTTAGAACTCAAATTGTGGCCCATACCATGAATTCCCATTAATCCAAACTGACCTGAAAATGAAGTGCAAATAGGAGAGTGGAGCTGGGGAAGGGGTTGGAGCACCAGGAGGGACTGAGGGAGCTGGGAAAGGGGCTCAGCCTGGGGAAAAGGAGGCTCAGGAGGGATCTTCTGGCTCTGCACAACTCCCTGGGTGCAGCCAGGTGGGGGTCAGGCTCTGTTTCCAGGGAACAAGGGGCAGGACAAGAGGAAATCCTCCAAAGTGTGCCAGAGGAGGTTTAGTTTGGATATTAGAAAAATTCTTCACAGAAAGTGTTGTCCAGCACTGGCACAGGCTGCCCAGGGCAGTGGTGGATCCCCTTCCCTGGAGGGACTGAAAAGCCATGTGGATGTGACACTTGGGGATATGGGTCAGTGGTGGCCTTGGCCATGCCGGGGGAACAACTGGATTCAATGATCTTAGGGGACTTTTCCAACCAAAATGATTTTATGCTCCTGTCACCTCCCACTGCTAATAGTTTTAAGCATGAGCTGCAAAAAACTCATCAGCCACACGGAGAGGCCCCCAGCTCTCCCTGTCCACTGATAAAGGCACCAAGGCACTCACCATGAACTGGGGGTCTCCTGGGACCAAGGGCCTGCAAGCTTGGCTTTGCAACCCCTGATTCTTCAGGGCCTAAATTGGGTCAAACAGGTGGGTTAGAAGGGACCCACCTTGTTCCTCCCTCTGCCCAGGGCAGAGACACCTCCCACTGTCCCAGGTTGCTCCAAACTCTGTCCGACCCAGCCTGGAAAACTTCCAGGGATCCAGGGGCAGCCACAGCTTCTCTAAGAAACCTGTGCCAGGGCCTCAACGCTTTCACAGGGAAGGACTTCTTCCCAAGATCCCATCTAACCCTGCCCTCTGGCAGTGGGAAGCCATTCCCCCTTGTCCTGTCACTCCAGGCCCTTGCCCAAAGCCCCTCTCCCCCTCTCCTCAAGAAGGGCGAGGCTGCAACCAGGTCACTCCGAGCCTTCTCTTCTCCAGGCAATCTGGAGAGGAGATTCTCAATCTGCCTTACCTGAAAAGGAAGCAGCCTTTAAAGATTCACTCAGGCCCATTCCCACCCAAAACTGGGGTAGGGGGCACGTGGCACAGAGGCACAGGAGCTACCTCTGCAGGAGTTAGTGGCAAACCTTCCGCGGCCTTCTGTGGCCCAGATATTTGCTGACCTCTTTTGTCATCATCAAAACAGAAAGAACTCTGTGATAGTTTCAGCTTTCAGACACGATGTGTCGCAGATGACATAAAGAACTCACACCCACACTTTGTGATGTCCCAGGCAGAAAAGAGGAGGGTTTATTTACAGAATCAACATTTATTGAACTCCAGCAGTGACCATGGATTGGAGGAAGAAAACCTTCTTCTCCAACCACACTGGACCATGCAACAGTCCATCTACAGTCTCCTCCTTATGAAAAGAATGTAAACATTGCTGGATTTTACAATAACAAGTGGCTTGTTTATACAAAAGTGTATCTGACTCCAAAACATGGAAGGCTAAAAATAAGACTTTTCCAAACTCCTTAAAGGGGACAGAGGAGAATGGCAAAAACCCAGACAGCATGATGCCTTTCTCCTCCACCACATCCCTCACCCCCTCCTCCTCCTCCTTCTCCTCCTCCTCCTCCTTCCCAACCATTCCCCTCATCCTCCACAGAAAACTCGCGCGCGCTCGCCTCTCGCACCGCCTTGGCACCACATGAGAATCCTTGCAGCAAAAGGAAAGAAAGGGAAAAACAAAAAAAATCCAAAAGTCCTGAAAGCCACGCTTTTCCCAGCAGGTTGGCACCGCCGCTCCGGCTTTCATCTGCGGGAGCAGTGTGCCAATCTCATGCCAGCACAAACAGATGTGACTCTAGAGCTTTTGAGTGTCCAATGAAAGGGGCATTGCTCGCTCTGAAAGCCGCCAAAACCTACCAGCCTGAGGTTTTCCATTGAGACAGATGGTTCTCTCAGAGCTCCCCTTCAAGGTGCCTGGGTTTGGGTGTTGTATTCCTCTGGGGAAATGGTTTCTCCCCCAGAAACCCCCCTGATGTCTGTACCTATTAGTTTGACCCTGTTCCCCCCTTATCTCTGACCTATTGGCTTGGTGCCAGCTATCTGTCCTGGGACAGAGACTAGATGAAAACCCCTGCTCCTCCATGTTCTGCCTCTTTGCCTCTTTTCCTCTTTGGCCTCGGGACCCCTTCATGGAATAAAGCCTTGGAATATTCCCCAGAGGTAAGAGCCTCTTTTGGATTTCTTTTCCCTATCCTGAAGTCTATCCCCGTCCAAAGCTCCCCAAATCTGAGCTAGCATCGCAATCAGGGGGGCGGAGGGGGGCATAACTTCATTTGGGGTCGAATTATTTTGTTTCTTTCCGCTTCCCCTTCGTGCCCTGAGGTTGTTCAGCAAGGTTCAGCACACGGTTCCTGGCTCAGAAGAATGTCATCAGACCGGGTGAGTGCACAGCGAGGCCGCTCTGTGCAGGCAATGGGTGGATGGGGTGAAGTGTCTCCCACGTGCCCCGGGAGCTCACATGTATCAAGAACCTGTGCAACAGACAAACTGTGTTTGAATTTCCACAGAACCTGTTTTCCTGCCGTTGGAGATGCAGGAAGCGGTGGAATACGTACGATTCCGTACGCTCGGCTGAATCAGAAAAAGGAGGTGCTTAGTTGGCAAAACCACTTAATCCAGACATCTACAAGGGAAATCATGTAAGTCCAGTGATGCTTAGTGGCAATGAGTGCCACTTAATAGGGATTGCAGTTCTGCTTAACTGGGACACCTCCAGATCGTTTAGGAGGCTTAGCGGAACGGGGTGAACAATTTTGCAGGCACAAAACAGCACATCCCTTCTCCTCACATGCAAAAGAATTTCCCCAAATGGGCCTGCAATACTTGGCGTGGTGTTTGCTCCTTGGAATTTTGCAAAGGCTTCCTAAGGGCTGCTCCTGGCATGACCTGTGAGGGTGGGGAGGCCCTGGCACAGGGTGCCCAGAGAAGCTGTGGCTGCCCCTGGATCCCTGGAAGTGTTCCAGGCCAGGTTGGATGGGGCTTGGAGCAACCTGGGATAGTGGAAGGTGTCCCTGCCCATGGCAGAGGGTTGGAACTGGATGGTCTTGAAGGTTCCTTCCAACACAAAACCATTCTGTGTGTTGATAAAATACGAAATCATTGCTTGCTCATGAGTCTGAGCTGAAAATCTTCCACAGTGGATTGGCCAAATTTTTGGAAGACAATAGGATCTATTGTGGTCACCTGTCCTGACACCTGGCTGATTTTAGCCAGAGAATGCAATCCTGAAGTCTCTCCATCAGGTCCATCCTGTGTTTGGTTGCAATACAGTTCAGCTTTTGTCATGGTAGGAGCCACAAAACTGCCCTCCCCTCCTCAGTGATGCCTTCCTGGTGCTCAAGCTTTGTATCAGAGATTAAATCACTTCAGACCCAGGAGCCTTTGCCAGGGTGAGAGAAGCAGCAGCTCCTAACTGATGAATCCTGCTGGGAAGAAATGGTGTAGCTGAACTGTGTTCTTCAAGACAGGAACATTTTTGTTTGGAGGGGTTTTTGACTAACCTGGCTTGAAAATCTGGACACACCATGATCTCCTTTGGCACTATTTCACCAGCTTTCACTGTTACTGCCTAAGGGCTCCAACAGCATTGGAAGTCCTGCTCCCCAAAGCAAAAGGTAAATACATGCTGAGAAGGTATTTCCTAAATAACTTGGGATTTGGATAGACTGAACAGACAACCAAAAGCAGGTGGTGTTATCCCCATTCTACTCAGGGAAAGCTGCACCTTGGAGGGATTAAACAAGTTCTTCAAAACTCAGAAGCAGGATCAGGACTTGAACTCTCGTGACTTTGCTGCCCAGTCCCATCTTAACTGCGAGTCTTGCTCCCTCCTGAGATTAGGGATGCTCAAGGTAAGATTAGGCTCAGACTGGGAAGCAAACCCAATGCTGAGGCGTCTGACAAGATGTTCTTGTGAATTTTTAATCGTTGGCTGTGTGGACACGTGTGTAAGGCAATAACCTGAGGAATTCTGTCCTACATTTTGGAAACCGTTGTGGCTCTGCAGCTCTTGGAATGAGTCTCGAGTGAAAAATCTGCTCTGCTGCGTGCTCTCTATCATGTTCCCTCTAGATAAAGCTTTAAATCTGTGAACTCAGTGGCTGTTATTCCAGGAATTTCTCCTTGGAACTGACTGACAGTATCCCTAATGTTTGGCTAGAAAAAAATCTTTTCTGGGAAAGACTAAGATGGTGCAGTCTGATTTCAAATTGATTGTTGCCTGTTCCCATGTTAAACAAATACATACACATATCCTTGTGATTTTAATACCAGAAATAAAAGTTAACATTTAACTAGTCCCTTACAAAGTGACTTTGAATCTTGAGCAGCTTGAAGATAGAAATTCCTTTTTTTTTTCGTAAATCTGATTCATAGGTATTGGTTTCTTCTTAGAACTACCAGTGTGAGTTTAATTCCAGGGAACAAGAACTATGCTTAGTTGTTTAAAAAAGCACATAAAATGAAAGTGGGAGCAAATGGAAAGCTTTTCTTTTCTCTTAAGGAAAGGCAGGACTGCAAGAAAAGCTGCAGTTAAAGGTAATTCCTATTTTTGCTACGAAATTGGTCTAGATCCACATTGTATAACCTTTCTTCCTGTTCACCTCAGACTTGTTTTTTAAGGTCTGTCCAGTGGGTGGTGAAGTCCATATTTCTAGACAAGGATTTTTACTTTGACTGGTATGTCTTAAGGGCTGTGCTGCTGAAATAGAAGGAAAAGTCAAATTTTTGTGCATTGCAGTCTGTAAATTCTTGCTCTGTAGTCAGCTGCCTTCACAGCTGCCTTCACATACAAAACAAATGTCTGATGTTTCTGTGATTTCACTTTGCCCCTTGGGACAAGTCAGGAGCTGGGCCTGGCCATCAATCCTTTAAAATTGTGTCCAATTGTGAAATTTGGGGGAGAAATAACTTGGAAAATTTAGGAGCTGGTCTGTTGAAAGTCAGCTATGAAAGAGGAAGTTTTTTAAAAAGCAGCAGAATTTTCCATTGACTGTATAAGCTATAACTGTTGATTTAACCCCTTCTTTTGGAATGGTGTGAGGTGTTTCATTTGCCACTCACTGATGGAGATCTGAGAGACAACAACTACCCAAGGTTGGACCAGGAAAATAAATCAAGAATGATTAATAGCACAGAATGATTTTCAGGAGCTATTTGGCAGGGAGGCAACCTGAATTGCATGTTGGTTCACCAGAAGGACATGGAGACCCCTCATGGGACTGGAGCCACGAAGGGAAGGAATCCCACAGCCCAACCCTCCCCTCTGTTTCCAGCCTTTATGTGACTGGACCAGTCAGAGCAAAATTACTCAACCCTTGTGATGTGAGTCAGCACATTTTGGAGGGGTTCTTGGAGTGTTCTGTGCTGGGCCAGGAGCTGGACTGGATGATCCTTGTAGGTCCCTTCCAACCCTGGATATTCTCTGGTTCTTTGACGATGACATAATCCAGCTGCTGTGGACTTTGAAGGGCAGAAATATTCTGCATCCAGTGGCCAACTGATATGATCCCAATGGTAAATGGAATGCAGAGAAAGGGGTTGCACATGGGTGGCTGGGCTGTCACCTGAAAACTGCAGATTTCCTTACCCTTGGGTGGCATTAGTCCTGATTTCCACAAGGAAGGGGAAGACAGAGGTGTTCGTGTATAAAACTCCACACATCCTTGAGGAGCACCAGGGAAAACCTGTCTTTGTACAACTTCCATTCCACAGCAAACAGTGCAACATGCAATTGCCATTTGGTTTCATAATGAAAACAATGTTTTAAGCCACGATGGTCCCAATTCCACAATTGACTGCATGGTCATTTAACAAATCTTTAATGAGCAGAGGATCTCTGTCATAAAACTCTCCCTTTTCTCTCCCTTTTGCTGGTGCTTTAACAATGAGACAAACTGAGCAGTCAGAACACATGAACTTAAAATCACTTAAAAGCCATTGTTTGAAAGGATCAACTGCTTCCCCAGCCATGACAGCAAAAAGTTGCCCAGTTAGTCCAGGGAATTTTTGGGGGTGGGTTTGTTTGTTTTGGGTTTTGTTTTTTGGTGATTTGGTTTTGGTTTTTTTGTTTTTTTTTTTTTTGCTGTCATTTCTGTCCTGTTAATTTGAGCAGAAACTGTAATTAGATGTAAGTGGTCTTGTTCCCACAGAAATGAATGGCAGCATCTGGAGAGAGACAACCGTTCCAAATGCTTTTGGCTACCAGCTCTCCACAAGTCACCAGGATGGAGCAAGGGCCGGAATCCAGACTTCTGTCGGCCTAATTTTGTATCTGTGGAAGCACAACACTAAATCCAATATTCAAATGCCATGATGGGTGCAGGAGAGAGCACATTCCAGACTTTTATGTTGCCTGCTCCTCCTGGGAGGCCAATCCCTGCTTGGTCTCCAGGTGGGATTGGATGACCAGAGCTCGGAAAAGGAGGGATGCTGGGCAGAGGTTTCTGGTGCGTTTGGGGTTTTTTTCCACCCTTTTCCTTTTCCATTTCATTATCCACTTTGACAGTAACTGGGCTCTGCTCCCCCAGACAGGAGCAGGGCTGTGTTTGTAAACAGTAATTGAGTTAAAAGATGTTTTGTGTCAGGGCTGAGCTCGTTTCTTTCTCTGCTTTCTCTGCAGAAGGGGCGGCTCTGGTTCGAGGTGCCGGGCTCTGCCTCAGAGCTCCGGGGCTCTACAAGGTCACACAGCTCCTTATCACCACCAAAATGCATCTTCTGTGGACGTTTATCACAATCAGCACCAGGGTGCTGCATTTTTTATCAAACCTTCTGTCCCCTAAAGGAGAATCACACTTGAAGCTGATAGTGCTCTCTGGGAGTAAACATTTCCATCCAGCCTTCCTGGTTAATTGAAATGGGATAAAATTCCTGTCCTTTCTTCAGCTTTTTAAACTTCTCTTCTCTTTCGTTATGATCAGGAGGAACTTGCAATCTTTCAGAAGCTTTTTCCTCTCTGGCCTTGTCCTACCTGGCATTGCAGCCTCACTCACTTGGTACTTTATGTGACATCTACAGCTTCAGGACAAATATTTTGGCACTTTTCAGTGCCTTTTATTAAACTTCTATTAAACTTCCATTAAAGTTTTCCACCATGCAAAGCCAATTCTCTTATTTTACCTCACTAACACTGATGAGGAGTCTCCTCACTTGCTGCTGCTCTCCAGGGCTGTGTCTTGATTCTTTAAAATATGCAAAAGCAGGGGGAAGGAATTTAGACAGAGCTGGAATTTTTTCGAGCTGCCTGGAAGATTTACAGGAATGGTTCCCATGAGCCTAATGGGACTTGTGTCTCTAAACCCTTTCAAAACTCTCAAATCTCTGGCTTCTGCTGTTGTGGAGGCATCAATGATGGCCCAATAAATGAGGGGAATTGAGATTTATAGCTGAAGGGTTGTCTCAAACTTAGTGTTGCATATAAAAGCAAATACAGTGTTTCTTCCCCAAAGCCAGGGTGCTTACCCTGAGTGCAGAATGAAAGCCTGAGCATTTACAAGTAAATCTGTTATTCAGTGTGGGAATTAAATTAAATTATTCATCCTTTAAGAAATTTAGGAATGTCAGACTCTTCCTTCCTTGATAATTTCATAATGTGAGGGTAAAGTAACTTCAAACTTGTGACATGGCTGCTGAGGTTCAGTGACCTCTTTTTTCTGTACATTGAACTGTTTGCATAAAATTATTATTTTGCATCCACAAATAATTACATCCTGCAGACAGCACTTCATGTTGTTGGATTTAGAATCCAACAGAGTTGGGAAAAACCTCCAAGCTCATTAAGCTCAACCTTTGACCCCAAACACCAACTTGACAACCAGCCCAGAGCACTGAGTGCCCCATCCGGTCATTCCTTGGACACCTCTGGGGGGGTGACTCCACCACCTCCCTGGGCAACCCATTCCAGTGCTTAGCAGCTCATAATAATAATAACAATCATCATCATCACCATCTTTCTATTGCAAAGTAGTTTCATTCTTGGATTTGCAGCCACTTGAAATTTTTGTTTGCTCTTAGAACTTGGAGGTTTTTTCTTTGTCAAGAACGTGCTGGTAGTTCTGATGGAACTTGTTGTCTGGGTTTTTTCTGTTCTCCTCTGTCTCTTTAAGAAGTTTTTCTAAAGTTCTATTTCAGCCTTCTGTGTTTACCTTTTGCAATGAAGTCTCTCATGATTTTCACATAAACAACCTATTTGTTATTGTAACTGTTTTTCCATGTTTACATTCTTCTCATAAGGAGAAGACTGTTGATGGACTGTTGGGTTGACCAGAGTGGTTGGAGAGGAAGATTTTCTTCCTCCAACCCATGGTCATTGTTGAAATTCTATAAATGTTGAAGTCTGTAGATAAATCTGCTCTTTTTGCCTTGGACATCTCAGTGTGTGGGTGTCGTTTCTTTTGTGTCGTGCTGCGACAGGAACTCTAAATTTTTATGTTTGATTTTATTGCTTTATCTTCTGGTTGTTCACAAGGACAAATTCCTGTACAGTGACCACCCCAGAAACACCTGATTGGCCTTTCTTCAGTCCCACTTAGCATTTCCATTCTGCTGTTACAGTTTGGATTTCATTATGCTCACTTTATTTGGCTGTCCCTGTGTTCCAGTTTGGTGCTGTTCTAAGGTCAGTGATGGCAGCCTGAAGATGCCTGATGTTGATTTAATGATCCAGAATCCATGGTCACATACAGGAGGAAGAGTATTCATTGATTTATTGGTTGTTAGGAGACTAAGAGTATTCTTTTTGAATTGTTCTCTTGTACAAGTGTCATTGTCACAGGAATCTGAGCTACCTCAGCTGTTACCCTTGGTTGGTGTGAGCTACACAGGCTTAGCCAAACTCTGGCCTGTCTCATGCCACTTCTTCTGGCATCCTGTTCTGGTGTAGGCTGGTTGTGAAGCGCAGGAGAAGATGTTTGGTGATGATAATTCAGACTATAATTTAGGCTACAAGAGCAGATAGATGGTCTAGATGACTAAACCTAATTATTGATTTTTACGCTGCTGTGAACCCTGCCCAGCCCAGGACAGCTCTTAGTCCTGTTTAGCTGTCCCCTCGTGTTGTGACTGTGACACGGCAGGCATGGGGGAGGCAGGAGAACACCAGGAGGCAGAAATATCTCCCCTCATTCTCAGCTGGGGGCTGTACTCCTGTCAAAATCCTTTTCCTTCGTGTGTAGCAGAGGTGGGTAGCAGCAAAGGTGGTGCTGGTAACTGAAGAATTGAAGGGACCTCCTGGGTCAGAGCTTTAGGTCACCTCCTGACCCACAGAGTGATGAAGGGCCATTCTTAAACAAATCAAGGTCCGTTTAAATCCTGGCTGGGGTTTGTTTTCTTGGGAAGAGGGAGCACTGTCCTGCTAGTCCTCTTACCCTGGCAACTCCATGCCCTCTGTGATCTTACACGTTGAAACCTTCCTCTAACTCCCAGTCTAAATAAGATCAAGGTCCCCTTATGTTCCTGTGCATTACTGTCCTTTGGCATCAGTAATTTCTCCCTGTAGACATAAAATCTCCAGATTTACTTACAGCAGACCCATCCCCTCCCAGCGTTGTTTGGTTCAGGCAGGGGAATTATTGTTCATGTGTTCTCCTACCCCATCAATCCCTGGGACAAAGCACTTCTCAAAGGGCTGTTGGCTATCTGAGGCTGCTTTAATAAGGAGTCACTTGGCTTTGCTCTCCAGCAGCTTGTGCCTTATCCCCTGAACAAAGCCACTTTGGTCTGTGCAGAGTCAGAGCTGGGCTCAATGTCAGAGTGACATCCAGTGGAAGAGCAGTGGAGCATGTCCATAACACACCCACCTGGCCACACCTCATTTGTCATTGCTTTAAATTCATTTCCTCCTTGCTCCCCTGAGCAGGGCAAAAACTTGCCAAGGTCAACGTGTGATGAGTGAAATGGGTTTTGTTGTGAGACCTGTCAATGCTCTTCAGCTTCCTTACAACAACAGGGTGACTCCTGTGACGCCTGGGACTGGCACCTGTGCCCCTTCTGAAAGCAATACACTCCTGATACCCTGAAATGCCACTCTCAGGAGATCAAGAGTTGATCTGCTGGGAACACTGGGGTCTCAGGGCCAGCTGTTCAGTTCTAGGTATCATCTCCACTGACTGAAAGCAACGCTGGTGATCCACACCGACTGCTCATACCAGATAAACCCCCTTTTTTTCGGTGATTCTCTGCAAAGAGAACAGTGACTTTGGCTGATCTGGGAACAGAACAAAATGGATTACTGTAATAAATCATAACTGGGAGAGGAGAGGCCCCTATAATTTGGCCACTTAATGTTTAACTTCAAGTGGGAAGGGGTGGGAGCAAGCAAGAGATGGTTTGGGGCTTTTTCTGCCCATATTAAATATGTGGTGAGCAAAATGAACCTTTTATTTCCCACTTCCATGTGGTTCCCACATGGCCTTTTTTCTTCCCATGAGCCATCAGCAGCAGTTCATGGGATTCACTCCTTTCTCTTGCCCTACTTGCAGGGTTTGTTCACCAGGACATTTCATCCCATGGGTTGTAATGACTCCTGATGGTGGGCAGGCAGCAGGTGCTGCTCCAATCCCACAGCAAGTAGAAGGAGAAATTTCAATTATTGACCCATTAATTGTGATGAGTTTTTATCATCATCATCATCATCATCATCATCATCATCATCATCATTTTAATTCTCCAAAGCAGGTGTTGAGCTTGTGGATTCTGGAGGACTCTGGGGATCCTGGGAGAACCTTTCACCAGGAAGGTTTTCCTCACCTCCTCCAGATGTCTTAGAGGCAAACACGAGAAGAGCTTGGTCCACTGGAGGAAGCACCAAGTGTTTTAAGGTGATTTGAAATCCTTTATCTGTCAGTGTTCTTGACAGCAATCAAGCACAATGGAAAATAAATAAATAAATAGAAATCCTGTAGCCATGGAAGCACACTTTAGATCAGATTTCTATTTGCATGCTTCATACATATACATAAAACATATTTCATGTACCAAGTTAAATAATGCACAATGCTTAAACTATTCTTACTTTTTATCCTTTGGTTATTGTAATTACAAGTAATTTTGTGAAGGATTTTCTATTTTTAAGAAATCACACTTTTGTACTTGATCCAGCTAACAGGATTTTCTTACATTACTTCATAAAGAGACCATCTTTAAACTTCTAATGTTATTTCTTATTCATTAGTACATATGCCTGTAGGGTATGTTCATAAATGGGTTAAAGTTACAAAGTTATGCTTATAAAAGCTCATGGTAATTTGGAGTATCAGGAGGATTTATTAATTTTGAAATCTTAAAAGAGCAAAAGCTAAAATGAGATTGGATTAAGTATATTCTTGCATGCAGTTATTCTAAACACCCTTAAGGACCGCAGACTAACTTACAGAGGACATTATGCAAATATGAATATATCTCTAAGTGCCTCATAGGCTTGCTGATGTAATATTTTACATGGTTAGTTAAGTACATCAAGTAAAAGGTTTGACCTTGATATACTGTAAAAGGTACTTATCCCACAACACCCAATTGTTTTCGGTGCCATTGTGAAATGCATCCCTCCAACGTGCAAACAATTCTGTGCACAAATCTCATTAAACGTGGCTCCAGCAGCCAAGCAGCTGTCCACGCCACCCCATCTCTTTAGAAAACCAAAGAGCTGCTTTACAATTTATCTTTATCAAAATGCCGTTTGCATTTATCGACAGCACCAGGCTGTACTTATGTAGTGAGAAGACAATTTCTTGGGAGGACAAATAGAGTTTCCAGGCTTTATTGCTGGCACCTGTTCCCATTACACAGTTCAATTTTATTTTATTTTTTTTTTTGAGGACACATAGAAGGTGGAGGACTACGATGCCCCGGAGTCAAACAATGTTTTGGGGAAGGAAAACAAGCTCCAGGTTTGACTTGAGCTTGGAATTTCTGCAGATTCTTGGCTTTACTTGTCTCTTTGATTATGCAGAAATAAGCTTGACTATATGGACTTAAATGTTATATTTTCCTGTGTCTTCACTCTTCCTGCTCCCACTCCATTCCATGTACACACATATACATATCTATGTGTGTGTGTATATTTATATACACATATATTTATATTCCATTGAGGTGGTAATGAAACAGAACAGAAAAATGGATTGCTAAATGTTGTGTGTTATCTCTTCTGTGTGTGTGTGTGTGTGTATCTGAAGGGAAGATTGGCTGATGTGGCACCTGCAGATTACTTTAGGGTAAATCCTTGTTTGTTCTGTTTAGCATTTCCGTGGTTATCACTGAACTGGAGGGAGAGACTCTGTAGATGGATGGGGTGGGTGTGGATTCCTTACAATAATCAGATGGAAAAACCAGATATCCAGTCTTGCACACCAAGACATCAGCCCCCTTCTAAAGCCTGCATCATATCAAGAACTTCCTGTGGGGCTCAAGCAGTAAAGTGTATAATCTCTCTCAAGTCCCTCCAGAGTGACCAAAGTGCTCAAAAAATATTTCTGGTTTATTATGCTGGACTGTAAATACCCAATTGGGATTGCCTTTCCCGTGTGGTGCTTTGACAGTGATCAAATAGTTGTGTTTATAACCCAAAAAAAGGAATTAAATAGTGCAATTTCATCGGGGTGATGTTGATGGTGTGAGATATCACACTCCAGGTTGTGTTCTTCCATTAGGTCTGTCCTAGGAGAATGATTAATTAGCTGTAAAGTACTACTGAGAATATTTCATTAGAATTTGCCAGCTGCCTGGGAAAACTTGACCTGCTGGATGTGGTACAGAATGAAATTTTATTGCAGAAAAAACCCCCAGAACATCCCTGTGATTTCGGTGCCTGCCAGCCATGTTGTGGTTTTTCTCAGTGGAAAAAAAAAACCAAAAAAACCCCAAAAAACAAGGGAAAACCAGTGGTTTCCATATCAGTTCAACGTCTCCTAGCTCTTCTGTATAGGAGGATGTTATTTTCCAAAGTGAGAGTGTATTTTGTGGTGAAATATTAACTCTCCAGTTTGTTTGGTTTGGGGCTCTCTTCTTTTGGGGTTTGTGTTCTTGATGATCTTGAAGGTCTCTTCCAACCTAGAAATTCTGTGATTCTGTGATTCTGTGTCTTGTGAGATCAGGAGAGCTTGGAAGCAAGAGGAAGTTTGAGGAATTTTATTCCCCTGTAAGCCTTATCTGTAAGGAAGCCTGTGATGGGTATGTATCATCAAATAAATCATCCTTGTCTGGAGTTTCAAACAAACCCTTTTCCATTCTCCAAAGACAGATCCAAGAGTGTGTGTTAGTAGGCCCTCAGCAGAGAGCAAATGGAATAGGATTCCCAAGTATAAAATATCCTTTTCTTTGCCTCCCTCCCTTCTTCAAACCAATATTTCTACGTAATTCTGGATATCCATTTCTTCCTTTTGGCTGTGTCTAACAGAACAGGGCTGTTTGCTACAGGATAATGAGAAAAACCCCATGGTTTGGTTCCTTTTGCTTAGAAAATATAATTACTACAAAGGGTGGTTTTACCAAACACAGTTTACCACTGGGATCTGTGGGGATGAGATGCCTCTGAACAGAAGGTTCCATCTCTGCAGGAGTGGATGTTAATAAGGAAAGGGACTGATCTTTAACAAAGTCTGGCACTTGAGGTAATGTACCCCACACGTTGTAATTTAGGACCTGCTCCACAGAAGTGAGGTATTTGGGTAAGCAGTTGGGTGCCTCATGAATTTACAAACACAATTAAACAGATTAGGTGAGGTTGGTAACGCGCTAGAAATATTTGTTGGTTCCCCCTGGCATCTGTCTGCAACTTTGCTCTCTGAGAAACCTGACTATGTCTTAATTCTCTGTGGTGTTTGAAGGTATGGCTCTTCTCAAGATGAGTTAATTAAGGAAGTTCTTAGCCATGCTTTTTTTTGTTTGTTTTAATCCCAATGTACTTTTTTTTTTGTATGAGCCTACTACATTTATCCTTTTTATCCACTCAAACCTCATAAACAACAACAACAAAGTCCTTAATACACCCACGGTGCATGCACACAAAACCTGTGTAGAAGCACATGCAGAGCTTCTGAAGCACATGAAGCAGCAAGTGCTGTTCCTCCATCCAAATCTGACTCATTTTAAATGCAGATAGAGGGGGGAAATATCACTGGAAAGATAAGTTATCACTCTACTGAAGATAGCTTTCCTTTTCTTTATGGTTTTTTTTTTTTTCCCCACAGTGCTGAGTGTGTGTGCACATGAGCTGTAAAAATCCAACTGAAGCAAAATGTAGATTTCTTGCCTTGAGAATAAGCACAACACAGTTCTTTAGGATCCTACAGATTTGTGTCAGGACTTTCCACGCACATCCCCTTTTCTCACTTTGGAGGTGACTGGCCAGGGAGAGCTCTTTGTTTTGAACTGAAGTGGAAAAATGCAGAGTGGAAAAATGAGGTTCTTCTCACCACAGGAAAGGCACTGAGGGGCTGGAGCATCTCAAGGAAGGGAGTGGAGCTGGGGAAGGGTCAGGAGAACCAGGAACAGCTGAGGGAGCTGGGAAAGGGGCTCAGCCTGGAGAAAAGGAGGTTCAGGGGGACCCTTGTGGCTCTGCACAACTCCCTGCCAGGAGGGGACAGCCGGGGGGGATCGGGCTCTGCTCCCAGGGAACAGGGACAGGGTGAGAGGGAACTGCTTCAAGTTGTACCAGGACAGGTTTAGATTGGATATCAAGGAAAAAAATTCTTCAATGAAGGGAATGCCCAGCCCTGACACCAGCTGCCCAGGGCAGGGTTGGAGTCACCATCCCTCTGAGTGTTCAAAAAATGTGTGGGTGTGGCACTTGGGGCCATGATTTAGTGGTGGTTTGGCAGAGCAGGAGAAGTGGTTGGGCTTGATCTTAGAGGGCTTTTCCAGCCTTAATGACTCAGTGGTTCTCCATGTCAGAGAGGCCTGGAGCAGATGATCTCCAGCTGCACACAGAGCACAGCTGTCTGTGTGCCAGGCAGACATTTACACCTGAGCCAGCCACCTGGGTTGTGGCGGGGAGCAAAGGTGCTCTTAAGGGCACCACTTGGATGACCAGATTTGGATAGTTACTGTAAGAAAAAGTGAATTTCACCCTATGCTCCACTGATTTTCCTGGCTGGATCTTCAGTGGCTTGAGAGAGAACCCAGAATGATCAGCTTAGATGTCCTCATGCTCACAGGGCAGATGAAATATATCTCTGTAATCTAATCTTTGAGCCCTAACCAGAATATTTCAATGTGGTGTCAAGGTCTTAATTTTCCAAACTCATATAATTATTTTTTTTTATTAAACTTCAAACATATTTTGGAATTGATGCATTAGTTTCAAACTGAGGAACCAAAACAATTAGTTTGCAAAGTATTATCTGAACATTTTGCGTTGCCTTAAATTGCTGTGCAGTTTGTTTGACCACAGTTTGTCTTTCATGAAAGGTGTGTTGTGCACAAACAGCTTCTGGCTCTGCTCATTTCTTCTGTTTCCAAGGTCAATGTCTGCAAATGTTTCTCCCTTTTCTGTCTCTTATTCCCATTTTCCAGTCTCAGGTCCTCTTCTGACCGTGCCCAAGTTAATAAGCTCTAATGAGAAATGTGTTCTGCACCAAGCCTGGCTTAGCCTCCATCCAGCTTGGATCCTTCCACACCAACCTACATAAACACAGAAGGTGATTTTATTTTTTCTTGAATCAGCCTCAAAAATTCCTCATGTCTCCTGCCCGTGGTTTTGCTGCAACAGGCAATCTGTTGTGTGCAGGTGTAGGGCTGTTGCCTCTTTCTTGGATAAGAGAAAAAACCTGGTGGTTGCACAACCGCTCATCTGTGACGTCGGTGCAGGACATGGCGAGCTGGTCGGAGGAACTGGCAGGTGTAGGAGTGATATGAAGGTGCAGCTGAAATTTAATTTCCTCCAGAACCATCCTCCACAAGCTGTGCAAACTTCCCTTGGCTAAATAAATACACTTAAAGGCAAAGATTTCCCATTTTCCTAGAAATACTCGTGGCAACAACTGCCTGTGCTTTCTCTCCTGGAGCCTTAACAAACAGCCTGCACATTTGCATTTTCTCTAATGGTCTCAGCAGTAAACTTCCTTCCAAAAAAGAGGGGAAAAAAGGAAATCTTGTGTTCCCTGAATGCAGAAAGAAATTACACATTCTGTCTCTGTCTCTCGTACATACAGATACACAATTTAGTACTTCACATCTTCAAAGGGCTTGCTCAAATTGGGACTAAATTGTGTTTGTAAACTCTCGCTTTGGGAGACAAGTTCAAATGGGGCTTAAGTCCCAAATGGAATGTTGATGGTCTCAGTCAAGTTCCTAGTGGACATTTGCCACAAAAGCACAGCATTCTTAGCTTGTATTGATAACAATTAGCATTATTGCTCTGTGATCAGCACAGCCCCCTTCAAAGGCGTTTTGTGAGATGCACTGAGAGTACACAGAATTAAAGACCTGCCCTGCCTCAAAATGTGAACAGAAAAAAAAAATACAGGAGAAATTTTCTACTCCTCTTTCTGTCTTGCAAAGGAGAATCCAGGGGCTGCAGCCCACAAATACAGTTAAACTGATGGTTGCTGCTGTCCCAGTTCAGTACCTATTTTGCTAAATTTAAGGTAAAATTACAAAGTGGTGTGACTGTGGTTCCAGGGGCGCTGGTGTCAAAGGCAGGGACAGAACCCAGCTCTCACCAGCCCTTAGAAATTGTGTTAACTGGAAGGTTACCCTTCCTCTCCAAGTGGAGTTTAATGAATATAACACACTTCAATCGGTGTATTCATAAGAAGTTACCCATTATGGATGTAATGCATGAGTTTTTCTCTCTTGGAAATTGGTTACTCTTACTGGCCATTTCCTGGTCAGGTTTTGATGAGTCCCTTTCAGGCACAGTTCCCATTGAAATAGGTTTGCCTGAATGAGGACTTAAGGAACAACTGAATAAAGACCTCTATAATTGCTCTATAATGATTAAATGGTTCCCATGAGCAAGGCAGTTCAGAAAGACGTGCTTTCACTTAGCAACATTCGTGCTGCCAAAATGAAATAGCCACATCCACTGCAGGCAGAACTTAATTCATTGCTGCTGCTGCTGCTGTGATTGTGGCAGAGCAGAGACTGGACAGGAGCAGGCCAGGAGAGTGCTAGACCCTGTGCAAACACACTGTACATGGCAGTCCAAGTCCACGTGTCTTGGGGTTCCAGTCCAGCTTCCCTCTGTGCTGGTGATGTCTCTGGAACAGGTTCATTGCTTTGCCTTATTTTTGCCCCATTTGTTCTGCTCTTGGTGTTTTGGGTGAGGTTTAAGGCAATGTTTCTTCAGAAGGGTTGGGCTGGGGACAAGATATCTGTATCTATATAGAGATATATAGATGTATATATAAACTTTATTTTGAGGTGAGATGGAAACTGTTCCTACAGGAATGGCCAATTCTTCAGGCCCTGTAAGTTTATCCAAAAAACCCCATTATTTTCTTTTTTCAGTCTCTCAGGGTGTTGTTCCATTATTTGTTGATTTTTAAATCTCCATATTATGACTTAAGAGTGAGGACAAGGATTGCATTGAAGTGTTTGCTAATGAAAAGGAAGAGGGCAGGAGGTGGTGAATGTGATCTGTAACAAAGCAGCAAGAGGCCACAGGAATTGAGCTCCCAAGAGCATCCTCCTGTCGTTGTGCATCTTCCCCGAGATTTTTGAGGCTGTTTGTTGGAAGTCTGGAGGTTCCCCCAGATTCCCCCAGCCTGTTTTGGAATGCTCAGCCCCACTCTGGGAACCCAGGCCCCGGATCAATATCATCCAGTGAAATCTTGCACCCCAGAGGTGGAAATGGCAATGCTCTAAGTCAAACCATCTTTGGAGATTTCCCTTGAAACCCTGGCTGCGTTAAACAATGGAGTCGAATCTCTTGGAAATGAGTTCATAAAAATTAGCTCTGCATTGTCAGCTGTAAAGGGAGAGGAGTGTTTTGTTCCTCAGGGCCTTATTCTAATCTCAGATGCACAGCGTGCATTACCATATAGCTTAAAAAAGCAGATATTTCTGAGATGATATGTGGGATTCTGTGCAAACCTCTCAGAGAAACCAATATCCTTGAGGAGTTTTTCATGCACTCCAACACTGCCAGGCAGGATGTGGGCCCCTGATAGAGCATTTTTGGCTAAGGGGTAAAAGAGAGGATGAGGAAGCCTCGTAAGAGGCAAAAGAGGTAAAGAGAAGCTGAAGTGAGGAAGCAGAATGTGCCAGAATTGGAGCTGGAACTTGTGAGCAGCCCCTGACTTCTGAGAGGGACGTGTGGTGGGGTGTCTATCCCATGATAACAGAAGTGAGATATCACTGGAATATGAGATTAGAGAAAGTATAGAGTCCTACAGGAGTCCTGAGACAGATAACACATTTTAAGAGGCAGTGAGAGTTGGTTTGTTTATTTGTTTTGGTTGTTATTTGCTGTTGCTGCTACTGTTACTGGTAATCTCAGCCTGCAACAGGAACAGGTCATTTGGGCCATTCAAACCAGAATTAATGGGTGTCAACAACCAACTGGTGGCTGACCTCAGTCTAGCTGCTGGAGAACAGCACCACAAGCCCATCCTGGCAGAAGGAGGTGCTGAGCAATGACAGAGACACGGGGCCAGGAGGAATCCCAGGAGATGATATCATCAGTGGACAGACACCTCTTCTGTCCCTACAATCTCTACAGGCTGATTGCCAAAGTCTTCTGTCATAAACAATCCAACCAGGTGTGTGCACCTCATGCCTTTCGAAGTTTGAGGAGCAGGGGCTCCAAGAGTGGGGGACAGCAATGCCTCCCCACAGTGCTGTGCTGCAGGATGGGGCTGGGCCAGGCAGCTTTGGGGTGCAGGGCTGTTTGGCAGCCTGGCCAGCAGTGCTTGCTAACTTTTCTCCAGAAACTGCAGAGTAGGACTGCCAAGTGACACAGGCCTGGCTGGCAGCCCTGGGATGCTGCCTGCCAGGGGAGCTGCACTCCAGCTGGGCCAGAGCCAAGCACTGCCTGTGGAAGCTGGAACATGGAATCAAAGAATCACAGAATGCTTTGGGTTGGAAGGGACCTTCAAGACCATCCAGTTCCACCCCCCCTGCCAAAGGCAGGGACACCTTCCACTAGACCAGGTTGCTCCAAGCCTCATCCAACCTGGTTTTGAACAATTCCAGGGATGGGCCAGCCATAGCTTCTCTAGGAAACCTGTTTCAGTGTCTTACCATCCTCAGAGGAAGGAATTTCTTCTTAATTTCTAATCTAACCCTGCCCTCTGTCAGTTTGAAGCCATTCCCCATTGTCCTCCCTGCCCTTTACAAAAGTCTGTCTGCTGCTCAACAGCTGGGCTTGCAGTGGTTAACTGAGGATGTTGGTGACCATATGGTAGCATTTCTTGTTCAGGAAAATTTTTGCAAAACACTGTGTGGAGCTGAATAAAGATTGTGAGATTTCCCATATAACAGGATGGGGAGAGCGCGAGCCAATGTGCAGCACCCTCATTTCTTTGTCTGCGTGGTCAGACATGGCTTTGTGCACCTGAGAGCTGCTTGCTTCATTTTCACACTGCTGCTGGGGCAGAGGGCTGCTGTCTGAGATGGGAATCACAGAATAATTTTGCTTGGAAAAGGCCCCCAAAATCATCCAGTCCAAATTTCCTTCCAGCACTGCCACACCACCACTAAGCCACATGGCCAAGTGCCACATGCACACACCATTTAAATCCCTCCAGGGGTGGTGACTCCACCACTGCCTTGGGCAGCCTTTTCCAGTGCTTGACAACCTTTTTCTGTGAAGATATTTTCTCCTTATACCAACCTAAACCTCCCTTGGTGCAACCTGGAGCTGTTGTCCTGTCCCTGGAGGAGAAACTGACAGGATGCTTTGCAAGGTAGCACCTGATTGAAAGGTGTGCAGGAATCCTGTGGAGCAGCAGAATGCTCTCCCTGCTCTGTGTTAACCCTTATCAGGTTCTTTGGATTTTGGCAATCACCCTTGGGTGGAACAGGAGCCAAACACAGAGAGAGCACAGTGGTGGCAGTGACCTTGTTGAAGACCACAACGAACACGGACTCCGACTTCAGAAGGCTGACAATGATTGTGTGTATTTCTGGGAAATTCTTCCCTTTTATACTATTCTATAGAGAACAACTCAATTGGTGAAGCAAAGACAAACTTCTTCAATCACATTGGTCAGGCCAGAGGGACGTCAAGAAGTCCCTCCTAGGGAAAGGAATGTAAACAAAGGTTACAGTTAGAAAAACGTGTCTTGTGTTGACAGAAAACTCTCTGGGAAAAGAGTTTCAGAAAACAAAAACATCTCAGGCACCAACCAGGGCTACAGTGGCAGCTCCAGGTTCATGCCTGAAATGAAGTTTGCATTTCTTGGGTAACCAAAGTGTGAAGGGGAAAAAAAAATCTCTGTTCAGAGGAGCTGTAGCAGAGCCCTGTTATCCTGAGGGCACGCTGGAGGGTTAAGATTTTCGGGTATTTCCTTTTCATGTTTTCCTCATCCCCAACATAATTTCCCACGAGCACGCGCTGGGCCTTTGCCAGCTCCTTTGTCTTTCATCTCAGAGCTTTTCTTTTCGGGGCACTGGGACAGCTGGGGGGGGAGAGAAGACAATCCTGGCTGCGGTCTGGCAGGCGCCGGGGCAGAATCCCATCTCCCAGCCTCGCTCCTGGAGCTCTCACACAACCTGGGAGTGGGCAGACACGAGCTCATCTTCTGCATCCTGGAAGAGACAGAGCAGATGCTCCTCCTGACCCTGCGGGATCCATCGGAGGGAAGGAGCAGAGCCAGCTCCAGGGCTCTGTTTCTCCCTGCCAGGCTGTGGGATGGATTCAGCCATGGCAGTGTCAGAAGCTGCTGTCAGGTCTAGTAGATGGAGCTGGCTGTTTGTCACCTTCAGAGCCAGGAGCTCGGCTTGCCCCAGCAGGATCATCCCTGCTCCATCAGCGTTCCTGTCTTTGGGGAGGTGTCGCTTTTGACATAAAGAACTCACACCCACACACTGAGATGTCCCAGGCGGAAAAGAGAGATGTTTATTTACAGAATCAACATTTATCAAATTCCAGCAGTGACCATAGATTGGAGGAAGAAAATCTTCTTCTCCAACCACACTGGACCATGCAACAGTCCATCTACAGTCTCCTCCTTATGAGAAGAATGTAAACATTGCTAGATTTTACAATAACAAATGGCTTGTTTATACGGAAGTGTATCTGACTCCAAAAACACAGAAGGCTAAAAATAAGACTTTTACAAACTCCTTAAAGGGGACAGAGGAGAACAGCAAAAACCCAGACAACAGGGAGGGTCTTGGATTTGTCTCCTGACACTGCTCAAAATTCTTCCTTTCCTGCAAGGTTAAACTGGGAATATTCCTCACAAAATGGTTTATGCTGTGGTGGCTTCTCAAGCCTTGGCTGAAGCTCTGAGTGGCTTGAGGAAACCTCTCCAATAATCTCTCTGAGATACACTGACCTCCCCAGCCAGCAGTGACCTGCTGTTGTGCTGTCCCCCAGCCAAAATTGGTTTGGGTTTGACCTTCAGATCCTTTCCTGTCCTTCCCAAGGAACTTTGGAGGAAATAAGGAAAAAACCCCAATAACAGCAGGGTGGATTTTGATGGGAGCTGGGGTTCTGCTCTTCCCTGAGCATCCAAGCAGCTCTCCAAAGTCTTAACTATGCATTCCTATGGCTAAGCTAAGGTGTGACAATGCATTTACAAGAGCTGTGCTCTGCCAAGCCCTGACCCAGCCCAGCACTTTCACAAGTGAGGACAAGGTCACTCAAAACCTATTGAACGCACCTTTGGGCTCCAGCACATCTGTAAAGCCTTGCTGGAGGTAGACAAGAGCCCAGCACCAAGGCTACAGGGAAGGGATTACTCAGGAAGGGGCTCAAATAATAGGAAAACAATGACTAAAAAGCTGCCTGTTCATTGCAGCCTCTCTGGAAACACAAGAGATGCATTTGGGGAGCAAGGACAAAATGAAAGGGGCAGAACAATAAGCTGTTTCAAGCACCTGAGAATATATTTAAAGCAAGAGAAAGAAAAAAAGACTTAAATTTCTGAAGCAGCACTCGAGTGCATTTTTTTTTTCTGCAGCTGGTTCATGTATCACCTTCCTTATTGATTTTTTTTTCTTTACTCTGAAAATATACATTATCTTCCAATCCTTCTTCAGTGAAGGAAATCTAAAATGAAAACAAGCTACACGTTTGGCCAACCCTGCCTTAAA
Source organism: Phylloscopus whistleri (assembly GCA_017589585.1). NCBI lineage: Eukaryota > Metazoa > Chordata > Aves > Passeriformes > Phylloscopidae > Phylloscopus > Phylloscopus whistleri. Next base: position 3,446,608 of record JADMLD010000529.1, read on the forward strand.
ATTACACATCAAGAACATTTCCAGTGACAAATACTTTCAAGGCAAACAAACTGAAGAGAAATTAAAAAATCTCTGTGGGGCATAAATATGTAATTACACTCACACAGGGAGCATTTTATCAGGTAAACCATCCTACTTTGTTAATTGAAATGCTGCAGCACAAGGTTTTTTGACAAAGGGGCTGAATATGCATGCATATTTTTCACTGCTGCTGTTCCATTTCTCTCTTTCCTTTCCCTGTGTGCTCCAGCGATGGGGTAGTGATCACTCCTGCTTTCTTTGTTCAAATATCCTCATTTCTGCCACCTCCACTTAATTCTGGCAGGGAAAGTTTTCCTTTCACTGGAGGCACAGGATTGTGGGGGGTTTTGTTGACTTGAAAAAGAAACCAAACCAAACCCCAGAAAACCAGAAATCAAGCGTTTTATTTTTTCTTAAATTAAACTCTCCAGAAACAATAAAACGCTGAGAATTAAAAAGGAAAGCAGACAGAATAAAAAGAACTGCAGGAAGTAGGTGCAGCTGTGTTGACCTAATCCCACTAAAACCACCTTCCCAGGGCGAGGATGAGTTACAGGAGCTGATGGGAGCAAGGCTGAAGTTTGGGGCTAAAGAGGTTTGAGGTCCAAAGCCTTTGTTACAGGAGCATTTGTCAGTGTTTAGTGGCCACGGGCAGCAGTCAGTGAAATATTTACAGCACAGTCCCTTCCAAGAAGCGTGGCTGCTGGCAGGGTGTTTAATTGTCTAAATGCAAGCTGCAGTGCCAGCTGTGGGTTTGCTCACCCATCTGTGAGGGCTCTGCCATGCCAGTTCTCCTGCCCCGAGAAGGAAGCAGGGAATATCCTCCCTGGAAAGAGGGGCACAGAGCAGCTAGCAGAGCCTGCTTGCCACTGGTGACAACTGTGACCACATTGAGACTGAGAAGAAACAGTGCCCAGGCTCCCTTTAAGGAAGGAATCTGGGATGCTGGGATGTCAGCACCTCTTCTCCCTGCAAACGGATGGAGGATAATGTGTTCCCTCTCACAACCCATTGCCTACTTGGGTTTTTTTCTCTGTGTTTTGTCCCCCTCTAATGTGCACCACAGGAGGTGCCCCAATTGCACAGCCTTCAGCCACCATCAGGTGGGGAAGCTCAGAAAGGTTCAGTGCTTTTCTTCATGAGATCTGCATATTCCATGTTCCTATTCTGCCTTGTGCCCATCTCTGCTTCCCTGCATACATCCTTTTCTTTCACAGTAATGTCCCACAAGTATGATCTTCACTCCACTTCCAGTCCCTTTTCCAGGCTCTGCTGGTTTGTTGGGAACAGGACAAGATTGGTTGACATTTCCAGAGAAGGAGGGCATTTCCATGCCATGCACCTCCCCAGGTAGGTCATGTCAAAAGCCCATGGACATGTAATCCCTTGGAAAACATTCTAAAATGGACAAAATAAGTTTGAGTGATCTGTTGCTCTGTCTCTCTTTCCTTTGTTTGGCTTTACAACATGACAACAACACTGTGTCCTCTCCCAGGAGTGATGTGATTGAATGTGGATTGTTTTGAAACCAAACCACAGTGGTTGAAGACCAAGAAGTTGCAGCACTCAGAAGTTTTCCCTCTGACTGAATCTTGAATAATTTTGCACAAGGAGGATCAGGTTTGGTACAGGACATGTGACATTTCTGGCATGGTGTAACAGAATATTTTAGCCACTAGTGTGTCCTTTCCCTTTTATTTTTAGTTGAGTAGATCCTCCCTTTTTTTTCCTCTCTAGAAGATTCCATGCAAGAATCCCACCAGTGCTCTGCAGTACTTGGATGGCCACGTGAGTGCCCAGCAGCTGAAATTCAGGTGCTATGAAGACTTTTTGGGTGGAAACTGGAGCATCCAGAGAATTTTATTATCTTGAGAACTAAGCAGCATCTTGGCAGGGATTTTAACCCAGACATCCCAGTGCACACATGGTTCTAGGTTTTGGTATTTTATCCTTGGTCTATTTTGTTAGACAGATGATTTTGGCGATAGAATATTTGCTATATTCTTCAATATCCTTGGCTGGCTCGTGTCCCTCCTGCCTCATGTTCACAGGGACACTTCCCCATCTTTTTCTCTCCCCTCCCTTTGCCTTTTGAGCTGTGGGGTGGTTGTTTGCTCAGTAAACAACGTTTGAAGTCGGCAGTCTCCAGGTATCTGTGTTGACAGAAACCACTGGGCTGTGTCAGAGAGAGCAAACAGAGCAGCTTAGCAGACACTGTCATGGTTCATGTGAAGCCCTCAAACGTGGCTGGTGAGGATTCCCTCAGTGACAGATCAGGGGATGCTTGGAGGAGTTTGACACTGGGTTACTTTTTTGGTTTTATTACCATTGTTTTCCTAAAACACAAGAATAGCTTACCTGTGTTTACATAAAAAAGCAAATAAGATACCTTGCTTCAATTTGGCTTGCAAAGTTGGTTATTCCAACATTCTTTACCTGGTACTCTCACAGGAACATCTTTCTTGGACAGTTCAGTATCTCAGAAGATTTGCAAAGCACAGCAGGCACAGCACCCAGTGCTGAATTGTCAGGGATGGGAATGCAGGGATAAAGGCTTATTGAAGAGACATTCTCTGACACTTTGTTTTTGTTTACCATTAAAACAAAACAAACAAAACAAAACAAAAAACCAAAAACAAAAAAAAAACCAACAAAAAACAACAACAACAAAAAACAACAACAAAAACCAAAACCAAAACCAAAACCAAAACCAAAAACAAAAACAAAAACAAAAACAAAAACAAAAACAAACCCAGCCTGGGATCACTTTCAGGCTTTGGTCTTCTCATGACAGCATCAGAGAAGCTGTCCAGAAATTTCCAAAAGTTTTGGTGATTAATTTGTCCTTGCATTTTGGTGAAAATATTGTGCTCTTGCATTTCCTGCTTGGGCTTTTTGTTATTTTTAACGGGTCAATCTCTGTTGGTTTCAGTGCCTGCCTTTTCTTCCTCATTTGTTAATGAACAAATCCAGGCTGGTTTTGCTGAGAGCTGTAACTCTTGCTCCTGCTGGTGGGGTAGGGCATTCCATTAACCCAGACTGTGGTGCCAGCTAAAAGTGCACCTGCCTGTGGTGCCTTTGAAGTCCCTCAGTGATTTTATAAACCAGGGGATGAGCCCAGGAAAGTGTTTGCCAAACTCAGATTTAGCCTGTGATGCAGTTGTAGCTGGATGAAATGTTGAGATACCAGCTGGATCATGCCACTGGTAAAGCTGCTGTGACCCTTGTGAAGGGTTACAGGAACACCTTGGACAATGGAATATTGATTCCTCATCTTTTTACTATTTTTTAAATGCTGAAATTCCTTTACAAGACATTGTTTTGCCATTTTAATTAGTTTTTTAATTTTTTGTTTGTTTGTTTGCATTTGTCACCATAACAGACCAGCCAATTATCTTCTTTTTTTTACTGCCTTGTGTGCTCCAGCCCAGAAGTGGATGGAGGCAGCAAGATATGGGAGGGTTCCATGGAAAAGGAGGGAGAACTCCTGCCAGCTGGGCTTTATGGACAAGGCCACAGGTTGGGCAGTGGGCAGAAAGTCCTGACTGTGGAGTTTTGCCATAAAAGCCCATGAGGAACAGCTGCAGCTGCTGGAGAGCAGAAGGGAAAAGCCGTTTGTGTGGGCATCATACTGGACTGGTTGGATAAAACCCCTGTTTCTTCTCCTCTCCAGAATCAGTAAAGATTATTTCTTCAGTAGAAGTGCAGAGGGAGCTCAGGAAATCTCCAGAGAGCAGCACTTGGGGACACAGTTTAGTGGTGGCCTTGGCTGAGCTGGGGGAATGGTTGGACTTGGTGATCTTGGAGGCCTTTTCTCACCTTGACAATTCCATGTTCAGCTGAATCCTAGGGGAGCTGCTCAGCCAGCAGCCTGGCACATGCTCTGCACGTCTCAAGGATGATGCCTCATGGTGTCTTTTTGCTTCCTGGTCTTGCAGACAAACTTTTTTCCTGAACAATGTAGATAGCAGCTTTGAAGGGAAAACAGACCCCCAGCCCCTTCACAAACAAATCCAGCATCACTCTAAACCCATGCATTTCCTTGGCCCTGCAGCACCTGTCAAAGAGCTGCTTCAGCACCTCAGTGCTTGGGAGCTGTAACTTTCACCCTCAAACTATTTGGCTTGTTCTGATGTAGTCTTGTGCTAATGCCAGTTTTCTGTCTAAGCAGGTTTCTCTGCTTTGTTGTGCTCACTTCCCTGCCATATTTCTACAGGGAAAGCTGAATGTTTCTGCATCTTCTCCTGGAAGGTTGAAATTCCCATCTCCCTGGCTTCTCTGTGCTTGTTAAAATGGGAGGATCTTTCCTGAATGAGGCATCCTGCTCAGCCAGTGACCCCGGAGAGCATCAGTGGTACTCCCCTAACTCTACTGGCCACACCTGGACAGATAAACCTTAGAACTTCACTGGGCTTTTCCATTCCTACAGGATACTGGAGTGCTGTAGTCACCCTGGTAAAACATATCCCAGTTTTATGGGTCTGGTTTCTGTCAGCTAAGGGGTCTTTATTAAAGTGGACTCTCTTAAATTAATCTTACATCTGTGACCCCGAGATCATCATCATGTTTCCACAGGATTCCCATTTCAACCTCATATTTCAGGGAGCTGGATTTGTATCCTCCCACATTTCTCCCTCATTTGAAGAAATAGCTTTCCATTTCTCTTTGCAGATAAACATTCCATGCTTCATTTGACTTGGACTCCTTTTCCTGGGCAAAACCTGGAGTCTCCCTGTGAGGGTGGTTAATAGGATGTGTCAGTGCAAGGAAGTGTCCTTGCTCAGCCATCTCTACAAGGACTTACCTGCCTTGAGCTCTGCAATTATGTGACTTTAATTGGCTTTTAATTTGGGAAGATTATATAATACACTTAAATGAAAACCACAGAGGTGTTGTTAATACACAGGTTATGAATTGCAAACAAAATGATAAGTGACTGAACTGCTTCTGAGCTCACACAGGCAAATTCACATTTTCTTTCCCACCTATTTAATATGAAACACACCAGAAAGTTTATCATTAGGAAACTACGAAGGTTTAAAACCTATATTGCAAAAAAAATACATTTTTGTAGCTCTGGAGGTTGTCAACATGCTTTCCATATCGAGCTGTATGTTGCATTTATGCTGATTTAATCATTCATTAAACATTAGTAAGAGGCCAATTACGCTGTTCAAGAATAAGATGTTTTACGAGGAAATGACAAAAAGATACATGTAATCATTGAAATGCCAGTTTACAATCAGATAGGATGGGAAATAATCCCTTTAGCAAGCTTAAGCTTTTACATATTAATGGCAACATTGGGGAGAGTGGGAAGAGGGCTTTAACAGCCTCCTGGCCTCCCAGCCCTGATGGGGAAGTGGGAGCTCACAGTGGTCTGGACAGAGATTTAACAACTTTTATTTTGTGCCTCAGGTACCTTGAGACTTGGGCTCTTCAAGGCCCCTTCCTGTAGTTAGCAAGCCTGTGTCTGCACATCCAACATAAACATAGACAAAAGAGGGCTGGAAATGTAATTCTGGCTCTTCAGAGAGGTCATGGAACCCCAGAATGGTTTGGGTTGGAAGGGAACTTAAAGATCATCTCATTCCAACCCTCTGCCATGGGCAGGGACACCTTCCATTATCCCAGGGTGCTCCAAGCCCTGTCCAACCTGGCCTGGAACACTTCCAGGGATCCAGGGGCATCCACAGCTTCTCTGGGAAACCTGTACCAGGGCCTAATCACCCTTATAGCCAAGAAGTTTTTCCTAATATCCAATCTAAATATGGTCTCTCTGAGTGCGCAGCCATTCCTCCTTGTCCTGTCACTCCATTCCTTTGTTCAAAGTCCCTGTTCAGCTCTCTTGGAGCCTTTCAGGCACTGGAAGGAGTTCTATGATCTCCTCAGAGCCTTCTCCAAGCTGAACACCAACTCCCTCAGCCTTTCCTTACAGGAATGAATTCCATCCTTTTAATTATCCTCCTGGCCTCCTCTGGACTGAATCCAAGCTGAGATGTTCTGGGGAGCAAAGAGAGTTAAGATCCACTGGGACATTTCCATACTTATATTTTAAATGTCCATGTCAAGCACTTCATGGAGAAGGGAGGATGGGTGAAGGACTTACCCATAAAGTCAGACCTGAGAAACCATGGCTGCTGGAGAAGCAGGGAGGGACAGAAACCCATTTTCCAACCTGTTTTCCAAGACAAGACTTAGGGACACCAAGCAGAACTGTTGGGTCATGGATGCAAAGTAACCAGGAAGAAGTGGTTCTTTGCACCTGGAGTTGTGAAGGTTGGAACTCCTGGCTGCAGAACTTGGTGGAAGCTCGAAGTTCACCAAAGTCCAAAAAGCCAGCAGATAAATTCATGGAAAGAAAGTTGTTTGGGGGATGTTAAACACCATGTTTCTCTTGCTCTGGAGCTTCTCAGCTGCAAGGTTTTGTGCACACAGAAATGTGCAGTGGGAAGAAGACAACATCCAGCAAACCATGGACTGCATTGCTGAAAGAACTGAGACTGCTTTGGTGTGCATGAGAGGAAAACCCAAAAGGTGACAAAAGGCCAAAAAGCTCCACAGGCAAGCTCAAAAAAGGGAAGAAAATAGATATTTTTTTAATTTTAATGTCCTCATGAACTCTACTCCAAAATGTCTCACCCTTGAATTGCTCTGGGTACTTTCTGTGTCTGAAAGTCTCACAGCTCCCAGATTTCCTCTAGGAATTGAGTTCTCCTGTTTTCTGCTCTAAGCACACTTGGATTGAAGATTGAATAGTGTCAGGCAGAGAAAATCCATCATAATTGGAGCAAACACTCAACCCTTATGAAAACTTAAAGACAGGAAACCCAAACGTTAGGGAATCCTGTTTGCAATGAAGAAAATCACAGAACATGAAAGCCCGTTGCATTCCAAGTGAACAACAGAGAACAAAGAAGTGATGTTTTCCATGCCTGTTTAATCAAGAGAAAATAACTAAGAATATGTTCAGTTAATGGATGTGGGACCAAGATATCCTGGGGCAGCAAGAGAAAAAAAGCAGCAAAGACCCAGGTGAGCAGAATCTGGGTTCCAGATAAACCTCAGCCAAGCATCACTCCAGCTTTCCAGAGCCATGCCAAGCCTTGATGTTCTCCGGCTGCTCTACCGACTCCTACATCTGGCTGCCCAAAGCACACAGCCCCCTTTTTCCCAAATCCAGTTGGTCAGCTGTCCCCGTTGCCATGCTGGCCTCTGGGCAACGGACCCAAGCGATGCTGTTGAGAGGGAGAAAAATGTATTCCAGCGATAATATTGAAGGGTTACAGCTGCCAAACACACTGTGTCTGTGGAAACACCTGTTGAGTAGCTGTTGCAGTGGGAAGAGCAAGATGAAGAAAGACAGCTGTAAAAGTGCCAGCAGCAGTGGGAAGCTCTGCTAAGACTGCTTTGTGCCAGTTAGAGATGTGCCAAATTATTTGGCTGCATTTCAAATATCTGGGTGTCCACTACATTTGCCAGCTCACGCTCGCAGGGAATACTTCAGCATTAACACCACCACTGCCACGCTCCTGCTGCTCTCCCACTTTGATTTCAGCCTTTGGTTTCCCGTGCTTCTTTTATTCCTGGTCCCTTCTAGTGGAAAGGAAAGCCCAGCTTTGCAGTGCAGAGCCCAAAATAAGGGCTGGGATCTGCAGCTGGTGGGAAGACAAAGCACCGCTGTAAAGGTTTTTGGCAATTGGCTGGTGAGATCTGCTGGGTTATTATCTTGTGTTTCCCCTTTTGTGGTGTTGTTGTGGGTTTTTCCCAGAGAATAATAATTTTATCTTTTACAAGCACTTAGCCAGCCTGGACACTTCTGCCTGTCCATCTAGAAATCCTTGGAGCTGCAGAGCTCAGCTTGGGGAAGTTTACAGTGAGAACAGAGGGGAAATTTGGAAGTTTAGGTGGCAAAGGTGGAAATACAGTGGCAGAATTCCACAGGGAAATATTCCAAATGTGTTGTAGATGTGGCACCTGGGGACATGGGTTAGTGGTGGGCTTGGCAGTGCTGGGGAAATGGTTGGACTTAATGATCTTAAAGGTTTTCCCCTATATGATTTCATGATACTGTGAAAAAGCACTGTCTGAAGAGACAAGCAATGGAGAGAAGGTGGAGTTATAGAGTAACGAGAATCTATTTTAGATTATCTTCTTCCTGAAATGCCCAGAGAGGGCAGGTTCATGTCCAGGACCTCCCAGTTCTTCCTTCTTTTCATTTATGATCACCTGCACTGCCAAAACCCTGAAAGAACACCCTGGTGTAAATCCTTCCCCCTGTCCACAGTGAGAGCTAGGGGTATGCCCAAAGTTAATTTTACCTTTTTAAGGGTTTTGAAAGCTAAAATAAGCAACATCAAAGAATTAAATTCTGGCTCAAATAATTCCTGTTAACTCTCCTAACTCCTCACCTTGCCCTGGTGATATCCCAGACAGGCCAGGAGACTCTGGAATTACAGAGCACTGCTGTGCCTGTACAGCTGCAGCAGTTTACTTGCTTTTCTATTTGACACCATCATCTATTGTCATGATTTCTTTAAATTCCCAAATCCTAAGAATGATCAAAAACTCCCCTGGACCCAAGGAGATAATAGTTTTCTCAGGGAGCTTTTTTCCTTCCCAGGAAGGTTTATCTGTTAAGTGTTTGTGGGAAACATTTCATCTTCTCTTGTTTATTTATGAATATTTCCAAGACATGGCAGTTGATTAGCCCTGGAGGTGGTATTTCTCTAGGAGGCATCATTGTTTTTGTGGTTGCAGACAGAGATGGAAAGGCCTGAAATCCCAACAAACAGAATTGTAGCATTTTACCCCTCTTCTGTGCCTTCCTTCCCGTGGCAACCCTTCTGAGGCAGAGATTCCCTCCTGTGGGTTATTTTTTGTCACAAAATGGGATCCTCTTTGAGCTTGGTTCTCTGTACTGACTGTAATGCACATAACAATGTCTAAACCAAAACCTCTTCACATCCCTTCCCTCAGAACAGGGCCTTTCTTGAGAATAAACCTAATTTATTACAGAAACACAAATCTATGCTTTTTGAAAGAAAGAGAAAATATCACACACCATTCAATTTGGCACAAGACCAGCTATGCCCAGGACAATTTATCTTTCCCTTTTGAGCTAATTTTCCAAGCACCCTCTGCTCTAATTACAGATTTCACTCTTCACACCCCAACCCACCTGTTCTTCCCCTGGATTGTTTAGGCCAGGGTTACTCCTGTATGCCTGACTTATTCTGATTGTACCTGCAGGTGAAGGTCAAAGAGCCAGTGGTTGTACTTCAACAGGGCTTGCAGGACTCCTTGGTTAATCTTTCCTCCAAGATAATGTGAGAAGTTCATGTTTTTGGGAGTTCCACAGAAATTCCTGCCCCTCTGTTCCTGTCTCTGTGCTAACCACTTAGGGAAGGACAGAGCTATTTTCTCCTGAACTTCCAAATGTCCAGTGGAACTAGAAAGCTTCAGCCTCTTGAAACCCCTCTGCCTGGACCTCACAAATACTGATAAAAGGCTCTGCCTGTTGTCTTGGCCATGTCAAACTTCTCTTCAGACAACCAGAAAAATCATCTTTCCTGTTAATCTTCCTGACTTTGTTGCCAGAGTCATGGGTGATGGTCTGTTCATCCTGAGAAAATGTTATCCGAGTCAATATTTAGACAGAATAAGCCTTAATCACAACATAGTTATGCTTCATTAAAGAGGTTTTCCATTTGCTTCGTTCAGAAAATAATGCAGGATGTATCAGAGCAAACAACTGGGGTAGATTTCCTATTCATGCAACACTTCCTTTCTTGCACAGAAATAAAGGACTAATTGCTTGTGCAGAAGCCTTGCTTTTCCTCCTTCAGAGGAGGCAGAGGGACAATTTTCCTTGCCCTCAGCAGTGTGGATCTCTTGTTGGGTGGTGCCCAACTCCTCCCAGTGCTGCTGCTTAGGCTCAGAAGGACTCAGACAATTGTCCTCTTAAGCATCCCTTTAGGTGCCACCCAAAAATAACATTTAGCTCTGCAGACCATTCTGAACAACCTGCTTTTAGGATTGGTGGACTCCCAGGAAGGTGGCTCTGTCAGTCCCACCTCACCTGCAGAGGGGAAACACCCAGGGGAGAGTCACAGAATCATTTAGGCTGGAAAAGACCTCCAAGGTCATCGAGTCCAGCCTTTGGCTGATCACCACCTTGCCAACTAAACCACAGCCCTGATTGCTACATCCAGGTGTTGCTTGAACACCTCCATGGATTGTGACTCCAGCCTGGGCAGCCCCTTGCAGTGCACACCAGACCAACAGGGTTGCAGGGCAGCTGCAGGTGGAGGGAGGCCAAGCAGTCAAAGTCTGTCCCCTTCTCCAGGGCATGGGAGAGCAGATGATTTTTCCTGCAGTGCTCAGAAAAAAAAAAGAAAAAAAAAAAAGAAAAAAAAAAAAAAAAAGAAAAAAAAAAAATTCTTTCGTCTTTTTCCTGAGAGAAGGCCAATGCTGAGCCTAGCAGATTATTCAATAACATTCCATAAAAATATTAAACTTCTATATTGGAACCAAATTAACATTGTATTTCATGATGTGAACAAAGGTACCCAAGTCGATTTCGTCTCTCGCTCCCTCCTTTTTCAAATTTAATATCACACAGAAGAGAGAAATGAAATCTGTATTTAAATGGCTGTGGAACATTGTGCATTTAAAGTGCACAGCAAGTCACTCCCTAAAGCACTCCATATGATATGTAAATCTTTTGATCTTTCACAAAATGCATGATTTCCATAAAGAATAATGAGTGCTAGCTTGGGAAGTACAATATTGACTGTCACTGTACTGCACTTAGCCACAATTATTATTTGCATGGCTTTTGCAACATAACTGGAGGGGAGAGTCCTGTGAATATTTTTAATGCATTCTAATAGCTACTAAAAGAGATTTTATTTTATAATAGATGCATTCTTTCTTTTGAGTCTACAAGCATTTTTTTTTTCAATTTATTCATTACCTTTTTTTTTTCTTTGCTCTTTATAAGGAAGCATCTATAGGGAAAGGGAGAGGAGTCCTGAGAAAAGAGACAATTGACACCCTGCCCTGCCATGAGCTGCAGGAAAGCAGGGGAATCAACAGTAACATTTATTCATTCTTGAAGCCAATGGGTAAAGTTTAACTTGAGAAAGGATCTTAGGTGTGATATGTGTGAGAGAGCCTGAAGTGCTTGTCACCCTTTGAGGCATTTCTGGATGGATACTGTGCAGGGTGTAAATGCGTGGAGATCCCATGGGATCAGTCTGTCAGTGACCACTGGGGTCAGTGGAGCATTTGGCATCAATCCAGCCTTTTTCCTCTGGCTTTCCACACGGGAAGGGCTCAAATGCCCTGACCCAGTGGCAGTTGTGCTTATTTCCAGTGGTGCTGATGGGGAGGGAGAAGCTTAGCCATGGCAATCTGTGTGCTGAGTTTTTCCCATCCATCTTTCCCAGCTCCCTGGAGATGCATCAGCCCAGACCCCTCCTGGAGCTGGGGAGCTGGATCCTGTCTAGCAGCAGAAGAGAATTCTCCCATCTTCCTCAGGGATCTCAGCATCCTGATTGTTCACCCAGGAGATGGGAAGACTGCAAGCTCACGAGGCAGGAAAGAGAGGTCTAAGATAAGGCCTATCACAAACACCACATTAAATAAATAAAGAATTAAATAAAAAATTAAGAATTATCGCATCTCTGCTTTGTTGTTCCCTTCCTGAAGGTTTTGACATCTATCTGAAGGTCGGTTCCAAGTAGCTCAATGCATTTTTTGCTGCAATACAGCAAAGATGAGAAGCTACAGAGCAAGGCAAGGCTTGGTTGAGCTGGTAGGGAGATGATCAGGAAAAGGCAGATCATTGGAGATGAAAGTTTCTCACAATAAAGGAGTGATGGAGGGGCCCAAAGAGACTCAGTAGAGTCAAGTGCTGTTTCAGGACTGACTCCTCAGGCACCTGAGTATCCACACAAGTGACACACTGTGTGTGCAGTCAGAAATCAACCCCAAGATGGCTCTGAGTCCCTGGTGACCCCTTGGTGCAGGGCACAGACCTCCCCTGGCATCAGGCAGCAATGATTCCTGCTGGTTTGCACTGATCTGGTCTCAAGGTCCAGCCTGCAAGGAGAAAGGGAAGTTTTGTCTTTGTGTCCCTCAGAGAAACTGAATTGGGCATAGTGACATTTTCTTTCTTTACAAAAGCACTTTGAGGGCCAGGGAAGAAATTGTAGTGATGGTGTAGCTGAGCAGTGATAGAGGTGAACTGAGCTGAACTGAACTAAGAAGTTGATCTTATGATTTGAAGCAGACTTCAGGAGACCAAGATGGTAGCAGACACTTTCTGAGCTCACTGCAGAGTCAAGGCCCATTTTCATCCAAAATAGGATTTGTGATTTTTTTTTTAGTGTATTTCAGCTTCATCCCAACCTAGAAAGAATTTAGAACTTGAAAAATTAGTTCTGTCCATAGCAAGGAGGATCAAAATCCCTTTGTTTGTTTGACTACTTGGTTCAAACTGTCACACGTCATGGAGAGGCATGGTTCCCATTTTTTCATTGCTCTCATCCTTGAAGATTTAACTCCTGCTCAGCACTGATCATTCAGTTCTTTTTTAAAGGACTAATAAAGCAGAGGAGGACTTAGATCTTGTGAGCTGAGATAATTCTTCCAGCTTTATTTCCTGCTGCTAGTTTATTATTATACATTAATGTTATTTATTGCCCTACCTTTTCTGGAATAATTTTTATTCTCCCACCTTAGAAATATTGCTCCATGCATGAGCTCATCTTTATGGGTAAGAAAAAGGCAAAAAAAAATATTTTGGGTTGAACGGCTGCATTGTTGTGTGTAGCACAAGAACCAGATTGTTGATCTTAAGGCTTTCTTTTTTTAAATTCTGGACCAATAGGATAATTTCAAATAATAAATGATTCCCCTGTGAAAACCTTTATGAGAAATGAGCTGTACCAGCTCCCCAAAATCTCCTGAACTTGTTTACCTGGTAAGACTTGTCGTAATTTTCCATAACATCCTGCCATTTATTATGCTCTGGAAAGGCACTATAGTGATTTCAAGAGGAGAAAACCAAGAAAGATTATTCATTTCACATCCTCATGCAATTCTTTTGTAGGTGGCTTTCAACAAAGGGTGATATTGGATTACATTCATTTTGGTTCTTAATAAACTAGTAAATCTCCCATTGTTCTATGTTGTCCAATTATAAAAGCAATGAATATGAGACTAAGCACTTCAAGATAACCATAGCTTTAAAGATAGACAAAAAGCTTTATAGATTAGGATCAGACTAAAACTGCCATTTTTGTAGCGTTTTGATGAATAATATTTTGTGAATTAAAGCCTTCTCTCTTAGGAACGTCAATAAATTACTCTTTAAGTAGGAACTGCAGATCTCGGGAAGAGCTTCTGAATATCTGGAATACTGAAAAGGGAAGGAAGTAAATCCATCCTAGAAGTCATTTCCTTGCTGTCTGAAGAGGTGATTAGGAAGGGGTTTTTTCCTGAGGTCTGTTTCCCTGTAGGAGCCATCTGTTGTGATTTTCTTGAGCCATTTCTGTTGCCTTCCCATTTCGGTTGTGGTGTCTTGTCAAGCATGCTTCTTAGCTACAGTGTGTTTCAAGAATTGAATCTTCAGTACTTTCTGAAGGCTTAATTGGCAATAAAAATCAGCATTTTGAAGTCAGGATTTGCTTGTTTTGCTTGGTCCAAAGCAAAGATTTCCAAAGTTGTCCAAGAACTGCTTCTGCAAGGTCTCTGGAGGTAGTGAAGAAAACATTGGCAAGTGGTTTAAACACACTGGGCAGGGGCTAGGCCACTGTAGTAAAATTCCGAGTATTGAAAGTTGTGAAAAAAGAAGAGTTGCAAATCACAGCCTCAAATATCACAGAGTGCTCTGTGGGCTTGTGAACTGGGATCACTGCCTTGCTCGAGTCTGCAGGAATTCATGAGACATTTACAAAAAGATTTATTAATCTATTAATTGCCAACAGATTCTTTGTCAGCAAATCCTTAATGGAAAGCAGAGCCCTCCACCCCTTTAATCCTCATAATCCTACCTTGCATGCAACTTCCCAAAATTTGATGTGGACTGGCTTAATACTGCAAAATTGTCCCTTGGCAGAGAAGAAGCAGTGAGGTACAGCTCTCTCCAGTGGTCACACACCACAAATGCCCAATCCAGGTGCTCATCCCAGTTGTCAGTTAAACTGCAGTGCAAAAGGAACATGCACCACAGGTGTCAGCTTGGCAGAGAGGAAAATGCATCATGAGGAGCTGGAGAAAGAAGCACGTGGACAGATGTGGGCATGTTTAGATGCCTGAGCCCAAGCATTAAACATCTGTCTTGTGATGGTCCAGCACCCAAATCACCCCTTGGCTTGGGCTAGGATGAATTTTTGCAACAGGAAACTGCTGCAGCCCCAAAGAAAGCCTGGAATTGCTGTTTAAAGCAGCCTGAGAGGGGTGCCATGCTTGGCACACCTGGCAGCAGCACCAGTGGCACAGCTCAGAAGGGGAAATGAGGGGTGGATGAGAAGATGCTGTCAGTATTCTCCTCATAACCCTCTCACTGCTTCCCAGGATTTTCAAGCATCTCCATCTCTTCCCAAATGGCTCTTCCATTCGAGAGTGAGCTTCTGGGAAATAATAATTCCTTTGCTCAGGACTGTCAGTCACATCGTGGGACCGTGCCTGGAACGGCAATCGCAGTCTTTGATCAGTTCTGCTGAAACAACCTGTTGTCTTTCATAATAACATTTCCATTGGGAATATTCAGATGCTGAGGCTAAAAAGAACCATTTCACAGCACACACACACAACTACACACGCAGTGACTTTGCATTTTTATCTTTTTGATTTTCCAGTGGGTGTATTTGCCTGGATTTTTTTTTCTGACCACATCCATCTGCTTCCTAGTTCTTACAAAAGCTAGTTTACATGCAATAATTGCCATTAAAATGTGAAGAGAAAGCTCGTTGCACAAATGCATTGTTTTGCTCCTTTTAAAGCACACAGAAGCTACAAAACTAAATGTAGCTGACTGATGGATGGGTTTATTTAATTATTACTTTCAGAAAAAATGTTCTCTATCTTGCCCATAGCAGGTGCAGGCTGTGACGTGGCATTTGCTCTGGTAATTATGCAGTTTTTTTGTAAATAGCAGAACAAGTCAGGATGAAAGATAGCACTGCCCTCAGGTTGTGGGGACTGATTCAGCTTTCTCTTTACCCAATTTCAAGTGATACATTGAAATGATAAGGTGGCTTTGATTCCTGTTGCACCTCCCACCTCCTCACTCCTGTGACATGAAACTGAGGGAGGGGGAGAGAGGGAGAGGGACTGGAGGATGAATGTGTGGAAGGGGCAGTTTCTGATGGATGCTGTTATTGCAGTGAGTGATAAAGCTGATTTGGGATACCCTGCACTGCAGTGTAGCATTAAATGACACTGGGATGTCCAATAAACAAGAATTAAAGTGGGGTATTTTTGGCACTTCCAGCCATGTGCCCACAGCCCTCTTGCCCAGGTCTCCCCCAGTATTCTCCATCCTGTGCCTCATCCTGCTCCCGTGCTGTGTTTGAAGGAGCTTCTTCTCAGGGTTCAGGCTGTTCTCCAGCAGCCCCATCCCATCTTTATCTAAGCAAGGGATAAATATCAGGGTCAGTGCAGGTGAGTGGGATAAATATCAGGGGCAGGTAGGTGGGAAGAATGGAAATTCTTCCCTAAGGGAATGTCGACTAACAAGGAATGCCAGGACAAACATCCCCCAGGCACCCTTCCACAGAGAAATGAGACCTCTAAACTGTTCCCTGAACTGCTCCCTCCTACTGAAGAAGGGTAGGTTTAGACTGACCATTGGGGGATCAATAGGTAAAGCCCATTCCTGCAATCTACTCAGAGCAGAGCCTATAGCAGTGTTGGGCTTGGAGGCCTCCCAATGGTCCCAGTGGTGTGAGGATGCAGAATCACAGAATCATGGAATGATTTTTGTTGGAAAATACTTTTAAGATCAGCAAGTCCAGCCTTTAACCCAGCACTGCCAAGCCCAACCTCTAACCCATGTCCCTGAATTGTATGACATCTCCAGGCAGCATGTCCAGACTGGGGTGACTAAAAATTTCCATCAGGGGCAACATTTTCAAAGCCAGGTAACGACCTTGTGGGCTTCTTTGAACTAATCACTTTAATCCCTTTGAAGTGACTCAGCTGGGGTGCCCAGCACCACTCACACCCTGGGCAGATCCTGGATCCAAAGCCACGTTTGGGAGATTTGATATCTTAGCATCTCCACTCTCAGCTTGTGCTGCTGAGAGTTGCCTGGTGCTTTATCTGATGCACTGATGTACTTGCAATTCACCTTGAAATCAATGGGTATTGATGGGGTTTGGAAGCTGCAGAAGACAAAGTCCTGCTGCTGATGGCAGTGTGTCCATAACAGCTCCTGGAACAGGCACCCTTAGGGAATGTTGGCTCCTCTGCTCTCCGTCGAGTGTGCAATGAAACGGGAACAAACCCCCCCACAAAGAAAATATGAGTTTATATAAAAGCTCAGCTGAGCAATATTATGTTTCATGGAAGGTACACAGTATGTATATGAATGAGAATCAGTTGATTGTTACCATGTGTCTATCAAAAATTAAAATAAAGTCATTCACAAATCTCAACGTTTTATGGCGGGGAGGAATTTTATTTTTTTTAATTAGGATTAAAAATATTATCTACTTAAAACGTGTCCATGCATATAGTTCTGGTACAGCCTATGGCAACACCTATGATTTAAAAATAAAACTGTTTTTTTCCAAGAAGGAAGTAATTTTGAGTGATAACTAATTTAGATAGTGCTAATTATATTGGTTGGAACTTGCAAGGGAGTCAATGGATAAAAAGTTGATTAAAGCGAAGTTATAAAACAACAATAAAAAGCTCTAACTCTGTACTTTAAGATGTTCTGAATATTTTAATATTTGTTCCTGCCAGCTTTCTTAGCTGCACTGGTAAGTGAATGTTTCTGGATACCTGACTGAAATGAAATGAGAGGAAAAAGGTGAGAACTTCTAGGTAAGTTTAAGAGCAGTGAGTGTGTTCTACACCCTGAAATACCCTCACTCAGCTGACCTTTTGATTTTCTGTGTTTTGAACCTCTGGTCAGTGTTTGCCTGGCTGAGACAAACAAGGAGTAGCTGAGAGGATTCTTGAACATTTCTCCCTCTCTCAAACTTGCAGGGCATTGCCTGGGGTTGCTCACTGTAGATCCTTCCAGGTGCATTCCATGTCTTGCAATGTGATATAAGCACAGCTGGACCCAGCAGTAACATAATTTCTTCTGGAAGTACTTTCCCAGCTTGGATCCAAAAATGGATCATGTCTACTTCCAGCTGTTTCACCCTTGGTTTTACATCTGCAGTGAACCCTTGCAGGCTTGCTGGTTCACAGCTGGATTGTGTCATCTCTAATTTAGGAGTGGACAGATCCATTCATGGCTTTGTGACCATGAGAAGAATTCAGGGCTCCTCTTCCAGGCTAAAATTCCATATTTCTCTGTCTCTTAAGTTCTTCTGCTGGAAAATTGAAATAACTAACTAAAACAGAAAGTGACCAAAGTCCAGACCTCCTCCAGAGGATGGAGAGAGACAAAAAAATGAATGAGCTGTGGTTATTTCTAGTTGTAGAATATTTCTGCTGATCATCTCACTTTGTTTCTTAAGCCACATGTTTCCTGCCCACCCAGCTGAATAACTTGCACAGGAAGGTCATGAGGTTGGTGAGTTCCTGAGAAACCAGGAAGATTTGACAGAGCTGTAAAGAGAATCATAAAATGATTAAATGATAAAAATCAGAATGGTTTGGATTGCAAAGGACCTTAAAGACCAGTTAAGGTCAGTTCCACCCCCTGCCATGGGCGGGGACACTTTCTACCATCTCAGATTGCTCCAAGCCCCATCCAACCTGGCCTGGGACACTTCCAGGGATCCAGGAGCAGCCACAACTTCTCTGGCCAGCCTTTGCCAGGGCCTCACCACCCTCACAGGGAAGAATTTCTTCCCAATATCCCAACAATATCCCATTTAACTCTGTCCTACACAGAAAATCATTACTGTGCACACTGAAGGCTGTGTGTGCCTAATGACTTTGTGTGTAACACAACATTCTTATTGGGAACTGATTATTTAATTTTATCGTTCTGATTCAAACTTCTTCTTCTTCTTCTTCTTCTTCTTCTTCTTCTTCTTCTTCTTCTTCTTTTACTTCTTCTTCTTCTTATTATTATTATTTTATAGGGCTGATATTTTATTTTATTTTAACATATATCTGCCTAATGAGCAATCCAACACACCCCATGAACACCTGAGAATTATGAAATTTTCAGAACAAGGGATAGATGTTAAAAGAAAGGGAAAAAAGTAAGAAATAGAGATATTTAATGTACATAATTTAGGCTGCAAGCAGCCTGGCATAAGTTATCCTTTAATAGAGCTGTAAGAATAATTAATTTTTCAGTTCAGTGGTCAAACTGAAAAAACTGTGAGGGAGGAAGGAGAGGAGGTGAATGGAGTGGGAAGAAACAAGGAGATGTGTTTGGGTCAACCTTAAGTAACAATTTCTCATTTTCTCTCACTGAAGCGAAACAAACACTCATATTATCTGTTCCTTTGATAAACGGCCCTATCTGGGTTCATGAACAAAACTTTCCTTCTAGAAGCAAGGCCTGAAGGTCCTGCCTACATGGTAGTGACACAGGACATCTTTATTTTCCTGGAAATTCTCCTTTACCTTTCCTTTCCCAGCAAAGCTCACCCATAAAATCTGCCATTCGTGTGCAAAGACTTTTATTAACCCCATAATTTGTAAAAAGCTGCTGCCCAGCTTCAGTTTGCATTGTGTTCCAAGACTTCTCCGAGTGTGGACCCTGTAAGACACTTTCTGCTGGGAGTAAGACGCCTGCTTTTAAGGCTATTAACTGTAAATTTGCTTCTAACAATAAGTTTACTTGTATGGCTTTAATTAGCAATAAATTCTTGGCTGTGAGGGCGGGGAGGCCCTGGCACAGGGTGCCCAGAGAAGCTGTGGCTGCCCCCGGATCCCTGGAAGCGTTCAAGGCCAGGTTGGACAGGGCTTTGAGCTACCTGGGATGGTGGAAGGTGTACCCATGGCAGGGGATGGAGCTGGATGGTTTTTAAGGATCCTTCCAACCCAAATAATTTCATGAGTCTAGGATTGTCTTAATGAACTTTTAAGAGTTGTTCTAAGATGATCCTCCAAGCCCTCAGGGGAATATGGCCCAGGTCATGGGATTCACTATGGTCAAGTCCATGGATGATCTCAGAAGACCTGAATTTTTCATCATGCCTTTGCCACGAGTTTCAGTACAGGCTTTGTCCAATCAACAACTTCTTCCCTCATGCAGAAGCCCCTTGTTTTCAATGTACACAAACAACAGATTTTCCCCCCACCCCCTATCCCCCCCCTCAAAATATATATAGGTATCTGGCTGATAGACTCATAAGGGTAAATTTCTTTGTGGGTAATCATCAGTGAGCCAAAAACCAGAGACATTTTAAAAGCATGCAAGCAAAAGAGGTTGCTAAAAGAAAAATCTTTGAAGGGGTATTATCCAATTAGCACTGATAGCTCTGCTAATATGGCAGCAATTAAAATGTTGTTTGTGAACTAAATAGGAGAAGACCTAAATATTCTTTGGACTTACATATGAATAATGTTCTAATATCTGGTGGAATAATTATAATGAAGCTGTAAGTATTCTCTCACGAGTTGTTTACTGAAATAGCAGTCTATTTAATCAGTAGCAATGCATTCAAGGTGACTAAATATTAAATATGATTGGCAGCTTGCTGCTTGGACTAAAACGATTAAGTAACATGAGAAAGAAAGTGACAGGTGACTTCAGTCCCCTCGAGGAAACATGCCCCAGCCAGGAAATGGGTTGAGACTTCTAATAATATTGGTAACAAATAAGTGCTGAAATGTTTGCTTGCAGCAGTCAGTCTGGAAAGGAATGCAAATCCTGTTATACATCTTTTTCATCTTGGTGAGGTTGCAGTGGCAGCACTCGCCAGCTCTGAGGTGCTGTGCATTTCAACCTCCCTGCAGAGACACTCGGGTGGGGTGTGTCAGGACCAGCAAAGCCACTCCAGCCCTCAGTGCTGAGCCAAATCCAACCATCCCTGTGGAACCTGGTGCACCTTCACTCACATCTCCCATGATCTCCCTTTCTGGGGTCTTCTCTTGTTACTTATCCCATTGCCTTGGTTTCAGTTGGACAAACAGGGGTGAGGGGATGAATTGCAAATGGATTCCAGGAGCCTCTGGAGGTCAGCAGGCACTGGATTTGACCCAGGCTCTGACCTGGAATTGCTGGTTCAGCTCTGGGAAGGGAACAGAGCAAGCATGGTATTTCCAGCCCACTGTTTCACAGAGGGGTGCCAAATGTTCTTGTCTCTAAACTCCATATACAATGAAAGCATTTGCCCCTTGGGGTAACTCCATGCTCCTTCTCTTTAAGAGAGATGAGAAACCAGCCAGGTTCATACAGGATTTCCACAGCTGCACCAAAATCTGAGTCCATTTCTTCTATTCTTGTGTCTTCTACCACAATGCTCTCTTTTCTCTATGGTTCTTCCAGGTTCTCACAAGCATCTCCCTCTTTTCTGATTCTGTGGAAGAGGAGTGGAACCTTGAATCCTCTGCATGGCTTGCTGTAGTCACTGCTGTTTCTCTTCCCTGCTTCTGTGCTGAAGTAGCCCAGCAAAGAAATTGGGGATCTTGGGGCAGCTCCAAGGGCAGGAAGAGGGACTCCTTTCTCTCTCCATGTCCCTAATGGGATCCTAAGTGTGGTATAGACATGAGAGTCAATGCCCTTTTACACAGAAAGTAGAGAATGAATTCCAAACAGTACTGGAGACAGCTGACCCTTTTAGCACAATGCTTAAATATTCTAGTGCCGTGCCAAGGCAGCATGTGCAGAGTAAATATTTTAATCCCTAATTAATCACTTTGGTTAGATTGGTAAAACAGAAGTCTAATGAAAATAATTTGAAATTTCCTTCATGAATAATTGCATTGTTCAGGGGATTCTGGGAAGAGTCAACTGGCTGACCTTCCATTCTTGAGCTGTTCTATTGCTATGAGACTTAATTTGTGTCCTTCAACCCTTTTCAGTCACCGTCACGAGATTAGAAATACCTTTCATGCAGTTTAGCAGCAACTATGCAAAAGGACAGTGCAGTCAGCAGAGAGGTAAGAAATTAGCACATGCTTCCCTGTGGTGAAACACATACAGTACAGCACACAGGACAGGGCAAAGCTTCTTTTCCACTCCGTGTCCCTTTATTATGTCCTGGACATGATGGATTGCGTTGTTTATTGAAGTGCTCATGGCCATTTTTAATTAGAGTTGTGAGGTCTGCGGGTGCCAGGGCTTTGGGTATTTGCAGGATTGGAAAAGAATTTGCTTGTTGTTATGTCCTGGTGGCCAGCACCATGGTTGGTCCCGTGGTTCCAGGGGAATTTATTTCCTCCTGCAGGTCCTGTCTTTCCGGTGTCCTGGTGTGAGGCACCAGTCCTGTCTGGACAAGATGGTTTGGCTTGTAGCACCAAGACAGGTCCAGTGAGAGAAAAATCACACCCTCACTGCTCACTTCAGCTTGCATTTCTCTACAGACCAGCTACAGTTCGTTGTCGAGGGAAGATTTAAGTGCAGCAAGGTCTGTGGGCCTTCCCCAGACTTTTAACCTTGCTAAAAAAATGCATTAGACCATCCTCAACCTCAGTACAGTTTTTCTTGTGCTTGATTGCTGCAAAGGTGCAGCTGGAACTGTTCATGAGAACAAGTTATGTTGTGCAGGCAAGGGTTTAAAAACACATCTTCAGTTGATAGAGCTGTGAGTGTCCTTTCCAGGGGGGCTCTTTCCCTGGGCTGTTGTGGAGCAGGCCCATTGCTGGAAGATTTGTTTGCTGTGGAGCTGCAGTTAATACACCTGCTGAAGGTGGAGTTCCTGTGGAAAGGCAGTGGTGTCAGACTGCTGCAAAGTTATTGGTTTCTCTGGGTTTTGTAGAGTGTCTTCTTAGAATCACAGAACGGACCCATGAGGATCTCTGAGATCAACTCCTGGTTCTGCATGGGACAGCTCCAAAAATTCTCATCCAGGATGGTGTGTTCGGCTGATACCTTAAGTTTCAACTTTCACATTTTTCAGACTCTGTGCTACTTAGGGCTGCAGTTCTGAGCCTCACATTCAGTGTCAGTCAGCTCTTCACAGAGTAGGGAGACAAAACAAATCCTTTTCCTGCTGAAGACCAAGGACAACTTTCAGGCCCAAAAGCACAAACAAGGGTGGCTGAAGGGAGGAACAAGAAGGATGGGACCTCACAACCTGAATCTGTAATTGGACAATTAAACAGCAATAAGCTAATGGACCAAAACTTATAAAAATGTAAGACCTTGTGACCTGTCAGCCATTTTGGGTCCACCTTGGGTGTAGCCCTGGCCAGGCCCTGTCCTGCCCAAGGTGTATCTTAAAGGCCTTTCAATAAATATTTACTCTATTCTCTAGCTCTGTACAGTCTCTGTTTCAGCTCAGCCTTTCTAAAGCATCACAGCTTTTGAAGTGGCCACCAAAGCCTGTGGGATTGATGTGAGAGTGCAGGGCAAGGCCGTCACTGCCTGCAGCCCTGAGGGAGGACATGGAGTGGGAGGTGGGCCGTGTTATGGGGCTGCTCTGGATTCTGCTCGTCCATAGACACTGGGATGGGCATCCCTTCATCCCAGCACAACCCCAGACTGTGCTGTGAGAAAAGCAGGAGGGGAAGGAGAAGTAGCAAAGGAAGGATCCTCTTCTCTAAGGGGTGGATTTCAGGCCGTGGGAGGTGAGGAGGATATGGGGCAGCAGCTGCATCATACAAAGTTCAGGGAGGGAATGCAAAGGTTTTGCAAGAAATAGGTTGTGAAATGCAAAGCAGGTGGATTGAAAAGGGCAAATTCTTTTTTTGGTTGTGTTGAAGAGAAGAGTAGGGTTATGAGTGTGGGCCAGAACCTTGCTTTGGGAGAGAGAAGGGTGTGGTAGAAAATGATCTTTCGGTCCAGGAAACACATCTGTCCTTGCCAGAGCCTTAGAGAGTTGGGAATGTGTGTGAGCACAGCTCAGAACAGGGGCTGGTGAAAAACTCCACAAGGGAGCATTTCTACCTATTAAGAGAATGAGTTTTGAAAGGAACAAACAAATTTAAGCTTTCCATTCACTTTTAGGGGACAAATATTAATCACTGTTCTGCTACAAATTTTACCTGACAAAGCCAAACTTGTTACAGTGATTATCACTTCATAGCATCTTGCAGTCTGCACTTTCCTTTGTGTTTTTGGTGTGTGGTTTTGTGGTTTTTTGGGTTTTTTTTTGCTCCCACATTCACTATTTTATTTTTCTATTCGTCTGCGCAGTTGTTGCTTATCAGCCATGGAAATTTACAGATATTAAATTAGCTACAGGAGGGCTCTGATATTGTTCCCTCAATGCTAGAGAAACCTATTGAGAACTAAAGGGAAAATTATTAATGAAAACTGAATGAGAAGGCTATAAAGTTCAAACAAAGTGTGTTCCCTACCTCACAAGATCTGGATGCATGCAAAATTTCATGAAAATTACTCATAAAATGATATATTATGTTTTGCTTCTTCAACCAAAAGCATCAGTGAAATATTGTCATTCAGTGCAAAATATATATGATAATGATAATTAATGGAGTGAACCATTTAACAAGGAGATAATACAGGATATGAAGGGTTTATTATAAAAAATGTGACCCTCACCACAGGACTTGAACTTGCTACTTCTGGCAATATCAAGCAAAGCCTCTGCCCTCTGGGCTGGAAAATGTCTTCTCCAGTTGAGATGCAGATCATAAAAGAGTGTCATGGAAATGAACCTTGGTTTTATGTTAAAAGGGTGTGGGGAAAGAGAGTAAATCTGCGTGTGTCTCCATTGATAGGGTAAATATTCATCACTTTGAGGGTTAGGGTGGTTATATCTGAACCAAAATGGAGGATAAATTTTAAGATATTACCTCTCCACTATGATGCTGCTCCTCAGTACAGTGTGGTTTTTCTATGTGATCATAAACTAAAGCTAAATTAAAACAATTCCCAATTGTTACAGTATAGAGTCTCCTTTAAAGCCAATCAAGAGAAGTCTGAAGCTTCTGAGTTTTTTGGACTTGCTGGGGTGAACTGAGTTTTGTTCTGTTACACAGAGTTCTTCCAAGACACAAACAAACAGAAAGGCATATTATATTGAAAAATAAAAAAGATTCCTTTGCAATTCTCTAGTGTTATTGTTTTGCCACAAAGGATGTAAGAGAGAACAGATTAAGTTAAAATTGAGTTCAGCCTAGATTTCCTAGCTCATTCCTTTGCTCTATATTGAGGGGAAATGGCTAGAGCTGTTACTGAATTTAGCCACAACACCTGAACCAAACTGATAATGAATTCAAGAGGCTGAAAGCAACTTCAACACCTCCAAACCCGGGCAAACCTGCAGTCATCCAGACAGAACTAAACTTCCAGCACTCTACCAGAATATTGACCCAGCATTATCAGACATGGCCCCTACCAACAGCACGACCTCAACACAGGGAGAACCATGTCCTGCCCTGAAATTCAAAGCAAATGCCATTGCTGATACTGGAGAGGCTGCAACCTTGTCCAGGACATTGAACAGAGCACAGAGAGGGCTGAAACCTGTCTGAAAGCCTGGGGGAAACACAGACAAATATTTTTTAGGTATTAAAAACTGGTGTGGCAGAGGAATATGGTCAGAAACTACAAAGGCCTGGGAAGGTTGATGCTCAGGGCAGCCCGCTGGCTCCAGCGTGCTGCTCGGGGGTCCTGGCGAGCCGTTTTAATTGAAAGTGAGAGCGTCTGTGGCAAAAGGTTGGGAAGTCCTGCTCTAATTGACTCTTTCTGGGGTTAACCGTGGCAAAGAGCGAGTCAGATCCCAGCTCTGCCGTGGGTTCAGTCCTCCCCCATCATTAATTACTTCGGTTGCATTTCTTAATCAGCTCCGCTCGGATCTATCGGAGAGATCCCTGGCACCGCGCCAGCACCACCACTCCGACTGGATAAAACACACGGCGCAGGGAAGGGGAGGAGGGCAAGCCTGGCTTGTTATTCCTTCTCCCTTTGATGCTGAACGGGCTGGGTTTCCCACACAGACCCTTCTGTGCAGCCTCTTTCCCCACACCAGAGCCGCGGGATCGTTGTCCCCGTGGCCTCTCTTTGGCTGTGTCTTTAATTGACCTTCCAGCCTTTCGGAGGGTTGTGGTTCAAATGAACTGATTTCTGCCAAGGTTGTGGCAGGGCACTGTCCCAAAATGCCACAGATCCCCAGGTGGCTGTAAATCAAGGCAAAGAGGCCCTTCAGGCTTCTCACACTTGATCGCAGCTATCCCTGCCCATGGAAAGGGGGTTAGAACTGTATGATTTTTAAAGTCCTTTCCAACCCAAAACATTCTATGATTCTGTCTGCCTATGATGCTTACCCTGCAACAGCTGGAAGTGGGATTCCATCTGCACCTGCAGATTTGATGGAAAATCAGGATCTTCACAGCCAGACAAATCACAGACCTGAAAAGACAGGTTTGGAGAGTCCAGGTACCAGCAGGGCAGCAGGAAGGGAGCAAATCTGCCTTGGAACACAGAGCTCCAAGATTCTGTCCTGCCTTGCTCAGGGCTGCTGCTCAGGAATTTTCTCTGGGTTTCTCACCCCACTGTCATCCTCTTTCTCCACCACACTTATTTTTTCAACTGAAGACTAAAGAGTTTTGTCCTCTCTGTGTTAATCAGGAGGATACAACACACTCCACACAACTTCCAGGAACTCACCAGACATGTAGGGATTCAAGGGGATGGAAGAAAAGATTTTATACCTTTGTGTTGCATTTCTCTTGCAGTCAAGACGGTAAAACAAGTCCATTACCAGAAGCTGCCCTCTGCCATCATGTTCCTGGGAAGAATAGCTGTTTGGACATGGTTAATGGTTGGACTCCATGATCTTAGAGGCCCTTTCCAGCCTAAATGATTTTATGATTCTTATGGAGGTTTTTCCAGAATCATATAAAGGCCTGGGTTGGAAGACACCTGAAAGACCATCCAGTTCCAACCCCCCTGCCATGGATAGGGATGCCTCCTTTCACCAGACCAAGTTGTTCCAAGCCCCATCCAAACTGGCCTTGGACACTTCCAGGAATGGGGCAGCCACAGCTTCTCTGGGCACCCTGTGCCAGGGTCTCCTCACCCTCACAGCCAAGAATTTCTTCCCAAGATCCCATCTCACCCTGCCCTCTGGCAGTGGGAAGCCATTCCCTGTGTCCTGTCACTCCATGACCTTGTCCAAAGTCACTCTCCAGCTCTCTTGGAGCCCCTTAAGGCACTGGAAGGATGTTTCTCTCAGGGAAGGTTCCTTGCTTGGATGAAGGAGTTCAAGCCCCTCCACTTCTCTTGCTGAAGGGAGGATGAGAAGCAAGCACAGCCCATTTCAGCATTTTGATCTCTCAGATTTTGTTGTCTCATGGTGAGACCAGTCCAAGAGGAGAGGAATGGTGAACCCAGAACAATCACAGCACATTTACTGTAAGGGGTTACTTTTTGGGGTTTTTTTCCCCCTTGGAAATTTCACAACTGGCTTTAATTAAGTTCTTCCAAACCCAGCAAATGCACACAAGGCATTAGAGAGGCAGAGGGAGAGGGTACGTGTGTGCGCGTGTTTGCCGGATGGGATTTTTGCAAGTTTTCCTTCCTCTAATGAAAGTTTCCTTGGCTGTCCCCGTTAGAACAGAAGCTGTAGCCAAGCTTCTGGTGGGCTGACACCCCGTGGCTTGGCCCTGGGGTCACACACTCGTGCCAGGTGGCGAGAGCGCAGCATTTCTCTACTAATGACCCAACAGCCTGTGCAAAATATGCAAGGAAGTTATAAAACAAGTTATGTATTTCAAACAATTATATATTTCAAACAATTATGTATTTCAAAGCCCTCCTCGACATATTTTTATTATTTCTTTCCATATATTTTTTGGATTACTGATGGCATGTGTCTTTTAAGCAGCCCCTGGGACCTGCCTCCCTGCCAAAACCCCTAAAAGGTGCTGGTTTTGCTGTCAGTCCTGCTTGTAAAATGTGTTGTCTGAAACCACCTCTTCCTCAGCAGGATATTTTCTGAGCAGTTTTCTCCCCACCTCTGCAAATTCGTGTGCTTTTCGTTTGTCTGCACGGGGGTTTGCTAATCAAGGATGTCATGAGCTCTCAATGAAACGAAGTCTTTGGACGTGGGGACCCAGAAAAATGGACACAGTGTACTCCCAAAATGTTCTTAGTAGCACATGTGAATTTCTTTGCACTCAAATTAAGCAGGATTAAAGCAGCTAAACTGTTGTTGCTCAGTTCTCTTGGATCATGTGACAAAGCCTGAATCGCTTTTAGTCACTGGTATAGGCCTAAGTCAGTCCCTTGATCTCCAAATTAATTTTTGAATTGAATGATTGTGTGGGGTTTTTTTGTCCTAATTGAGTCTTCAAGTGAAAAATGCTTACCAAACAGATGGAAAACTGAGGACAAAAGGCTCTATTATGTAATAAAAAAAGGGAGAGTTCACTACAACAGTTTGAAATTAGTACTTGGAGGCTTGATTTTTTTTTTCTCTTCATAAAATCCCAAACAGTAAGCGATACGCAGCGTGTTTGGCACAGCTTGGTGGAAAACCATGAGAAAGGAAGAAGGTGAAAAATTCTTACCAGCAGCTCTCATAGCAGACACTACAAAGCATCTGATAAATTTATTGATCCAGTCATCATTTTGCATTAATTGATATGGCAGAAGCAGTATTCCTTTTTCCCAGGAAGCAGAAGGTTTCAAGGGGCAGCAGTGCAAAGCTCACAGGTGGTTCATGGATATGAAAAACCCCCAAACTTCCCCTGGGAAATGCACTGGAGTGTTTCAAGTTCTGTGGGACCTTTGGGGCACACTGGGGTTTTCTTGCTGTCTCCAAACACTGGGCTGGAAGGATGGGGAAATACCTGGAGTTTCTTCAGGGAGCTCTCTTTCATTCCTAGCTGCAGAGTTAATTAATATCCCTGTCTGCTAATGAGCAGGAGTAAATGGGTTTTATTGACAACTACTGAGTCAATGGGGTTTATAGATAACTACTGAGGTCCAATCAGAAATCCAGGTTAAAATGGGCCGTGCT
Organism: Phylloscopus whistleri; assembly: GCA_017589585.1. NCBI lineage: Eukaryota > Metazoa > Chordata > Aves > Passeriformes > Phylloscopidae > Phylloscopus > Phylloscopus whistleri. Next base: position 3,474,882 of record JADMLD010000529.1, read on the forward strand.
TTAGCCAGCTGTCTCCTTGGCATACAGCTAATAGGTGGGATTGCTTTTTGCCCCCAAAATCCCTGTTGTTGCTCCCTGTAGTTTAACACAAAGCTAATCACTGTAGTTGTGCTTGTGCTAAATATTTTTCAATGTTTAGAGCACATATGTTTGATAACTCTTTACTTCCTATTGCCTTGGCAACTGAATGCTTTTAAGCCATTCCAAGTTACAATCACTGCTTAATATACAAAAGAGAGAAACCACCCAAATATTAATTGATTTTTGGCCATGGTTATGGGAAAACCATCGGCTCTGGTGAGGTGCAGAAGCCACCAGCACCAAAAAGACAGCAAAGAGTTGCCTTTCTATACACCTTGGTATTTCCTTCAAAGTGCTGCTGCCACATTTTGTGGGAGCTTGGACAGGAACCATCACTTGTGTTGGGATCTTCCATGACCCTGCATGTTTTGGTCCATTTATTGTGTGAATGTGATCTGTGGAGCTCCTGTGTTCACCTGGGGTGACATATTGCTCATAAATACTGTGCAAAGAGTTTGATTCTGCTTATTCCAAGAGTGCTCAAATTTCCTGGCACAACTTGTTGATGAGTAGTGCAAATAGCCTGGCTAAGTGTGTTCATATATTTAAGAAGATGATTTTCCCCAGTGAAGCATCTGGGAGATGTTTGGGACTTAAAAGGTTCACAAAAACCTGTATGATTTAAAGTCCTTCTGCTGGCCATCATGTCAGTGTTAGGGTTTCTCCCTTACTGGGATCTTCTTGTGTTGGAATAGTTGTTGCATATGGAGACAGAGTAGGAGGGTCTGGGCTACAGTCTCTGAAAGAGAAAAAAATGGGAGCAAAGAAACTGCAGCCAGAACAAGTAAGAGCAATTTCTTTCCTGAGGTGAAAACGTGGCACTGAGTTCAGAACAAGTAGGACTTTGTTCAGGCAATTAAACTGGCAGAGGGCAGGATTAGATGGGTTACTGGGAAGAAATTCTTCCCTGTGAGTGTGATGAGGCCCTGGCACAGGGTGCCCAGAGAAGCTGTGGCTGCCCCTGGATCCCTGGAAGTGTCCAAGGCCAGGTTGGACGGGGCTTGGAGCAACCTGGGATAGTGGGAGGTTGTAATTGAATGAACTTTAAGGTTCCTTCCAACCCAAACCACTCTGATTCTTTGATTCTAATTAGTGAAATCGGAATATCAGCAGCATGGGAGACCTGCAGGATCTAACTCTGCAGTGGGTATTTCCATATTTGTTGTAGATGTACTTGTGGTTGGTCTGCATGCACAGGGAAGACCACCAGGATGGGATGATTCCCACAGCAGCTGCCCCCCTCCTGGCTGAGCTGGGCACTTGGGAACCCAGTGGGTTTGCAATGCCATCCTCAGCAGACACACTCAGCAGAGCCCGACCACTAAACCAGCTCCGCTCCCTCTCTGGGCTGCTCCAAGCTCACCCCAACAGCCTCCAAATCAGATCCTGTAAATCAGCTCTCCTTGGTTTTCATTATTTTCCTGAATTAGAAGTTCAGGGGAAGGCTTATTCTCATTTTGCCTGAAATAGCAGCACATGAGCTGGGCAGGAACAGGTCTAACCTTTCAGCAGAGTTCAGGCTCTGCCACGTCAGCGATTGTTCCTTGCCATCGCAGTGTAAAACCCTTTTCCCTTTCACTTCACATCATTTTCTTTCTGCAGAACGCTTTCAGTGCAGATAATGCACACGGAGGTACAATGCAGGCAGTTGTCTGAGAAAAGAAACCCGTTTTCTTCTAGTGGGTGGTAGGTAAGAATTACTAATCCAATCTGCTTGAGTTAACGCAAAACAAGGATTAGGGTAAAGTTCCCGAATATGTTAATCTTCCTTTATAGAGGCAAACTTTAGCACCGCTATCAACCCCGTGGTTTATAGTTCATGGGAACAATGAACCAATTAAACTCGAGCAGAAAAAAAAAAAAAAATCTTGCACAAGTTTTCTGATTGTTACCTAATACTTTGAATTCTTTTGATTCTTAATTATTTGCCACTGTGTCGTAGACGGGGGGGAAATAAAACGTTGTTTATTATTCATTAGACTGTTTCTAAACATATCCATAATTAACTGCATCTTATTGTAGTTGTTCTTTTCATCTCTCGCTTTATGAAAGTAGGTATTAAATTGCACATAAGGGCCTGGATAACTGATATAATTGTTGGCAGTGGAAATGGATGGCTTACTGGAATTGTTGTGCCTATTCATAGTCAGCTAGTTGTGAAAAAAACTCAGCTTGTGTGAAGGAAAGAAAAGGGGACATTCAGAACCGTTTCTCTTAGGTTTTTGGAAAGAAAAAAATACCTTATTTCACATTTTATAAATGAGCATTCAACAGCAAAATGTCCTCTGGCCTTACAGAAACAAGCCTTAAACACTGCTTTAGCCCTGTTGGTATCCAAAATATTCTTACTTACTGGTGCTCTTACAGCAATCCATACAACGTGGAAAATTTTACTGTGTACTCTGGATTTTTTTTCTGCCTTTCAAATTTCTGACTGGGGAACAGAGAAAAAGGAGAATAATTGGACTTTCTGCTTGAGACAGAAATGTCAAGGATTTACTTTTAAATGCTAAAGGGTCTCTCCTCCTGTCAATACCCGGGGGTGGATCTTGGGCACATCAATTAGAGAAATGTAGTCCTAAAGCAAATATTACACTGCAGGATTTCAGCAACTTCTGTGCCAGTGGGTCAGAAAAGGCAGTTTGATTTTAGAGCAATAATGTAGATGTTTTACCTAACCAGCTATTGATCCTGACAATAAGTAGACAGCAGGGTTGTTTTTGCAGTGCCACTGTGTACTTGTACTTGTTAGAGACTGAATCCCACTGCAATCCAATGGAAAAGCTGTTTCTGGGAGATTCTGATGTCACCACCACTTCTGGAAGCCTCAATAATTATTGAGGATTTAATTGGACTTGAAAGAGAAGGGAAGTAACCCTCTACTAAACACAATTTTGTGTGCAACCAAAATTCCAATACAATGTGCTTTATAAAAAGAGACTCAGGATGAGACATGCTGGATATTGCAACCCAAGCTCTGGTTCAGTTTATTAAGTCACATTTATATTGTTCTCAATTAAGAGAATTGCAGTTTAGGGAATACAACAGGTCACAGCAAGTCAAAGTACAGGCCTCTGTAGCAGAGGACTTGTCAAAGGTTCATTTTATTTAGTGAAAATTCGCCAGCTTTTACATCCCCTTGGTGAAAAGTGGGCCCTTGTGCAAAGCACTGAGCTGACCCCTTCATGCTGGAGTTGAACTTCTCAGCAGGAAGCAAGGACTCCTCAGGGGCAGCGACCCAGTGTCCTGTTTTTATTCCTTTTGTTCAACTCCCTTGATTTCTGCTTTTCACCTGAGAGGAGCAGACAACTCAGCCCTCACTCTCCTCCTCCATGCCCTGACCCTCCAATTCACCTCTGTGGTCTCTCCATCCAGCAAAACCCTTTGGGATGGTGCAAGTGAGGTTGGGGGACTTCATTAGACTGCCATCAGCGTGCCATCAGAAAGTGCAGTGCTCAGTGCACCATCACCTCCCAGCACAGATAATCAGAGAATCCTTCACTTTGGAAAAGAAATTTGAGACCATTGAGTCCAACTGATGCCAAAGCCACCACTAACCCATGTCCCCAAGTGCCACGTCACATGATTTTCAAATTCCTTCCTCCTGTGCCAGTGCTTGACAACATTTTAGAGGAAGAAGTTTTTACTCATATCCAATCTAAGCCTCCCCTGGCACAACTTGAGGCTGTTTCCTCTCGTCCTATCACTTGTTACTTGTGAGAAGAGACCAACACTGATAAAAAGGGAATCCCTACGTGGATTTAGTGAGAAACAAGGCACACTAAAATCTCAAACACAGCCAGGACATCTCTCCCAATTTGGAGCGCTGCTTTCTGGGAGCTGAGGGAAGCACTTGGCTGCGGGGTGACAGGTTAAGTGTGGTCTGTCTGCGGGCCAGACACTCTGAGGTGTAAACTGGGAGCGCTCCCAAGATGCCGAGTTACATCTTCTGGAGAGCTGCCCTGCTCCGTCAGGCTCCGCCGTGCCGGGGCCCCATCCTGGGAGCTCTGGAGCCAGTGGGAACAGATGGCACTCAGCACTTGGCAGCATTAGACCCCAAATTCCAGGTCCTGGGTCTTTTTTTTTTTTTGTCTAACCACCAAAAAATCTCTTTCAGTTCACGAGTGGCAAAGCAGCAGCAAAACCGAGGTGGAGCGAGAGGCGCCGGGTAAACCTGGTTTGCTGCTTGAATAAATTCACAAAAGTAGCGAGTGCTTTTTTGCAAGCCCTCCAGCGCACAGCAGAAATAGTCCAAGTTTGAGGCTTGGGGGACTTTTCAAGCTCGTTTCCCTGCTGTGGCACATAACGAAGAGACAAAAACCCCTTTCTGTAGCCTCCGCTGGCTGCGACATTTGTTGGTGTCTGTGGATCTTATTCAGAGTGCTTTGTGCAACACTCGTAGTAATGTAACTGTATTGTGGCAGGAGACTGGAGAGGGCAGCGGATCACTCGCTCGAAAACATGACCTTTTAATTTAAACAAAAGACTTGAAAAAATGAAAGTGGGTCTTAAATGCAGTTTAATCAGTCAGGCGAAAGATGTCTAATGAAGCTGCCAGACAGATTTGTAGCCAGACTGTCACTTTACCCATCATGTTTACAGCCTCCAGTGGTGAGATTAGGACTGGGTGAAGGCACAGTCTATCCAAATTTCCCCAGTCTGCTCCTCTACCCTGTCTGTTGAGTTTTGACAATTTGACAAATTATTTTGTTGTGTTGTCTCTAGACCTGGAGGAGCTGAGTGTGTCGCTCCCACCTTAGAGTGCAGCTGAGCGTTGCCTGATGGGGGGAATGAGAGACCCGAAGAGATGCTGCAATGCTACAAAATCAAGGTAAACCCTCTTGGACTTTCTGCTTTACGACATTTTCCTCCTAGGTGATCTGTGCTAAACCACCTGCTTCTTGGATAAGGACAGCTGAGAAGTTTCAGAGCAATTTTTAAATGTCTTGATTCCCTCTGTTGTGAATCAATGAGTTGTTGTTTTTTTTTACCAGGATCTCTATTTCTTACTTGAAGCCCCTGGGATGCTGCAGTGATGAATAGGGCAGCTGTGGAAACCTTTTGGCAGTTGTGGCTGCATCAGAAGATGCCTACTTCAAGAAGGGACTTGATTTGATGAGAACCAAGTTAGAAACCTCCTCCAGAGTTAAATTCCAGCTCTGTGACCGCCGTGGTGGCGGTGATCGCGCATTTCTCGCCAACGCCGAATCGGTTCTGTCTTAGCGTTTCTGGATGCGGGATTGTTATTCCTTTTGCAGGGAATATTTGCTCCTTAAGGAGTTTTCCGTGGCTGCCCGTTGTAGAAGCCAACCTCTGTGTTTATCCACAGGCTAAGCAGGGCTCAGACACGCGGCGTCTGAGCTCCCCCACACAGCCATGTCGGTGAACCCAGGCTGGAAGGGGAGGAATTGCCTCTCCGGAAGATGAGAGGGGATCCATTTTCCATGCTAGCTCTTTCCTGGGGGGTTTTGCCAAGAAGAGGAAAAACCACTTGCAGTTTTCTGTCTTTTCACCCCCCCTTTTTTTTTTTTAAAAAAGAAAAGAACATCAAAGTTATCACTCCTGCTTTCTCGCCATAATCCCACAAATCCTAATGTATGTCTCCCAGTCCTTTCATGCTAAAAGCACAAGAGTGTGTGTGTTTTGCAGCATTTAGGAAGGTGCTGGCTGTTTCCCCATTTGCATACACACTGTGTCACTAGAAGAGCCAAACCAGGAAAAGCAGTTCAAACTCAAACATTTGCTTATTTTTCTCAGGTACTTTAAAGCCAATTTTTATTTTAAAATCACTTGTGTGACATGATGTCTAATTCTGCTTCAGTGGAACAAGACAAGTGGACAAAAATGACTTTTCTCTTGAGTTGCTTTTTTATCTTTCTCCCTCTGCCTAAACATTTCTTTTTTCCCTAAGTTTCATGCTTAGCAAAAAAACCCTCTGTAATTGTCTTGTCATGATTGTAGCTTTTCCCATTCACCGCCACTTTACAGGGAAGCCCCGGGAAAGGAATTCTTAAAAATGAAATTTCATGCTTGCATGTGTCTCTGTGATCTGCAGTGTGTATGATCTCTGAGTGGAAAAACTTCTCTAAAAATAACTGGATTACCCTTGCTCCGACGCCATCTGATGCCTCCTGAGCGGATCCCGCCGCCCGCCTGTGATCTCTCGCCCACCGCAATCGGGGTGACAGGCATTGAGGAGAGGGCCTGGCGGTGACACCCCCGCCCTCACCCCCCTCGGGACACGGGCTGGGGGAGTGGGGCAGCCCCTCTCAGCAGAGCACAAAAGCCCTGACCTGTGTCAAACAGGGAAATTCCCGTTACCTGGTTATTCGGGAAGACCCGTGGCGTTTCGCCTCTAAGGTTGTTTTCAGAATTGTTTTCTTTGCAGGCCTCCTCCATACAGGGTTTGTTTTTAGTTTTTTGTTGGGTTTTTTTAAGGGGATCGGTTTGGACAATGCAGCTTGAGGTGTGTGTGTCCCCAGTGGTGTGTGCAGGGCATCATCCCAACCCTCCCCATCCATCAGGAAGGCTCCCATGGAGCCTGAGGGCTGGGACCTGCCCCCTTTGGTTGTAAGACCCTCTTCTCTCTGCAGCGTCCAGCCCTGGTCTGGGGCCTGCAGGTGGTATTGCAGCCCAAGAAATAAATACTGATAGAGTCCAGAGATCCAAATATCCATCTTTCAAGATGTTTTTCTTCTTGTCTCACAACCCTTTTTTCTACACGAACACGCTCTTTGGCTTCCTTAGGATGGGAACTGCAGATGCAGCCAGAGCCACGGCAATCAGCTTCCTCTTTCCCTGCTGCCCAGAGATTTCATGGCAGGTTTTCCTGCCTGGAAGTAGAAATGACTTTGTAAGTCCTTGTTCCTGCAATGCCACCCAGTAATGGCACCTGCCAGCTGGGCCAGTGGTGCCAATGGGACAAAAAGAGTCTGTCCTTCTCTGGCATGGCTGCATCCAGCCCTGACCCACATAAGTAACATTCCCTCAAGGGCTACCTTGAAAAGAGATTAGGTAGGAGTGGGTAGGAAAAACCACTGAGCAGATGAGAGTAATAACACATTAGCAGGAGCAGGAAGGCTGGTCCAGTGACTGAACACCAGACTTGGACTCAGGAGATCAAGGTTTAATCCTCCATTCTTCCACAGATGTTGGCAAGTCACTTAATCTCTCTGTGCCTCAGTTCCCCATCTGGAAAAGGAAGATAATGGTAGTTCTTTTGTCTGCACTGTCTGTTTAGATTTCTAAGTTTTCCAAGGCCAGGGATGCTTCTTCAGGAGCGTATAAATGGCACCTACCTCTGCAGAGGGAATCACACTGCAGCTTTCCATGCTAGAAATGATAATTAATAGCAGAACTATCAGTCCTTTAATCATCAGGGAACTCACTCTGCTTTGCAACAAAATTGGCAATTAGTGCATGATCAGACCTTTAATTGAAGTTGAATAAACACTTCATATAACATAATGGGCATTTCCAGAAAATGTTTTGTGGGGTCTTGGGACTCTCTGTTTGCATCTTCAGATGACCACAACTGTCATCCCCATCCTGTAACACCTGAGAGCCATTTTCAAGCTGGGTGTTGAGGCAGAAGCTGTAGAGAGGGGATTTTAACTGACAAGAAATATCAACAACAGCTTTGCCTGTGGTCCTTCCTAGTCCACCATGGATTCAGAAGAAATCAGACCAACCCCTGCTGTGGGAATCTGCAATCCCCCTGCTTTGGAACCCTCTGCTTCTCCATCACCTGAAAAGTTTGGGCTGAATTCATAGAATCATGGAGTCATAGAATGTCCTGAGCTGGAAAGGACCCACAAAGATCATCGAGTCCAGCTCCTGGCCCTGCACAGGACACCCCAAGAATCACACAGTGTACCCAAGAACACTGAATTTAATGCTTTCAAGATTATGCATATGTTTAAGGTTATGTATTATTATGGGTGGTGTTATTACTCTGGGGAACCTACCACAGCCAAAATCACCCAGGTAACTGTTCAGGAGAAAAAGCCCAAAGTAATTATTTCTAGAAGTTTTCCTTTGCTGATGTGACATGAAAGAAAAATACTTTGAAGTCTGTTCACTCTGCTTTCCGGTGGGAGAGAATTGGTTTCTGTCCTGATTATACTTAGCATCTACCGGAGTCTTCACTGAGGTTAAAAGGAAATTTCAGCAGGTAGGATTATCTCCAACAAGTGTTATATCCTGCCAAATTGTGTCTGGATTGTGTTAGACTTATTTACTTGTTCACAACACCCAGGGAAGCAAAGACTTCTTTTCCTGTAAAGAATTTGGCTGTGTTTGAAGACATGGGAACTGTGTTTTTCAGGTGAATCAGACTCAGGTGGCCTTTGGGGTTTGACACAACATCCATTTACTGACAGCCTCTCTCTTCTGCTGGATGTGCTATGGCTGCTGTGAGCAGTGCTGAGCTATTAGAGATCTGCAGGAATGCTTTCTGGTGGCAGGTTTGGCTTAGGACAATTCACTTGATGTTTTTGGGCTTAACTAGTTTATGGTTCTGTCTTGCCCCCAGCCTGTTCTCCAGAACTGTGGGATGTCCTGAAATTCCCTCTGCATGTCCTCTCTCTCTCCATCTCCTCTGATTCTGCCCAAGAACCTCAGTGAAAACGCAGGTCTGATGGTGATGCCCTCACTGATGGTTCCACAGACAAACCCCTTGACTTCAGCCCTTTGATCTTTCATCCATCTCCTGTTTTTCCTGTGCTCATCCCTCATGCACATCTCTGCTTTCCAATGCTTCCCATCTTGTTGCTCAGTCCTGTATCCCAGTTTTATTAAGGAGACATCAGGCTCCAAGCGAGCTCTGGGCCTCTCAGTCCTTTTCTTGTTTTCTCTGTCCCTGATGAAAACCTTCTGTGCTTCTTTTATGTATCAAAGGTGGATGGTTCTCTTATATATTTGTTTTTATGGCATGATCTGACTGGAGAATTTATCTATTTATTTATTATTAAGGCCAAGCTGCACCTTATAGTTCCAATTCCTCTTTCATTGAACAGGTTTCATTCTCCAGCTCTGAGACTCCTGGAGTCACAGCAAATTCCTAATGAAGAGGGAAGAGTGGGGTAAGTGGAGACATTGCCTTTGCAGTGGGTCATGTGTCTCCACAACAGAGTAAATGCTCTGGAGTGAATATTCTGTGTGTGCTTGATAAACCTTAACTAGCCCTGGTTGTGTGCATGTTGAAAAAGATGGCAACAAAATTACAGATCTTTTTATTTTTAAATTCCAAGTGTAACTTCTTAATTTTTTTTTTCCCGTGACTAATTGCACTGAAATGTGGGTGGAAGAGGGCCTGGGTTTACCAGTTGGTTGAAAATTAAGCAGAACTGGAAAAAAAAAAAGCCTTTTTACCCATTTCTACTGAAAATTGTCTCTCATTTATTTGAGCAAAACCTCTGTCATGCCCTCTGTCCACAGTAGTCTGTGTTCTTGGCATCCTCCTTGTCCCATGGGGTACTATTTTTGGCATCTTCCAGCTTCCTTGTGGTACTATATTCTTGTCTCTGAGTCAAAAGAACTGGGGGAGTTGTGGGGGTGCCAGGTGAAAATAAATCCTGGAAACGTTTATACTTTTCCCATTGTAAATTATCCATGAAGGAGAGAAATTTCTAAACAGCTGCAATTTACAGTGCTTTGCTGCACAAGGGGTTTTAAAACATCAGATCTATTAGTTCTAGTCAATATAGGCCAAGTTATTCTGAGAGATGAAAATTCTACCTAGATCTTAAATCTTTCCTGGCAGTGACAGATGCCAAAGCCTTTCTGGGGGAAAAAAAAAAACCACACAACAAACCACAATTGTTTTGTCAAAGCTCACTTTATAAATACCTTTTGCTGGAATGATGATGCTTTGTTTGAAACACACTGCAGAAAACTGACAGTGGGGATGGAAAACGCTGACCTAGTTTTATCCAGAACAAAAGAAGGATTTATTTTTTTTTGTACAATTTTTCCTCTTTTCCTTTTTTTTTATCGTTTTCTTTTTCTTTCCTTGTAAGAAAAGATAGTTCAATAAATGCTAGGGCTTAGAGAAGAAGCTGGTAGTGGGAAGAAAAGCCAAGCACCTTCATGGTCAAATGTCCACAAGAAACCTTTATAATCTACCTAGAGCTCTTGGGCAGGTCAGTGCTGCCGTCTCTGAGGTGTTGGGGTCCTGGTGCTTTTGATTGTTATAAGACCATCAGTCCTCAGCCCTACAAAACACGTTCAGCTTCTGCTCTGAGCTGGATTTTTAGAAAAGTAAGATTAAAATGAGATGGATATATGGGATCTCATTTGGCAGGGATGGATGAGGACTCTGGATGCCAAGCCAGGGAATTTTTCATTGGTTCTGCTGGAGGCCAGGTGGGCTCCTTCTGATTCCTGACTTTAAAAAAATTGCCATCTTCCTGCCTTTGGGTAAAGGACTCCAGCAAGTGGCTCAATTGAAATCCCGTTCAAGTTCCTGGTAAGGAAAGGCAAATTAATGGGACAAAAAAAGTCCAGCAGAGCTGTGACCCTATAAGGTGCAACTTCTGAATCTGCTGAGGGAAACACAGTCCTTGTTCCTCTCCTTTTTGTATCAGGCACCTGCTTAAGTCACACTTTGTGGAATTAAGGGGACGGGATCCGAGGTCAGGCCCTGCACTGGCGGTGTTGGTAGAGGGCACTAAGGGTCTAAATTCTGAGGGGAATTGACACAGCTCTGAGGGTGCTGGAGGCCAGGTTGGATGGGCTTGGGGTAACCTGGGATAGTGGAAGGTGTCCCTGCCCATGGCAGGGGGTGGAATGGGATGGACTGTAAGGTTCCTTCCAACCCAAACCATTCTGAGATTCTGTGGTGTGAAGGCAAGAGGGGTTGGAGAGGACAATTGAGCAGAAATCATTCTTCCAGGAAAAAAGTTCAGAACACACTGAGAAGCTCAACCAAAACTTTCCTTCTTAAGTTTGCCCAAGACATGACTAAAATTAACATACACAACGAAGGAGCACTACAACATCACTTAATTTATTTTTCTCTTCGTTACAGCTCCACAGGCATTTTGGGCTCCGCCAGGTTGGCACATTCTTTACTGCGAATTTCTTGCTGCCCACACCAGGCGCATCTTCCAGAGCATTCCAGGTCATTAAAAATTCACTCCCTGCTTTTTAATCTCTCGCCGAGTTGTCAGCCCCGAGCGCGAGTTCCTCCCTGGAATGTCGCTCCCTCGTTGCTCGTTGTCAGGAAGGTTTTTTGGTCGGGATTTTCCCCGGCTGGTGCCGGAGCGGACCATCCCTGTGGGTCAAAGTTTGCATCTCAAGCCATCAGTTTTCATCATGGTGTTCGTCACCAGCTAAGGACCTCTTCAGGAGATGGAACAACACGAGGGCAAATTCAGCCTGCCTGTCCAGGCTGTAAATGAAGCAAATTCTTTTGGTGAAAAAGGGTAATCTGAAATATCGCTACATATTTCAATTTTGTTTCAATATATTATTGAAAAATTGAAAATTTCTGTATTGAAATATAGGAAAGATAAACTATTAATATTTGCTACCACTGCTTTTCTTCTGCACTCTTGCTAATATTGGCTTGCGTAGGGCAGCAGAGTGTTTTTTAAAATAATATTAAAAATTACTGGATTTTATTTAGTAATATTAAAATTTCCTAAATTTTACTAAAGAATTAGCAATGTTTATTAAAAATTACTAGTTTTACTTGTTGATATTAAAATAATATTTCAGTAATATTTTAAAATTAGTAGCTTAATAATATTAGCCATTTAATATTAAATTAACTAATAAATCAATTTAATATTGTTTAATATTATTTAATGTCTAATATTTATATTAAAATTCATAGTAAATTAAATATTTTGCTAATACCAGTTTGCTAGTTCCAGTTGCTAGAGAGATGAAACTCTGGAAAGGCTTGTAGGGCATTGAGATCTACACAAACACACTGAAAAAGCTCTGAACAATATAATAATTATATAATTTTAATTATTGATAATTTCCATGCATTTTAATTGTTATAAATATTTTTTTAATTTCCTTAAGACTGCACCGTGATTCTTTTGGAAAATCGCATCCTTTATGGAAAACTTCATCCTTTGTGGACTGGAATTTCAGCTACCAGAAGGTCTAGGGCAAACTACCCTTGGAGATGTTTTTTAGGCTAAATGTTAGAGGGTTCTTGGGCAGTCAGTGCAAACAGCTGGGTTTTATTCAGTGAAAAATGGATTTTCATTGTACAAGGAGACAAAAAAATTCAACCTCCAACCTACTCTGCTGTTAACTGCCATTTTTGTGCCCGTCTTTTACCGTTAATTGCAAATTCAAATGCATGAGAGGTGAAGAACACTCGGAAAGCTGAGATTAAATGTGCAATACCCCACAACCAACGGGACTTTGCCCCTCTCTGCTGTCACTGGTGCCCACACTGTGGGGTTCCAGTCTGGTGGGTGCCTGTGAGGGCACTGCTGGCTCTGCCCAAAGAGGGGCAATTGCTTGGGAACACCATGAGGGGCTCCTCGGGAGATGCTGAGGGTTATCCAGCTCCAGAGACAGCCCCTGACACTCCAGCCAGTGATGGGCTCCCTCATCTTCCCTGGGTTGTTTGGACCCAGCATCTTCCCAGGTTGTTTGTTTAGCATCCCCACAAAAAGCCCCTGGTGAGCATCTCCTCCAGCTTAGGAACTCATTTAGCACTGAGTGACTGAATACCCCCAGGGGCTTCTGTTGCTCTGTTGTGGACTCCATGCCTCAGAAATCTGGTGAATGGTACCAGTTTGCAACAGGGGAGAGAAGAAAAGCAGTGCATTTTTACAAACAGCTTTGGGTGCTGAATTGGTTATTATTTTAAAAGGGTCTTGGTTTGGAAAGACAGGTATCTGCCAGGAAAAGCTGGAGTTTCCCTTGGAATGGAGAATGTAAACCCCTCACCCCCTCCAAATTATAATTTTGCAATTAAGGGCTTTCAGGCAAAGATTTGGGAATAGGAATAACAGTTCTTTACTAGGAATATTAACAAATGTAGTAGTAAAACAAACAAACAAGCAAACACACAACAATCCTAGAAACCCTGACAGAGTCAGAGCTACAACCTGACACCCTGTTGGTCAGGGGGTTGGAAGCAGTCCAGTCAAGTCCTCCTGGAGTGGTGGATGTGGTTCTGTTGGAGCAGAGATGATCCTGAGAGAAAAGGGTCCAGTGATGGTGAGAAGGGTCCAGTCTTCCTCTGGGAATCCAGTGGAACCAGATCCCTGGTGTTCCTACGTCTCAGTTTTATCCAGGTAGGAATGGTTGGCTCCTCCCACAGCTCTCCCATGGCTGGGTGGATCTCACAATGGGATGATAGAGTATGTCATGCCCTTAAGTGAGCCTTCATGGCCCATTAGCAGCAGATGTCCCCCTGGAGGGAGGAGGGGTGGTGACAGAGATAACAAACACTGCCCCACCTGGTTTGAACAGCTGGCCCATGATCAGAAGGGATCTGCCCCCCTCCCCCCAGCGTTACAAGAGATAAAGAAAAACATCTCCCCAGCTGCTTTCAACTGATTAAATAGAATACAGATTTTTGGTTCCATAACCCAAGACAGGGTGATAATTCAGAAAGACAAGACAGCAGAGCATGGAGGAAACAGAGTCTCTGTGTCTCTGGCTCAGCCCCATCACAGTCAGTGCCTCATTAATCTCCCTACCTATTGACCAGGTGGAATCACAGAGCAAGGAAGGGAGAAAAGCTCCATTTGTGAAACCAGCAGAGTGACCAAACGAGGTGCTGGACACTCTCAAAGGCACCAGGATGCTGAGAAGGCCTCGTGTGTCACTGGTTTGATGTGTTGGTTCCCCTCACAGCAAATTCAGAGCGGGGACACATCTGAAAAAGAAGATAGCCTAATGAGTAAGACATTTGGTAAATAAGACCAATTAAAAATCAAAAGCAGTACACATCTGAAAAGGCAGATAATATGGTGGGTAAGACATTTGGTAAATAAAAGCAAATAATGATGTTCTAAACCTCAACCTAACACACTCATGTCAACACTTGCAGTCTCACCCACAGCAGGTTTGTACCATTTCTAAAATACAGATAGGTTTTTGTCCTCTATGGGAAATATTTTGTTGCCTTCTAATCAGGTTTTTTACTTCATTTTTGGGCATGCAGTAAGATCCAAACAGGGGATAGCAGTCTTCCCTTTTCTCCCCTCTTTTGTTTGTTTGTTTTGTGTGGTTTTGGGTTTTTTTTGTTGTTTTTTTTCTTATATTTAGAACACACGCAAGAGTCAGCGGTGATGGAAAGCTTTTATGGTTTTATTTATTTGGAAGTGTTGTTAGGACCAATTCTTAATGTTTAAACAGGCATATTTATAGGGCTATCAGGTTCTATAGAAAATGCTAAAGCCTTTCTTACCTAACATACCATCTGTCCTTCTGGTGTAGAGAGCTTCCCAAGAGCTTCAGGTTCAGCCTGAAACACGTCTAGTCCTTAAACAGTCTTTGACCCCAGCTTTAGAGCTGTGGGACAAACTGGTTCATCTCACGAGGCAGTGGCAGAGCCCTGTGCACCCCTTTGGTTTCAGAGAGTCAACATTTCAGAGAGTCACCATCTGGGTGGTCCTTAGATTGATGAACCGTGCATCCCAAACTGAATCATTCTATGAATTTAGAATCAGTGTGAAGTTCACCATTCCATGACATTAAAATATCCATTCTTGATTTGAAGACCTCAGGAGCTAGACAGTTTCCCAGTCTGCTCAATTTCTGTCACTGGAGTTAATCACTTTCAGTAATTAAAATATTTACCTTATTTCTAGAGTTTCTCTGGCCGAGTTCTCAAGGTGCTGCTTCTTTATACATCTCTTTTTAGGTGTCAAAATCAGTGTTTCTATCAAGTGTTTTCTTTAGATTAAAGTACCATCTAAAATCACTGTCTGGACAGGTGCTACAAACCACAATTAGACCAGAATTGCTGCCTGACATTTTTCACATTGCAATTCCAGCTAATCTGTGCAGAGCTCAGATCACATGGTATTTGATGAGAATTTTTTTGATGGAGGAGTGGCTGAAAAACTAAATCAATTTTTTTCAAATTCACTTCTGCTTCGAACAGCTATTGGAGAATACTTTGAAGGCTTTTTCCTTGTTTTGTTTGTTTGTTTAAAGCATGTCTTGCTGCTAGGAAGTGAATATTTGAGCTCAGCAGTGGCTGATGACAGATGTCACCCAGCAGTGCTTCTCTGCCAGCAGTGGCTGAGTGGGACTCCCAAGGCCAAGTTTCCAGTTTCAGTACTTGGGAAAAAAAAAAAAAAAATAGAAAATGTGAATTCACTCTACAGTGTTTCAAGGGTTATACAGGAAATTTTTGCTCAGCAGGTTCTTATTTGAGGACAATGCAAATTCAGGCTTTTCCTTGGCAGTAAAAATGACAGAGGAATAACTCGGAGAGTAACTTGTTCAGAAACAGGAAGAAAAAAATCAAAGTACAAAATTCCATAGCTTATATTTTATTTTCTGGAATATAACATGTGTTGATTTCAGCAAAGCTGAATAGTGATAGTGCCTTTTTCTAGTCTCATTCTCTTCCTGAACACACTTTGGGGCTATTTCCATAAAGGCACAGGTGGAGGGATGCTATGTAAGACACAGGGACACACAGCTGGGAGAGTCCTGTGAATCCAGCTCCCTGGCATTTTCTGGAATTATAATAGCTGTAACATTTTGCTGTATAGGCAGACCTTTCCTTACACTTATTTTGTTGCTGGGTCACAGATCTTCCTTCTCCAGGAGACAGTTTTCCCCTAGGTGACCCCTTTCCCTGGAGAGCAAACACCTGGAAATTACCCATATCAGTGACTCCAGCTACAGGTCTTGATAAGGGAAATATCTCTGCAAACTCAGGGCTTTGGAAGTGATTAGGGATGGATTTATTCCATTTTCAGGGGGCATGTGCTTTGGTCTGCCATCCTGCAGTCCTTTTAGAAGGGGACTCTCTGTTTTAGTGCTTGTTGCAAGCACATAGTGGACAATAAATCTACATTTAATTCATGCTGTATTTATTTGTCTGTAGACTTCAGATGTTTAAAAGTGGAGGCAAATGCTGTGTCAGTCCCAGATGAATATGAATAGCACAGGACACAGCACTCCATCCTGTGATTCTCACCTCAAAACCTTTAAGTGTTGGTAGATGTGAGCAAAACTTAAAGGAAAATTTGCACAATTCCCTGAATCTCCATAATTCTCCATACAGTAAAAAAAAAAAAAAAAATAAAAATCCTTCACTTATGAAGTATTTAAAATAATTGTAGATGTGGCACTTGGGGATGTGGTTTAGTGGTGGCCTTGGCAGTGCTGGGGGAAAGGTTTGGACTTGGTGATCTTAGAGGGCTTTTCCAACCTGAGCAATTTTATGACTCTATGATGCTATGTAGACAAGCACTACAAAAAAAAAAAAAAAAAAAAAACCAAAACAAAACAACCCCAAAATCAAACAACAACAAAAAACCAACCAACCAACAAACCAAACCACAAAAAACAAACAAAAACCCAAAACCCCCGAAAAACAAACAAACAAACAAACAAACAAACAAAACAAACAACAAAAAAAAAAAACCAAACAAAAAACCCCCAAATTAATAATACAGTTTAAAACTCACTGATAAAATAATGGCTGCAGGTGCAAGTGTGCACATGGAAACAGTGTTTACACATGAGTGGATAGACAAACTGCCATCCTGGTTCAAGGTAAGGACATACCCTGTACACAAATATAGGTACAATCTCAGCAAAATCACTGTAAAACAAATTAAACCCATCACCAATAATGCAAGGAAGAAAGAAAGATTGTGTGATAATGAAAGATACAACCTGATGCAGTTATCTTTGTTCCCACCATAAGGAGTACCGAAAAAAAAAAGAGAATTTAAATCTCATCAATAAGAACACTGTTGCACACCTGGGGGCTAAACATTTGGGAAGTGCTGTATTAGTGAAACCATCTCCAGGGTTACAGGGTGGATGAAAACTGAAAGCAGCAGCCACCTGCAATTTTAAATGGCTAATTTGGGGAGACATGCCTGTGCCAGCCTGTTTCAAAAGCCCCAAAGAAGCTGCATCATCACTGCTGTGATCCCAACACATCCACATCCCAGTGTACAGGGATTTAGATGCACACTGTGACTCTGTGTCTTAGGATGAGGCTCTGCACCCCTCAGAATGCCTTTAATTCCAAACCCCCAGGGGTTATATTCCCCTCTTGATGTGTTGGGATTTATATCCTGGTAATACTCATGAGAACTGTAAACACGAATCCCTGTTTGAAAAGATGGATCCTCACAACTTTTAGTTGCTGGAGTTTTCTCGTGTTTCTCATCCATCATGTTCCTTGTGCTTATTAGCAAGCTCACAGTTTGTTGATGAGAACTGTTGAAATCTACATATTCCTGGGTGAAATTCTATTATTTTAAGGTAGGGAATGCTTTTCAAAGCAGTCAGCATTTTGTGGATACTGATAATGACGTGAAAAGGTGCACCTGAGCACCCTGAGAAGGGTGACATTTCTACATAATCTGCAGAATTACGTTCTGATCCCCAACCGGGCTCGCAGCTCCCAGCAAAAGAAAAAGCAGGACTAAAGCCTGGTGGGTGATTTTAACACCCTGAGGAACCACGGTCACAAGGTGTGTGCAAAATGGCTGTCAAAACACTAAAGAGAGCAGGCTCCACACAGCATTGCTGCAGCAGCCTTAATTCAAGTTGCACTGAGTTAGCAGAGCTGCTTTTCATATCTGTGGTTTTGGGGGAACAAAATGACTTTTATTCACCAGCCCCCAGCTGGTCTTTACTCCCAGGGAGCAGTTCAGTAGGCACCTGAGAAGCTCTGGATGATGTAAAAAATCCCTCCTTCCTCCCTGTCCAATGTTATCTGGGTTTTTGCTGTTCTCTTCTGTCCCCTTTAAGGAGTTTGTAAAAGTCTTATTTTTAGCCTTCTGTGTTTTTGGAGTCAGATATGCTTTCGTATAAACAAGCCATTTGTTATTGTAAAATCTAGCAATGTTTACATTCTTTTCATAAGGAGGAGACTGTAGATGGACTGTTGGGTTGTCCAGTGTGGTTGGAGAAGAAGGTTTTCTTCCTCCAATCCATGGTCACTGCTGGAGTTCGATAAATGCTGATTCTGTAAATAAAGTTTTCTCTTTTTCGCCTCGGACATCGCAAGGTGTGGATGTGAGTTCTTTGACATAGAAAGCGATAGTCCCCCAAAGTTGTCTTAATCCAGCCCAAGCCATTTCCATCCCACGGACATGAAGGAAACCTGTCGCCTCGTAGGAGATCAGTCCCAGCTTAGTGCCTCCCATGGGCTGGGCTCTGGATTGAGCCAAACACCAACTAACGACCCCATCACCTGGTTTTTGATCCTGGAGACCATGTGGGTTTGCCTGCTTGTGGCAAACAGGTGTCAGGGCTTGCAGGACCAAATCCTAAAACGGCCTAAATAAAGCCGCGCCTCCGAACCCTTTGTTGGTGGAGTCTCCCATGGATCCGCTCCTCTCCGGCCTCTTTCAGCCTCTCTGTGAAAGCCAAAGATAACCTGATTAGGCAACATCACTTGGAGTGCCAGCAGCTCAGATAACACACAGCCCTTTCCCATTTGCCACCACGCAGAGCTACATCCCTCACATCAGGACAGCCTCACGGAGGGAGAAGAGCTCATTGAAGCCGAATCTTAGCGAGGCAGAGGTAATGCTGCTGCTCACAGGAAGGGATTTCAAAGGCTGTGTAGCTGTAACACTGTCTCTTTTTTTTTTTTTTTTTTTGTTGAAGGTGTCAATTCGGCTCAGTCTTCCCTGACAGTAATCTCATCCACAGCAGCATGTGCCAGTAATATCCTCCGTTGTTTCCTTCCAGCTCACAGACTCTGTCCTGTCTCCTCCAGTGGTGACCTCACCTTGTCCCTGCAGTATTTTGTCATTTTGCAGGAAAACTGCAGCACCGTGAGGGAACTGTGGGGAAAGCCATCAGCTTTTGGAATACTGCAGCTAGTAAGAAATGCCATCAGGTAATGTCACCTTGCATTGTCCAGCTGTCCTTCAAGTGGCTTTTCAGACAATTTAAAATCCAGTTCGTGGTCTTTCTTTGTTGACAAGATCTAATAAGCCTTGCAAAAGGTGAGAAAAAAAATACCATTCAAGGACCTCTAAGGTCTGTCCTCAAGGATTTTGCTCCTCTGAACCATGGAGCCCTGTGTAATTGGGGTGAGAGATCACAGAATGTCCTGTGGGGAGGGACACACCAAGATTGAGCCCAACTCCTGGCCCTGCAGAGGATAAAACTTCCCTGAAAACCAGGGCAAAGTTGGCTCCCTGGAGAAGAAATGAGCACCACACACCTCACTCCTTTCTACTCCATGTGTATTTCTCAATCTCACTTTCTCTTGTACCCAGATCACTCCAGGTAAGAAATCTCTTTCTGAAGAAAACCCAACCAATGCAGCCAACTGCACTGAAAGAAAAGGAGTGAAGTGCCAACAGTTCTGCTTTTGCAGCCCAGAGCGAGTTCATGTGTTGTAGGTCAGGCTGTGGCCTGATCAAAGTGAATTTAGGCCAAAGACCCCACAGCAGCAGAACTTTAATCCATGTGAGGAGCCCTTCTTGGCTTTGGCTGCTATGTCCCACTTTCAAATAGATTTTTACAGGCATTGACTGCTGGTACTCTCACTTGTGGAGGGTAATGATGGTGGAGTGCACCAAAGTGTTGGATATTTAGCAGAAATAACCTTTTTCCCTTTTATTTTCTAGACAACAAGTTTAAATACTTGCTTCTGAACACAAAGAAACAAAAAACCTTTGAGCAATCAAACCAGCTGGGCTCCTTCAGTTGTCCTGCACTCACAATTTAATTTTCAAAAGAAACGAGTGCCCCCCATGCCAGGTCAGGGCTGGATCTTCACCTCCAGATGAAAAAGAAAAAATGTCTGCTACCTTTTCAGTGTAGAGCTAAAACTCTCCTCTGTCCACACAGCATTTTTCTACGACCAGTTTTCCTCTTAAAATTATCCAGCAACCCCAAGCCTGCCTCTCAAAGGATGAGATATTATTGTTACCCTTAAGCTTATCTGCCAGACAGCAAAGACATCCTGCTTGTTTTTCCCTCTCCAGCTGAAGTTTTCTCAGAGTACCTGCGAGCAAGGATGGCTCTGAAATTTGCTTGTACCTCAGATGAGGCTGCAAACAAAGATGAAGTGCTGTGACAAACACATAAAAAGTTGGTGTTTGCCTCTCTCTCTCTGCCTCATTCATACTTAGGAACCTCTGGATTAAATGACC
Organism: Phylloscopus whistleri; assembly: GCA_017589585.1. Classification (NCBI taxonomy): domain Eukaryota; kingdom Metazoa; phylum Chordata; class Aves; order Passeriformes; family Phylloscopidae; genus Phylloscopus; species Phylloscopus whistleri. Next base: position 3,495,266 of record JADMLD010000529.1, read on the forward strand.
TGTGTGTCAAGTCTGAAAAAAAAAAAAAATAAAGCAAGGCAGATTATATTCTGTCAAACGGAGAAAAAGCAATAAGTAAGAGTTTAGAGAACTAACCACAACACATCTAATTATTTGGGCTTAGGATTTCACTTACTGGGTTTTTTTTTTTTCTTTTTCTTTTCTTCTCCCAGCCCCTGCCTGATACTTAAAGCACAAAACCCAGCAGGGAGAGAGGTAATGGAATTTGGAGGCAACTGGTGTTCAAAGACCTCTCTTGAAATGGGTCTATGCTAATGACGAGGGGCTGTGCAAATTGGGTCGGTCCTCCCGAAGGGGCAGCCTCATCAGGACAGCCAACGTGGGGCAGGATTGTCCCCCCGAGGATTTCACAGGGCTGCACCTCTGAGCCAAAACCTCAAAGAGTTTCTGGCTCTGACTGACCCGGCCGGAGCAGGACACATCTCACCCCCCGAGCGTCACCAGGCGTGTGTGTGGTCCTGGAGCTGGGCACGGGGAGGGCACCTTCACCCCCACGTAACTGAGTTTAATTGCTGCCTCCTGACTTTTGAGAGCAGGAATTCGTGCTTAAAGGCTCAGAGAGCCTTTTTCCTCGAGCTTTTCTTCCTCCAGGCTGAGCTGATGCGAGTCCTTGATGGAGTTAATATTGGTGAATTATTGCTGAGACGCAGAATTGAGTTTGGTGCCGAGCCTCGTTGCAATCCCTTTCTTTTTCGTCTCCTCTCTGGACCTTCGTGGAATATTAAAAACTGCATTGCACGTCTGCACATATGGTTCTCATGCAAAATACTTCCCCCGCAAAGCTTAAAAACCTAAAGGGCTCACCATAAATTTTTAAAAAATCAGTTTTGCACAAGGAGAAACTTTCTTTTTTCTGAGGCAAAGAAAACGTTTTTCAGAAACAGAGCTTTAAAAGACATGGCACGAGGAGTTGGTAAAATATGAGCTGTAATTCAAGCCCACGAGTCTCTCTGTTGAAAATGTGGGTGCAGGCATCTTATTGGCACCCATTTCTTTAAAAAAATAGACATCACTAAGCAATATTGCGACAACCAAGTGTTTTCTGGCTGGGAGAAGAGGCTGCTGTGTATCCCTGGAGGGAGCTGGTGCTTGGTTCCACTGGCTAAGAAAGCACCAATCCATTAAAGGAACCTGTAGGTGCAGCACAGCACCCATAGCTGCAAGGCCCCGTCTGGATAAATTGAGACATTAAATGCATCATACTCACAGTGAGCAATAAATGCATCATACTCACAGTGAGCAATAAATGCAGGTAATTATGGAAATGAGAGGCCAGGGTGAGGGGAATGGGTGAAGTGCTTGTTCATATGCAGAGCAAGGCCCAAACAAAGCCAGCAATTCCTTTATAGAGTCACCACCTGCCTGGGTGCATGTGACCCTTGGCTGTAGAGGGAGTTGCAGCTTTTCAGGGTGGTCCAGTTTGTCCCATCCTGGAAAGAGACAGCAGATGGAAAGCCAAACTTCAGAATGCCAGCTTTGGATTAGAAAAACAACAACATTTTTTTGTTGTGAAAATGGTTTGTCTGTCCTGCTTCCAGTTATGTCAGCTGAGCTTTTACCCTCTGCCTACAGACATTGCCTCTCTCACATTCTTGGGTGACTATGTCACAGTAGAAAAATAATCAGCTTTTTTCACTTTTTGTAGTAACGGGGTTCCACCACATTCATCTTTCCTGGTAAATTCACAGGGATATTTTGCCTCCCAAAAGCAGTTTGCAGACATATCCATACCCCCTGCTGTCCCCCAAGCTTTGCCTTCCACAATGCAGAATGACCAGAGGCTGGTGTTGCTTCTTGAGGGAGAAACTTGGCTATTTCAGGTGAAATGACCAAAAATGCACAGACAGCCATGGAAAAAGAGAAACACACCTCCAGTGGGAGACCTTCTGTGAGTGTTGGTGGTGTGTGAGGCATCCCAGGTTGGTGAGCAGCTCCTGTGTGAAGCCCTTTGCCTGATTAGTGCCTGTGAACTCAGTGCTGATTCCACCTAAAGACTGTGAAGGAACTTCAGGGAGAGCAGTGTTTTCCTTTTTGATCAGCTGCATCTCTGGCAGTATAATGAGCACAATTACCCTTGCTTGACTGTGCAGCATCATTCTGGTTCGCCCGTTAATTGCTGATGACGTTTTTAAGCTTATTAAAGCCAGGCAGTGTGTTCACAAATGTTTAATCACAAATTTCTGGTAACATTTAGAATAATGTCTTTAGTATTTTCCAACACTTGCCTTGTTTTCCTCATTTTTTTTTTTAACAAACAGACATCAAAATCCTAGAAAGTCTGTTTAGTGTCCTGAAGTTCTCATGCTTTGAAACATGAAGGAACTAATACTTTGTATTAGTGCTTGTCAAATAAGCAGGTTTGTTATCTGAGGCTCAAATCTGCAAACTTCTCCATACCTGAGGATGCTTTTGGAAATTAATTCTTCATCGAGGTATCAAGAGAGGTTCAATTCCAATTACAGTGGTAGATGCAGAAGCAGGAGGAGAAACACCAGAGTTGCTACAGCCTGTTTGCAGATTATTGTGCTTTTAAAGGGAAACAAACCCTCACCAACAAGATGTTTTATCCTCAAAGAATTTTCAATCCAAGCAGAAGTTTAGGGACACCAAATGGATGAGAAGAAGAACTTCCTGAGACAATGCAGATCAATCTGAGAGGCAGTGGTCTCATCAAACCTGTTGCCAGATGGATGCTTTGCCTTGAATGCATAATGGAGCTGCTGCTCTACATTTCTGCTGCTCATTAGTGTTTGGAACAACAGGACCTGAGGACACCTCGCCTACCAGGACTGCAGGAAATTCAATTTCCCTTTGGTCTGTGGGGTGCTGGAATTGTCCATCCCCATCACACATAGATGGAAGCACGGGAAGTGTAAATAGCAGGAAAAACTCTTGCAACTCAGAATCGTTGTTAAATTTAGGTCATAAAGTCAATAAGGCAAGAACAGCTCACTCTTTGTGCTGCCAACAACTCCCAGCCACTGACTGTGTGGTGGGACACAGGAACACTTCAGCTGTGCCTTCTCCTGATGCATAAGATGGCCAAGAATGTCCCTCAGAGCTCAGTGTTTTCATGATGAGTGTCTCCATGTTCAACCTTCCTACCTATACAAGATCCACAGTTTACTTTTAAATGGATAGCTGACTCCAGAAAATATCTACTCCAATGATTAAAAGCAGAATTCTGGACTGATTTTCAGCAAAACATCGGTAAGCGCTTCTGGTCTTGTTCAAAAATATTCCTGTCTTTGCTTAGGCAAATTGATAAAGGATATGGGGCACAAATACCAGGAGAAAAGTGATTGATTTTAACTTCCTCTGTTTTCCTCTGCTTTCAATCACGTGAATAATTTCTGAGAGATTTTGGTGGGTGTTTGCTTCTTGCTCTGAACTGTTTGACTCTGGTAACCCACGAGCTTTGCCCATTCCTTCCAGAAAAGCTGAAAGACCATTCATGGAACTGTACAGTCCTCAAATGGTTTGGGTCTAAAGGGACCCCAAAGACCATCTAGTTCCAAAGTTCCAACCCCCCTGCCATGGGCAGGGACACCTTCTGTTAGACCAGCTTGCCCAAAACCCAATCCTCACTAAGTTGCCCTCTAGCCTTGCTGAATGGGGTGGGTTTTTTTTTTTTTCCCATGTGGTTTGAATCCTCCTGACCTGGAGAGATCTGTGCCATCCTGAGTACTTTCAAATCCCTCTGGATTTGGTGGAAGATGGAGGTGCTCCTCTATCAGCAGCACAGAGCCTGTAAACACAAGCTTTAGAGCGATAATTGTGGAACTGAACATGGGCTTGATCGTGAGGGCAAGGGGGAGCTAAACATAGTTTCCCCTAATCTCTTGGGATCTGGGAATTTATCTCTCTCCTTAATTGAATGAATGGGAAATTAGATAAAACTTTGCAGAGTAAATCTTTTAGCAAATGTGATACCCAAGTAGAAAATTTTCGGCGGACTCTACATTTTCACAGCTGCTCCTTTGTTTTGTGGAAGTGTATTTTGAATGTAAGTCCTGCTTACATTGCATGCCTATTAATTCTATTGTACATATTAAATGTCCTCTTTGTAGGGTGTAAAACCAGAAGGGAGACTAAAAACAAATAGCATGTGTTTAAAATGTTTTATGGAAGATGGCACCAATATTTTCTGAGAGCCTTCATGAGTCCAAGACTGCTCTCTGATACCAGTGTTATTGTTCAAGGCCAAAACTGGAACCTAAAATTGAGCAGGAAATAATGGAAGAGAAGATACAGAATTTGCTACTTAGCTTTGCAAGAGACAAAAAACCCCAAAAAACAAAACAAACAAAAAAATCCCCACAGAAACAAAAAACAACCCTAACGTATAGAAAAGACACAAAAAATTGTTGCTTGCTTCTCTACCAGCCTACTTCCACCTGGGACAATTTAAGTCTGATTTGCTCTCAATAGTTCAGAAGTAAATGATATTTTTCTTTTATTTCAGCAACTCCTAAGCCATTAGGAACAGCATCAGTGTTGTGTGTTATCAGAAATTGATGTCTCACCTTGCACTTGCTGTGAGAAGCACCAAAAGGTACCTTGGCTCCCCTTTTGTAAAAAAGTTCTGGGCACTGGTCTGCAGAGAGTTATTCTCCTTCTAGTGGTTTGTCTTTTGTTTGGTGAACTTTAAACTGGCAGAAGGGAGATTTACATGTGATGTTAAGAAGAAATTCCTGCCTGTGAGGAGGGTGAGACCCTGGCACAGGCCGCCCAGAGAAGCTGTGGCTGCCCTGTCCCCTGGAATTGTTCCAGGCTGGGTTGGATGGGGCTTGGAGCAACCTGGGATAGTGGAAGGTGTCCCTGCCCATGGCAGGGGGCTGGAAACAGGTGGTTTTGAAGCTCTCTTCCAACCCAAACCAGTCTAGGATTCTATGATTCCTTGACTTCGTGGAGCAGGTTTGCATGAAACCCTTCACAGCAGCCACCCCTGCCTATCAGGGGACTTTCTCATTGAGCTGGACGTGCTCTCATCCCCAGGAGGATCCACAGCAGGGGTGGGTTCATGAGCTGCTGTGTGCTGGGATTGCTTTGGGGCTGATGCCAGGTTGTTTTCAAACTCTCTCTCATGACAGGCCAGGCATTTGCACTTCCAGTCTTCACCCAGAGCAGGGGCCATGGCATGGGAACTTCAAGTTACTCCATGAGTGGCAAGGACCAGCCTCAGCAGAAGACAAAAACAAAAAGCTGTTAAAAGGGGTGACAATCCAGACATTCTACAGACAATACCTTGATATTTGTATGTTATTTAAAACTTCTGGCACCACCCTGGCCAAGAAACAGCAGACATGGCCAAGGTGTCCCACATCTTTTAGCCATCCCTGCCTGTCCTAAGGGAACCAAAGCAGCTGCCAAAATTTCAGGCATCTGCCAGGTTATTTAATTCAGTGTTAGAAAGACTGACTAATACACAGAAGGTTGGAAAAAATCCTGTTTTCAGTGGCAAAGTGCTTTCTCTGGCTGCAGCTGTGGCTCCAGGTCTTCTCTTACCCCAAGAAAGAAATTGTCCATCAAAGATGTTACAGCAGGAAAATACCAATCAGAGACAGACCCAGCGAGGAAGTGGATGGACCTAGCAAAGGTGCAGGGAACTGGGCTGAGGAGAAGAGGAGCTTTGCCATTCAGGGGAGGTGCAGAATTTACCACCTGCTACCACAGAAGTAATTAAACTGCACTCCAGAAATGGATAGTCCATCTCCAAGTGAGGCAAAACTGATCTCGCACAGATCAGTTCCAACCTGGAGAGTTATTACATCTCTCTGTTTCTAATTACACTGTTACCCAGTATGATGCCAACTCCAAAGGCAGAACCTGTGTCACTAAAGAACCTTTTCTTTGTGGAAGCAATGATTAGTGGAGGCAATTATTTCTCATGAGAAATTTGGAAACAATTCCCTTTTTCTATCTGAAGCTCCTATCATTATTTGACCATAAAAAAGGGAAAAAAATTGAGAATTGAAACTGAGATTTTTTAAAAAAAATTCCTAGGATAAATATTCAGTTTGAGGTAAATCTTTAGTAAAACTTTTTACCCAAAAATGGCAATTTTAAAAGAAAGGACATATTATAGGGGTTTTCCATACATAGCTGTAAAGTATCAAAACAAAGAAGCACCAACAAAATTTTCGTATCTGTCCAAAAAGTTGGTTGGATTTTTTTCATAGACACATTCTGATTAAGAAGTTGAAACAGGCACTTGATTTACACACTGTTCACCTCTTCCAGAGATCTGTCTCTCCAAGGCTTTGGTCATTGCACACCTGCTCAGGTGGAACGATGCTGCTGTGACAGTGACACCAGTGAGGGTCACACCCCATCAGGGCAGGCTGGTTTATAGCAGGTGGAATCCCATGTACAGTTCTCCAGGACTACAAATCCTCCAGGATTTATAAATCCCCATCAAGGTGATCCCTTGAGTGAGTGTGCCTTGATTAGGAATCTCTAAGTGTCAGCTTCACCCCCTCCTCACAGATGCCACCAGCAGAAGTGTGTGCTCATGGCTGGAGCTGCAGCCACCAGCTCAGTGAGTGACTTTTTGCACATGGGGAGTCTCTGATCACCTCTCCAGCCTCACAGACAGGTCCACACTGGTGGTTTCTACTCATGAACCTGCTGCAGTCTGGGGGCTTTGCCTGTCTAGTGAGCTGTGTTTGAGGGGAGGAGATGAGTAAAGTGCAGATGCTTTTTGGGGCTGACTTGGACATACTTTTGGAGGGCACATCAGAGATGTTTTGTTCCACATGTCAGGAGAAGGGCTCTGGGCTTTGGTCTTGACTTAAGTCAAATGACAGCAGGAGAGACATCAATTTTAAAGCCTCATGTTTAAAAGGGGCATTTCCAGTTCACCACGGCAGTGTCTGTTCATTTATTTACTGAAAAGCACTGTTTGGCCCTGGTTTATGCTGGGACAGGGATGAGGGGATGCAGGGAGAGCCTCTCTGCCATATCCCTGCAGAAGGACCTGGGCAGGTATCTCTGGACCGTGGTCTCCAAAGGTGACACCTCTGCTGGAAAGGCACCTGCAGAAGGGACACTGGAGACTTCCCCACTCCACCCAGAGCTCCAGCTCTCCATCACGCCCCTCCTCCTTGGCTGATTGGTGAGTGAACCCTCCACAGCCCACTTTGAGGATTTCCCACCCCTGTCTCCCCATGCCACCGCCCCAGGTCCTGGCAGCATCCCGATGGCCAGCGGGGAGGTCCTGTCCGTGCTGCCCTCGCAGGGGAGAAGGTGCCTCCCACCTCCTCACCCCCGCCGCATTCCCAGCAGCAATTAGAGGGTGGTGTGGCAGCAATTAGAGGAGGTGGCGGTGGCTCGGTGGCGTCAGGCGGTGACGAGGAGCGTTTGGGGAGCTCTCAGCTGGAGATTCCTCCCTGCCCGCCTCGCCACCGAGGGCAGCGCTGTGCCTGGCATTGTTCTGCTCCCCGAGCCCGCTCATGTGCCCTTTGCCATCCGCACTGGCCGCGGTGGCCGTCCAGCTTTGATATTTGTTCTGTGCCGTCCCATCAGTTTGGGGGGTGTCGCAGACGACATAAAGAACTCGCACCCACACCTTGCGATGTCCCAGGCGGAAAAGAGAGAGGTTTATTTACAGAATCAGCATTTATTGAACTCCAGCAGTGATCATGGATTGAAGGAAGAAAATCTTCTTCTCCAACCACACTGGACAACCCAACAGTCCATCAACAGTCTCCTCCTTATGAAAAGAATGTAAACATCTGCTAGATTTTACAATAAGAAATGGCTTGTTTATACGAAAGTGTATCTGACTCCAAAAACACAGAAGGCTAAAAATAAGACTTTTATAAACTCCTTAAAGGAGACAGAGGAGAACGGCAAAAACCCAGACAACAGGGGGGTGGGGAGGGGCAGCTCTTTCTTGCCCCCTCCCCTTCTCTTCCCTTCAGCGCGGTGGCAGAACGGGCTGGATACAGGGAACCAATCACAAAATCGCTCTTGGGAGGAAGGGAAGGGGGAAAAAACCTCAAACCCGGAGAGTAAGCGTGCAGCTGTATTTTACTGACCGGATGTGGATGTGTCCCTCTCCCAACAAAGCCCTGGAAGGGTTCGGGGTGCCCTGGATGCCACCCCCGGGCTCCGCTCCCCCGGAGATGCTCCCCCAGTCCCGCCCCACCCCTCGCACAAAAACTTTTTTGCTGTCGTATCACAGGACACGATAAATCTCCCGCATCCCGTCCCGCTAACCCAGAAGCCGCCTCCCCCTAATATTTTACATATTCCCTAAATTCGTTTGCAAGGGGGCAGGAGAGGAGATAAGGGCGGCGAGTTGAGCCGAGTGGGAACTGCTGACTGACAAAGTGTGTAGTGCAGTACGGGTGCTTTCTGCCTCTCTAATTATCCTTTTCCTTCTTGACTCCAGTATCACATGTAGCCATGTGTAGAATCATAAAATAATTATGCAGTGTACAAGCTTTCTGGGAGCATGTACCACTGTTTTCCTAATTCTTTATCGCTCCCATTGATCGTGGCGTGTGTGCATTGATCCAAGTCGGCCATCTGGTTGGGGAAGATAAGCGTGCGAGTGTCTTTGCATTGCACTGTCACTCAGGGAGGGGGGTACATTTTGGCTGTAGGGAATTACAGGGGCAGGATTAGCCCTCTTCCTAGGAGTAAACTGAATTTTAAATGCAGCGTTGCAGCTGCATGGACCATGTTGCTAACTTCTGGTTTTGCCCATAGACTGGGCGCATTTTTATTATTATTACTATTATTACTATTACTATTATTATTATTATTATTATTATTATTATTATTATTATTATTATCTCGTCCCTGCTTTCTGTCTTCAGAGACAGAGATATGCTTGCATTAAATGGAGGGGAGAGAAGGGGGAAAGCAGGAATGCCCTTCCCTGTACACACTGGACTTGTGAGTGGCTGCTGTGCTGCAGGATTTCGAAATGGCAAAAACACAGCTTTCAAATGCAGGCGAGAACCTGCGGGGTTGAATGCATTTTGCAATAAGATTCATTGGTCCAAAGAGAGAGAGAGAGAGAGAGAAAAAAAAAAAAAAAAGAAAGAAAGGATGAAGTTATCAGCCTATGACAGGAAATTATAGAGTGGATATTAACCAGCTCTCTTAACTTGGGCTAATCAAGACAAATAACCCTAATCACGCATTATTGGGGGGTGTATGTTTAATAATCGGCGACAAAACAATGGAGGTTTGTTGGGTTTTGGGGGGATTTTTGGTTGGTTTTTTTAAAAAATATAATTTATTTGTTTGTTTCCTTGCCTGCCAGCCTTCCCCCTAACAATGGGCACATCCTGCAGTGGCTCGAACTTGGCTGCAATATTTTCTGCCGGCGGCCGCGGTGCGTGTGCGCGCTCACACCCCTCGGTCGTCCTTTTGTCCAAAAAAAAACGTGGTGGTGGTGGCCATTGTTGTCTCATATTCTGCAAACGCCTGGAAGGTGCCTCAAAAGCCTTTCCTCTAAAATTGAACAATTCTGTCAAAAAAGATTAGTTCTATTTTGTCTGCTGCTTGCTGACTATTCATGAATGTAAAGAGAGAGGGCTTGGGTGTCATACTAAGTTGCTAAGGTGGCTGGCTTTCGCCTATTGACTTGAGGATACCAAACCAGAGCCTACAAAAGAGCAGCCAGAAGGAGAGGAGAGAGCTGGTCTGCCATGTGTTTCAGCTATACCTTCTTTAGCTGCCCATTTATTCCTTTTGTTGCCACAACTTTTATTGTCATACAGTTGAAAAAAATGTTAGACACAGGCTTCAGGCTGCACCAAGCAGAAAAAAGGATTAGCATATCACTAGGATCATCTTACACTGAACCAAATTCTTTTCAGGATGTATAATTAGTGAATACAGTCTTCCCCACCCCCCCCCCTTTTTTTTTTTTTTTTTTTTGAGGGCATGGGGGAGCCTATGGATAAGGAAAATTAGCTGAGATCTCTGGGTAGGAAACAAGAAGAAAGGACAGAAAAGAAAAAGTTCTCTAGTTTCAGTGAGGATTTTACAAAGGCTGCTTCATCATTTTAGCCTTCTGCATCAAGAAGCCTTTTGCACATTCACAGAATGTGTGGCAGAAGCTTGTTAAGAGGAAATTTTTTTTTTTTTTAATAATAATGTGAATCACCTTCCCCAAAGGGAGGCCAGGAGGAGAGAAATTGATTGCAGAGGTGGGCCCAGACCTGAGCAGCTGGAGCTCCTGTGGCCCTCTCCCTGACAGGGGCTCAGCAGATGTGATCCTGCAGGATGCATTACCTTTTTCCACCTCACGGATGCTCCCAGCTCCCTTCTGCCGGCTGGGAAGCACACACTGCTCTGTGTACTGCAACAAAAAAATGCTTGGATGTGGGTGAGTCAGTCACAGAACTGAAGTATGATACGTTGTATAAGCATTTTTAAAACATTATAGCAGAATTAATGATCTATTTTTTATAGTTATAGGCCATTTTCAGTGATGACAGAAACAGGCATGAACCAAACAGCAGGACTGTGGGTTTAGGGTGTTCCTTGCCTGTACAGGACACTCCCAAATGTGGGTGGTACTGATGGAACAGGTTTAGCCTTTGCTGGTTCTCCCGACAATTCAACCCACAGATCCTTGGCCCTGAAAACCTTCGATTAGGATCATATTTGCATCAGGGTGTGCTTGCAAAATGCACCTCTGCTTTGCTCTAGCTGGGGTGGAGGTGTTTTTCTGCAGGAAGACGAGGCTGAAGAGGAGGCTTTGAACCCTTAGCAAAGCTCCCATGCGCATCCCGGTCCTTGCTGCCTCCAAAACTCAGCTGCACCTTCGCCCCTGACAGGTCCGGGTGTTCCCTGCTCCCTTCAGAGCAAAATTCGAGAGGAGAATTACCCTGGGAAGGAAACAGAGCTGCTTTTTCAGCCGAACCGGCTGGTAATTTCGCTGCGTTTAATCACGCCGCACATTTGACATCATTGCCTTTTCAAACTGTTCAAACCAATTGTTCCACCAAACGAGCAATCGGACGTGAATATTCAGAAGCTGCTCTGGGGTGCTCGGCGGTAATTGGTCACATCACTCACATGGTCTCGTTCCCTTTTTGATGAGAAGAGGGTAGAAATTTGCTTCACGCGGATACTTAAACACCCACACATAAAAATCTTATTTAGCACAACCGTTGTTTTGGTTTTTTGGGTTGTGGTGGGGTTTTTTTGTTTTGGGGTTTTGTCTTTTTTTTTTTTTTTTTTTTTTTGTGTGTGTGTGTTTTTGTTGTTGTTGTTGTTTTGTTGGTTGGTTTTGTTTTTTGGGGGATGTCTTTTTATTTGGTGTGTGGTTTTTTTTGGAGGGTTTTTGTTTTGTTTTGTTTTTTTGGTTTTTGGGTTTTTTTCCTGGGGGTTTCTACAGCGGCAAGAGTGCTCAGTATTGGAGGGCAAAGGAGGGGAGCAAATGAAAGGAGAAGTCAATTAAAATGGTGAATGCAGATGCTGGAAAGTGTTTCTCTCTTCACCTAGTGCAGTCCCCACTCTTGGTGGGATGTGATTTTGGCTGGGGATTGGAATGAGATGATCTTTAAGGTCCCTTCTAACCCAACCCATCCTGTGCCTCTGTGACAGAACATTCTGTGGCCAGGGGACAGGGATGAGGTTTAGGTTGAGGTTGAGGTTGAGGTTGAGGTTGAGGTTGAGGTTTAGGTTGAGGTTGAGGTTGAGGTTTAGGTTTAGGTTTAGGTTTAGGTTTAGGTTTAGGTTTAGGTTTAGGTTTAGGTTTAGGAGGTCCCAGTTGCAGCAGCACCAATGTTCTCAGGCACCCAGAGCTCAGAGTGGGAGGTGGTTGTGGCAAACCAGATGTGAAGTTCAGGAGACCGAGCACGGAGTGTGGTCTGGGCAATTCCTACACCACGGGGCTAAGAAAAAAACAAAACATTTCACAGCCAAGAAATATTCCAGGAGAAATTACCTGAGCTGTTTAGGGAAATGATGCTGGGTGTTTTTCAGCTGGGAGGGTCACACATACAGGTGGTCATCTGTTGTCCATGTGGACCTCCTTGATTTCAGAGAGGATGTTTGGTAAGGGATGCCTGTGGTGAGGAGCACCAGGTAAAGGAATCGTGTCAGGCACTGTGGTTTGTGGTATTCTTCATACTGACACTGAACAGAGCGTGAAATTATGAATGAGGTGACTTGAAAGCTGTTGTTTATTTGCAGTGTAAAATAGAAATACTGATGTTCCCCATGCTGAAAAAAAAAAATACTCATAAAGGCCACTTTTTATTAATAAGGAGGAGATAACCCAGAATGGCTGAGGAATCCAAGGGTGTTAATTTTAGAGACTGATTCATGTTCACTATGAGGCAGCAGTTCATCTTACTCAACTCACATGTCCTCCTTCCTTCTCCTTCCAGCAAAATCTGGCTGCCACAAGAGAAAGAGTAAATAAAAATCAGACAACTTTAAGGAGGGGAACAGCAGACATTAGGGTGTTTGCAATCTACCTCCTGTAATTTTGCAATCACATTCAGAATGCACTTCATTTGCAGGTGACCTAATTTGCCCATACCTGGGGCTGGGCTCCTCGGTAGCAGCTAAAAAAAGCACATTCCAGCATTCCAGAGATCACCTTGGGGTGTTTGGTTGGGGGGCTGGAGCTGGATATCCATCCTCAGTGCCGGCTCTGCCTGTGGGTGTGTCTCCCTGAAGCCTGCAGGATATTTTTTTTTTTTCTGTAAATAAATGCTGTTTAATAAGTATTCCGTGTGCATTTTGTCATTAGCCTGATGCTATAGAGCCACGCAGACCCAACCTTGATTTATAAAGCTGTTAAAATGTTTGACCTTGTTTAAATAAAAGCCTCAAGGTTAATTACAACAAGCATTCCAGATACATTCTGTCTCTGTTCTGGTGGCCCTGATGATTTAGAGGAGGAAAGGGTAATAAATTCTCATCTTTTAAAAGTGACTGCAGTGCAAAAGTGCAAGAGTTTGCTTTTCTGCCATTTTCATGTTTTACCACACTTTGATATGTGATATATTGAGTGATGATTAGTTGCCTCTTCCTCGGGAGCACTAGAAATTTGATATTTTTACTGAAAGTGTGATAAGAAGCATGTGAGAATGGAAAAAAAAAAAAAAAAAAAGGTTGTTTGGAATAAAGAGTTTAAGCTTTACTCCTGCATAGGATGTACCCATAATGAGGTAAACAAAGGCATTGTGGTTTTCTTTTTTTCCCTTATTGCACAGAAAACAAATTTCACAAAATAAAAACCAATTTAAGTTTCTTTTAAAAGAACTGGGAAATATTGAGGAAAGTTAATTGAAGCACATTCAAATTACAATAAACACATACAGGCACAATTATCTTCTTTTGACTAGTGTGTGGCTTAGAGATGTTTTTATCTTTTGTTTATTGCACTATTAAAAATATGGAGAGGCATCAAGAAAGGGTAGATAGCTGCCATATGGACTTACATATTTTCCCTATTTATATTTAAATAACTATCCATGAGAAATTATGCACAAATCGTGCAATAATTCCCAACTGAAATGACTGTTTAGAAAATAAAAATTCTGAGGCACAATATTCTTTTCATATTAAATTGCCCATTTTCTGTACACCGTGTATGTTTGTACAATACCAAAAAAAAAGAAAAAGTAAAATAAAATAAAAAAACACTGCATTGCAGCCCAATACAATTTGCTCACAATGCTAATGAAGATGGATAGAGGACATTGTGATGTACTGGAGTAATTCATGAGGAGAGTGGGAAAACAAGACAAACAGGCTCAGAAAGCCAGGACATCATTTTTTGTTCCCATTTCCAAGAGTGAATGGTGGCAATTTTAATAACCTGCTGCTCTGACAGATTTAATGATGCCAATTAACTTTTGTTGCTTTGGTTCATGCCACGCTCAGGTTTGGGGTGAAAGTTTGGGCTTGCAAAGTTAGAGTGGCTGGGTTTAGGCCACTCAAAAGGAGCTCTTAGCACCCCCCAGAGAACTTGGCTGGAACCCCGAGTTTGGGATGCCACCCTGCCCATGAGGAGGGGAGTTTTGAGCCCATCTCTGTCTCACTTTGCAGCAGAGAGCCTTGTCCACGGGCAGAGGGTTCTGGTGCCCACCAGGATCACCCAGGTGTGTTAATTCTGGCTTCACCTGCAGGCAGAAACACGATGGGATGCCTCTGATTGCACGTTCTGATGAGCCAGGACTAAGCCGTGAACGCCGAGATCATTGAGGGCAAGGAGGCTGGTGAGGGGCTTGGAACACAAACCCTGTGAGGAACGACTGAGGGAGCTGGGCTTGTTCAGCCTGGAGAAAAGGAGACTCAGGGGTGACCTTATCACTCTCTACAACCTCCTGAAAGGTGGTTGTGGTCAGGTGGGAGTTGGTCTCTTTCTCCAGGCAGCAACTGACAGAACGAGAGGACACAGCCTCAAGCTGTGCCAAGGGAAATACAGGTTGGATATCAGGAAAAAGTTTTTCACAGAAAGAGTGATGAAGCACTGGAATGGCCTGTCTGGGGAGGTGGTGGAGTCACCATCCCTGGATGTGTCTGAACAAAGGCTGGATGTGGCACTCAGTGCCATGGTTTAGTTGAGGTGTTAGGGCTGGGTTGGACTTGATGATCTTGAAGGTCTCTTCCAACCTAGAAATTCTGTGATTCTGTGATTCTGTGATTCTGTGATTCTCTGATTCTCTGATTCTGTGATTGTCACTTCTGATAAAACCCAGAGGAGGAAATACTTTTCCAGCAAATACCCAGCTTCAATCTATACCTTCCCCTAAAAAAAAAGGAAAACTGCAACATCTTCTGAATTCCTAAAAGGGGAGTGAAAACTTCCAAATTAGGTGGTATGTCCTTGCACGCTCAATGCAGGCAAAGTTTTTCTTGTCTGTCTGATAATTCTAATAAATTTAATTTCATTATTCATTCAACATCTCTGCTGTACACCCTGAAATCAGTAACTTATAAATGTCTTGCTAAGCCAGATGGGGCAGCTGTACCTCCTCATTCTGGGCCAGCTCAGCCTGGCACTGGGAACTCCTCCCCATCCAGACATCCTGAGCAAGGTCTTGCAGAATCAAATCCTGCAAACTGATTTACTGTGGGCATTTTATTTGTATACATAAGTGTGTGTGTATTTATGTATATGTATGGGGGAACGTCCTGCTGTGGCTTTAAGAGGGTGATTTATTTCTTTCTTTTAGAAGAAACTCTCCCAAGAAATGTTCAGGTCTGTCAGAAATAAGCAAAACGATTCAGAGTCTTTGATCTGAGTTTTATGGCTTGTTCCTTTTTAAAATTTCATTAGATCCCCTCTTTGATGCTGCCTTGTAGATCGAAAGGCTTGCTTGCTGCATAAACTCCACATTTGTTACCAAGGAGTATTTCTGGTTGGTATTCTGGGAATTATAAGGGCTCTGTACTACGTTAAAAATAGAGAAAAGAGCTTTCAGCCCAGTAAAAAGTGAACTTTTTGGAGTGCTGCTGTGACACTCTAATGGCAAAATTCATCCCTGTGGTCCTGGTGCTGCTGATAAAGGTGTCTGCTCCGGGCTAAACTCTTAGTTTTCATCCTTTCCTTGTGCTTCCAACCCTCATTCATATAATTCATGCCCAGCCTCTCCATCTGTTCACATCAGCTTGAGTGTGGAGTCAGGGGAAAGCTGGAGCTGCAGTTAAATGCTGGGATGAAGGGCTGAGAGGTGGGATAGTGGCCCCACACCAGCAGCTGGGATTTGTTTTGTGCCACCAGCCTACACCACACCCAGCAGCCACCTCCTCACACCGGTGTGGGTGTTTGGAACCACCTCACTCAGAATTGTACAGAAGGATCTCTTAAAAAAAAATCAATTTCTGGTCTCACCCCTATAGCTTGGTACTGGCAGCACCAGAGTTGTTCCCAATTGTCATCTGTAAAAAAAAAAAACGCCTCACAAACCTTTCCTCCTACGTTTAATTAGCAGTTGGCAACAGTGTCACTGTAACCGTGGTGATCTAAGATATAAATGAAACAAATCTGGCATTAAGGAGTAACATGGTTTAATTGACTGACTGATACCTTTTGATTTTAAAAAATTTCCATGAAGCACTTCAGCATTTATTAAAAAAAGCTGAAAGGGCAGAAAAATTTGGCCACAAGCCTTCTTATTTTTTTTAATAAGTCTATCTTATATTACTATTTTTTCCCTTCATTTTGTTTCATTTCATTTAATTTCATTTCACTTATATTCCAACAAACCCCAGAATTTTGTCTGCTGCACAACTAATTAACTGGGGAAAAAAAAGTGTTTTGGTTGCTTTGGATCAATCTGTACCAAGGCTGGGGCAAGGAATTGCCAAAGTGTTGCTCAGAAGTCACCACACCAAAATAACCTTGTGTCTTCACCTGCCCTTAATGGCAGTGAATGTCAGAAGTGGAGGAGGGAAATGTGGGCATTCCAGAGCTCTGGACTGATGAACACATCTCCATGCTGGTGCTGCATTCCAGGCACAGCCACTTCTCCCCCACTCCATCTTTTTTTTTTTTTTTTCCTTCCTTCTCTCTCATTCCCTGGAAACACTGATGGGGATTCCTCATGGCAGGGGTGGATGCAACACAGTTTGAATGCAGCCTGAACAAATCAAAGCATGGTACACCTGGGTGTGCAGTTAGAACATTCCATACCTGCCCTGTTCCTCATCCCTTCCCTTCCCTTCCCTTCCCTTCCCTTCCCTTCCCTTCCCTTCCCTTCCCTTCCCTTCCCTTCCCTTCCCTTCCCTTCCCTTCCCTTCCCTTCCCTTCCCTTCCCTTCCCTTCCCTTCCCTTCCCTTCCCTTCCCTTCCCTTCCCTTCCCTTCCCTTCCCTTCCCTGTTCTTTGGTTTGTCCTGGGAAGAAACCAGACAAGTGCCTGGGAGGCAGATGACATCCTGAGTTTCCAGAGGTGTATTTTCCAAACAGCTCCAGGGAAGTTTGGGAAAAAGTCTTTTGGGCTGCAGCCATCTGCCATCCCTTGGTGCTTCTTTCCCCAGGGAAAGGGAATAAACTCAGGTGCCTTTCAGGCAGTGGGGTTCAAAGCGACTTCCTTCAGCACTGAAGAAGATGCTGGGAAACGTGAGAAACTCCAGCATCCTTATCCCCATCCTCATCTGAATTCCCAGGATTCAAGCCTTACGGGTTTTATTTAGCAGTTCATCATTTGGAAATTGCCATATATTTCTCTCCCCCTTGATAAATTTTATCTTTTCCAAAGGAGCAGAGTCACAGAACGATTTGAGTTGGAAGGGATCTTAAAGTTCCTCAGCAAGGGGGTGGTTTTAGGCAAGGATCCGGGCACAGGATTCCCCAAACACAATTAAATCCAAGGAATCTGCCCTGCAGGACACAGTTTGGCCAGTGGCGAGCACAAGGTGGCCCCGGCCTCCAAGGCAGGCAAACACAAATAAATAATACGAAGCCCTGGAATGAGCAATTCGAGGGCAGCACACCTGCAACACCCGTCCCACAGCTGTAGGGCTGGAAAGGCAAATAAAACAGCTGTAACTCAAGCCTGGAGGCTGCTGGGCGCTCGGGGGAGGGAGGCCAGCCTTTCAAATCGCTGTAACCCAAGGAAGAAAATCATCAGCCCGTATGCCTTTCACAGCGTCTGATGACAAAATGGTTTGTGGCTTAGCCATTGTTTAAAGGCCATTCCTCAAATTCCGTGTTTACTGTCAGCAGGGTGAGTTGTGGACTCTGTGACTTTAGCTGTTAATGGGCCTAAACACTTCTGCCAACAGATTAAGCTCTGCTGAAACGTAAAGAAAATTGGCCCAAACAGAGATAGGGAGGATTCTTGTTTAGCTGTTGTTTCATTTGCATGAGAATCATTGTCCGCAGACAATAGCACCCCCCTATCACCTAAAGTGCGGGCAATTGGGTGAAACTCATTCAATTTCTGTTAAAGGGCAGAAATTGTTTGTTTGTTTGTTTGTTTCTAGAGGAAAAGAAAAATGCTCATTTTCAACTGCAAGGAGGAGTAGATCAGTAGTGAAATCCAACCCCCAAAATACCTCCAGCTCGTGATGGACTGGGAGCTAACGAGATGGGATGACCCAAGCGAAAACAAGGATATTAAGCTGTGAGTGTGTTTGAAACAATCACTGTCAGTGGAAGAAGAGGAATAAGCAGAATTAGTCTGCTTGGAGAAGGTGAAGAATAAGTTCCTTTCTAAAAAAAGCTAGATGCGTTTTTGTCATGATTTGTGCTGCTGAAGTTCCACAGTGATAAATATCCTCGTGATGTCTCCATATTTTGCTGTCCTGACAGCTACTGCCAGCACATGAACTTCCCCCACGTTCAGTGCTCGGGAGAGGGTTAATTTGATGCTCAGGTGACACGTATGTATTTCCCCCCCCTCCGCCATGTTTTCCTCTGTTGTTAAAAATAATGACCTGGATTATTTGAATTATAGCAGTTCCTGGAGTCACCAGCCAGGGCTGCAGCCCCCTGGGAGGAGGCACTGACCAGGAACACTGGGAGCTGTTCTCCAGTGAGCTCCTGGCCCTCAGAGGAGTCACAGGGATGGAGAGCAAGGACTTAAGGCCACCCTCAGGACTGGGGCACGAGCAAGGAGCCCAGACACCTCTGTGACCCAGGTGAGCATCTTGGGCCAGGTGTGACCGTGTGCTCAGGGCCACCCCGTGCTGGTGCAAGGAAGGATGAACCAGCCCAGCACCTCGGGGGCTGTTTTCTGTCTTTATTGCTGATTAGTGCCTTGGGATTTAATCCCAGCACCATTTGACATTTCCTTTCCTCAGGAGATCCTGCTGTTTTCTTTATATATTGGTTTTTTTCTTCCATCCCTGATACTTTTGGCCCTCGCTGCTGCTCCTGGCAGTTACCTGTGGCTGCTTCAAATGCCACTGGATGCAAGGGGATGTTTACATTTCCCCAGTTACATTGTCTTTGAACGGTTCTAAACTTGACTTTGATTAAGCACGCTAATAACAAGAGAGGCTCCTTTATTTTTCTTTTTTTTTTTTTTTGTGAATGTCACTTGCTCGAGTTGAAAAGACATGCTCTTAATACTCGCTTTTCATCTAAATCAAGAAAGCAACACTAAGCAAAAAAGTATTTAACTGTAGCATATAGGATTGTAAAGATGGTAATCAGGGACACTGGTAATTGAAGCTTTTGGGGGAGAACCTTTCTTCTGAATCCTTCAGTCTGTTTAATAGGATAAAATTAGCTTGAGTGGCTTGGTGTTTGAAGAGGTTATGATATAATTGGAGCTGCCTCCTGGGTTTGCTGCTGGACAAGACGATCAGGTGGAGACATGGGAGGGCATGGGAACCTCTGAAGTAGAAGACTCAGCTTCTGCCATACTAATTAGCCTAAATTAGCCATGCCAGTTTTCTGCTTGCTTTTGAATTTCCCTGATAATGCTTTTATCGGGAGGGCAAGAAAAGGAATATGAAAACGCGCGCAAAGTTCACCGCGGAACGGCAGAGGAGGAGGCAACCGCCGACGTAAGGCTCAGGCTTATTGCTGCAAGCTCCAGAAAAGAAAGGGAATAATAAAAAACCAAACAAACCAGGGGGAAAAGAAAGATTGAATAGCATTAGGAAATAACAAATGGATATCGAGTACAACCCCTAGGGATTTAGAAAGTACTATGGCTGGCGCTCTGGAACATGGAAGTTTACAAAACATCTGTAAGAAATTGATTATCTTGAGGATTATACACACATTATTTTGAGGCCAGCCTCCTCCCCCACCCCAAACCCCAGCTTTGCTCTTGAGTGTTTAACCCAAGGTGAAGGAGGCGCTTCTCCTCCAGGCAGAACCAGCTTGTCTTGGGTTATGGAACCAAAAATGTATATTCTATTTCATCTGTTGAAAGCAGTTGGGGAGATGTTTTTTTCTTTATCTCTTGTAACTCTGGGGGGAGGGGGGCGGATGCCCTCTGATAATGGGCCAACTGTTAAAACCAGGTGGGGTAGTGTTTCTTATCTCTTTCACCACCTCTCCTCCCTCCAGGGGATATCTGCTGCTAATGGGCCATTGAGGCTCACTAAGGGCATGACACATCCCATTGTGAGATGCTCCACCGGGTGGGAGGAGCCAACCATTCCTACCTAGATAAAAACTGAGACACAGGAGCACAAGTTATCTGGCTCCACTGGATTCCTGGAGGAAGACTGGACCCTTCTTACCATCACTGGACCCTTCTCTCTCAGGATCATCTCTGCTCCAACAGAACCACATCTGTCACTCCAGGAGGATTTACCTTTGGACTGCTTCCAACACCCTGACCAAGAGGGTGTTAGGTTGTATTATTCCATTTATTTTATTTTACTTTTTTTTTTTTTTCTCTCTTCTCCTATTAAATTGTATCTCTGACTGGGAGTCTCACTGGTTTTGCTTTCAAACCAGCACACAGCTCCAGCACCTCTGCTTGTGTTCCATCATCCGTGAGGCCCGGGAGAGGCCATCTGCGCTCTGTGAGATGCTGCCATTCCTTAATTTTCACTTCTGACCCCAATTAATCAACTTTAACCATGCAAAGAGATTTATGGCACATTCGGTATAGCTTGCATAAATCTATTTTAATTGAAAATGTGCGAGGGGGAAAGACAATAAGGAGGGTTGTTGTTGTTTGTTTTTTATGTTTTCTTTCTGTCCTGGGTGGATAGGGATGGATTCTGTTGCCAGTGGATGAAGCAAGTGAGGAGAGGACTTCTTTAAAGGCATGTTAGAATGCATTTTCACAGATAAAAACAGCTCCATCCCCAGGGAAGAGTTGAGGCTATGGGGAGATGCAGGTTTTTTTTCTATCCCAATCAGTACCAGCCTTGGTTTGGGGATGGGTATCTGGGGCCAGAATTGTCCCTGTCTCTCATGGCACGTTCAGATATTAGAAACTGCAGGAGCAAGCCTCACCTCAGCAATCTGCTCTCCTAGCAGGGTCCAGGAGGCCTCCAGTCACTGGATGAGAGCATGGAATGAGGTTCTGGAAGATCTGCTGGACACCCTCTGAGGGTGTCATGATTCAGGAGCTCTCAGGCAGGAATTTTCTTCTTCTTCTTCCCATGAGCCACTCTTCCACCCAAGACCCTTGATTTCTCCCCACCAGGCTGTCCCAGCAATGATTTGAAAAGACCTGTGTGAAATAAAGAGAGGGTCTCAAGGTCATTTAAAGAGCAGAGTTTGCAAGGCTCACCCAAACCTTGGTTTGCTTATGGTTTCCCACCGTATCTCCTGGGTCACATCAAAGCTTTTTAAACTTGTGTCAGCTCCACACTTAGAGGAGACCTGAGGGACTGTGATGGACAAGGAGTGACTTGTGCTCCAGAGGACAATTTCTAGTAAAACTGGACTTGCTTAGACACATTCTGCATCTCAGCATAAGGAAACCAACCCGAGGGAGCTGTGCTGTTACTATTCATCACTGTCTGCTCTCCATGGAAAATCAATAGGGATATCAGGGTTTAGAAACTCTGCTAAGCCATTTTATTGTGCTTTATCTTATTCTTTCTGGAGAGGCAACTGGCTGAACCCACATTTCTAACAACTGCTTGAGAATGAGTTTGGAAGGACGCAGGATAATGAATTTCCTTCACTGTCTCCTCCATTTCCATGTACAGGGGAATTGCTCTTTGGGCCCCCTCTTAGCTGGGTGCAGCTGGTCCTCAGTGAGAAATACAGTTCAGATTCTGCCCTTTAGGGCAACAAATCTGTCAGGAAAAGAGAATGAGTCTTGACTTCTCCTGTTCAGACTCCCACCCTCCCACAACTCTTGTCCAGGCTTTTTATCAGGTGCAAACACCTGAGTCCCACAAACCCTTCAGCTCTGACAGGAACATTTTATGTGTTCACTAGAGTGCCTGCACACAGACAAGTGTTGGAGCAGCTTCATCTCCCATCCCTGTGGGCCCCAAGGCACCACGCTGGGTGTTACTTGCTCAGCTTTACTGGGGGCTTGGAGCTTGCAAATGTTTCTTCACAGGAACAGCATCACTCTTTTGACCAAGTCCTCCCCACACAGACCTTGCAGAGGTGGGGTTTTTATCACTCCACTCAGTCTCTTTACAGTCACAGGGTTTTCTTTTTCTTCATGGAGAAGCATGGCTTGTTGGCTTCTCCAGCTGTATAGAATAAAAACAGTGAAATGGTTTTTAAAATTGCCTCAGTCCAAAACGTGGATTTTTAATCTTTCTACTCTAATTTCTGCAAGGGAAGTGTTCTCTTCCTGAGAAGTACAACACCCAGATTAAATCAGTGAGAGCTGAGGGGAGTAATTCTTAATTTGAGATTAAAAAAAAAAAATGAAATCTTCCTTGTTGGTTTTTTTGTTTGGTTGGTTTTGGTTTTTTGTTTTGTTTTGTTTTTCTGTCAGACTTTCTTCTTTGGAGCTCTATCCTCATTTGATAGAAGTGTTTAACTGGTAGGAACCACGAGGCAAACTCCTGAATGACAGACAGCTGAAGAGGAGACCTCAAGCTGTTGTCCTTGAAGCCAGTGGTGAGTTTCCCCTTGACATCACAGGGCACATCATCCAGCATAGCCCAGCTCCAGACAGTTTTATTCTGCAGCGATCCCTGCTCAGAAAAGGCAGAACTGCTCCCCAGAGGAGCTGTGCAGTGTGGAAAAAAGCCTTGCACAGGTTAAAGGCTGGAGCACAGCCCCACCAGAGCCAGCATGAAGCCTCTCAGTGGTCCCAGCAAAGCAGGATCCCACCCTCAGTGACCAGACTGACCACACTGATGCAAATCTAGAGAAAAAATTGTGGTGGAGCACAATTCAGCTCTGACCCAGCCTTGCAGCTGTTTGAGCATTTACTCAGTTCATGGCACAAAAGAATTTATCCCTTCAGTCCGTCTCTGCTCTTGCTGCTGCACCCAGGAGAGAAAAGAGCTGCAGAGCATGAAGCAGCTTTTTGGGAGAGCTCCCTTCTGTGTGGGCAGTGCCTCCAGCTCCCCTGACAGCAGAGAGACACTTCTGCTGTGCTTCTTGCTTGTCCTTGCCATGACTCCTGCAAGCCAGATCTGCTCCTGGCCAGGCCACACGACACACAGTGAAGCAAGAATCATTTCAGCAGTTTTTGTTGACCCTTGAGCTGACCCCAAAATACCCCACAGGTCTGACAAAAGGTCTGATCTGCAAGCAGTGTACCTCTGCCTGGGGTGTCCCAGGAGCATGATAGTCTGAAGTCAGGATTTTGGGGGGAAAAAAGAGAAAAAATAAATAAAGGGAAAAAAAATTAAAAAGAAAGATGAAAAGAAAAAAAAAAAGTCAAGGTATTACTGGCTAAAGACACCAGCACTGACTGGTAGGGAGTGTTTGAACCTGTCCCCAAGGCCACACCACAGCTGCAGGAGGGCAGGAGAGATGGAGCTCTGTTCCATGGGCACAGCAGGAGTGGAATCCCCAGCTCCCATTCTCCCAACAAGCCACAAGGTAAAGCCATGGGAAGCTGTTTCCCACCTTCCAAAAGGTGTTTTGTGGCTCGTGCCTCCATCCCTCTGTGCACCCAAGACCTGTGAGAGACAGAGGCAATGCCTGACCCTGCTGCAGGTTTGCTTCCACCAGTAAGGGCTTTCAACCCCAGCGGGCTGGGCCTGTTGGATGGGTGGTGGTGGTGGTGGGGGGCAAAATCCCCTCTGCTTAAACCAATTCCCTGAAATCTCTGAGGAGCAGCAAACCACAGCAGTCCCAAAGTGTGTGTGGGATCCAGGCAGCTCTCAGCTCAGCACAGCACGAGGGAGGGCTGGCTCAGCAATGAGAGTCCCTCCTTGGCTCCATCAGGCAATACAGCAAACAAGTCATGTCTCTTAGAAGAGCAAAAATCTATTTCAGAGCTCTCTCTCTCTTTTTTTTTTTTTTCTGTGTGGGTGCTTATCTCTGGTCACTGCTGTTCACCATGTAGAGAAGTCTCTGTGGCATGCATTTCTGAGAGGGCAAACTGTCTAAAATTAGCTGTTAGTTTAAAATAAGAGACTGTGCAGTTCTCCAGGGAGGGGCATTCATCCTCCAAAGGAAACTGTCAAGGATTGTTCAGGATTACTCTCCAGCTGTTCAGGACTGCTGCATCCTTTTAAATTATAATGTCAACATGTCGCAAATAATGTGGAATGACAATGTCTAATTTCTGTCCTGTGAGGAATGAAAAGGAAGGGAAATTGCTAGCCTACTAGATACATACCAGATTTGAGAGACCAGGTAACCTCTCTAGGTGGCTGGAGGAGAATAATTAGCCAAAACATTCATGCAAATGTAATTTTCTAGCTAGCCTGTGAAATCTAGAGGCGTTATATTAAGCATTCCAGGCTAATGCTCTCCAGAATAGTTTGTGTTATCTCTGGGGCCAAGGGTTGTAGCAACTCCTCCACTGATTGGATCCTTTATGTTGAGTAGCTGGGGGTTTATTTCCCAAAGTGCTTGCTACCAGCACTGCTGGCTTTGAGGGAGTAATTTCAATGCCAAGTTGTGTGAATTGCATATGTGGAAGTACCCAAGGCCAGGTTGGGTGGGGCTTGGAGCAACCTGGGATAGTGGAAGGTGTCCCTGCCCATGGCAGGGGGTTGGAATGAGATGAGATTTAAGGTCCCTTCCAACCCAAACCATTCTGGGATTCCATGAATGTGGAAGAGGTCATGGTTATCACTGACCTTCACACCCATGAGCAGCCCACAGTGAATTTATCCCCTGCAAACAACATGAAATATTTTCCCTGACTACAGGAGAACACGGGAAATAGTGAGGTTATTGCAGTTTGTGGGCAGCTGGCATCATGTACATGCATATTCCATGGAAAATTTAATGTAGACCACCAAGAAGAGGGGGGATTTAACAGATTTTACCTGGTTTTTTTAGGTAGCTGTGAGGACTGAAACACACACCCACTCTGGGTTATGAGATGAATTTCTGGGCCTCAGCTGAAGAACAGGCAACTCATGAAGTTGTGGTAATGTGGTTGCTTCAACCAGAGCTTAAATATTCTCTCAAGCTCTTCAGGATGGCTGCCTATAAAATATAAACAATGCAATATGAGCCAGAAGTGTCCCAGGGTACACATTTTAATGCTCACATTCCATGCAGCGCCGTATATTTTTCACGTTTAGTTAAAGAAGTAAATGAAACAGAAAGAATCCAACATGTTTTGCATTCCCTTGCAACAGGAAGCTGTTTTGAGAAAACCCACAAATGATCCACATTGATATTAACTTTTTTTCTTTTCCTTTTTCTTTTTCTTTTTTTTTTTTTTTTTTTTTGGTAAACTTCATTTGAATTTAGAAAGTCTCTAAATGATAATTGAATCACAAGTCTGGATTAGGATTCTAGCAGCAACACTTGACTTGGTCAAAATCACTGTTATGAAGAGATGCAATTTTTTACACAGTACTTCACATTGATTAGGTAATGTGCGAAAATGGAAAAAAAAAAAAAGCATTCGAATCCTAATCATAGTAATTTGCATGAAATAAAAGTCTCTGTCAGGGGAATGCACATTATAATAACTCCTGGGTGTTTTGGTTGCATCAGTGAGCAAAGAAGTTGCGTGCGTTTTTCCCTCGTCCTGATATGCAAGGATTTTCCTCTATTTTTAGTGTACCTTAGATGATGTGAGAATTTAGAGAGGCAGTTTTGTAGCCAGTGAGAGGCTGTGAGACACGCAGGTGTTTTAAGAGCAGCCAGGGCTCCCAGCTGATTGGCAATGTGCACACCTGAAATGGAGCACAGGACTGTCAACCAGGATGTTGTAAACGAGGGGAACTCAGTTTCAAGCTAATTAAGGCTCGTTTGGTTTTGACCTGCATCAAACAATAGCACCAAATCAGAAAAGCAGATGCATTTTGGAAGCTACTGAACTGAAGAACCTTATCTGGAGCCCAGTGGAGTCAGCAGAGACCTCCTCACTGGCTTCAGTCAATCAAGCTGTGGAAATGTTTGGCGTTTATTTACACAAATTGTAAATCTGGAGTAAGAGGGGTTTTAGAGGCAGCCCCTGCTCCATTGTGTGCACACATCAGTGCTGCTCTCTGCCGTGCTGGTGGCACTTTTATCTGTCACTGGAGCAGGCCTGGGAGCTCAGGCACATCTCCCTGGCTGCCGTGACCATTGTGCAACCTGTTTCATTTTAAAGAGTTGCTATTTCAAAAATCAATGGGCATCAGCTGCTAATTACAGAAAATCTATGCCTTGGCCCTTCAACAGGTTTTGCTTTCTTCCCCACTCACCGTGCTGCCTCTGCTGAGGGTTGGCAGCTCAGATCTGCAGCCATAAGTGATGACCTCCTCCAGATCCCTTTTTTACATCTTTGGGACTCTGAACAGCCTGGTCTGGTGGAAGGTGACCCTGCCCATGGCAGGGGCTTGGAACTGGATGGTCTTGAAGGTCCCTTCCAACCCCAAACCTTCCATGATTCCAGAATCCCCTCCAGTTCCCTTCAGGGAAGGCTTTGCCACGTGGAGTTTCTGGTGAATGGTGTTTGCCCAATGACACCTGGATTCCCCACACTCATCTGGAGATTAATTTGGTGCTCTATCTTCTGGCAATGTAAGAAAATAGAGGATTATTTAAAAAATACTTTCTGTCTGGGAGCTCATTTGTCCCAGAAATGTGATTTTTGTGGGTGGAAGGTGTCTGTCCTGAATGGAAGTCTGAGAGTTTGAACCTCTTCTTCATCCTCCAGTAATCTTAAAGAAGGATAAAGATTCCCCAACATTTATGAACTGTCAACTAACTGAGTGTTTTACCTTTCTCAGAGATTTGCCCTTGGTCCAAATGCTCCAGGCTTGAGATTTTGCCATTTTCTCTTTCCTTTCTGCAAGCTGTGCTTGTAACAGGGGGCAGGTTCAAAGGAGGAGGGCCCTTTCATTTTGAGGCATGCTGTACAAAATCTGTTGAGACCTGCAGAAGTCACGGTGATATCACTGCCTTGTATCAGGAGGGATATTTAGTTATCCCCAGCCACAATATCATTTGGGTAATTGCTTCTTGCAGGGGATCAAGGCAGGTGTGGGAGGAAAAAAAAAGTAATGAACAACTAAGCTTGGAAAGAAAACGTAGGTTGAAGTTTATCTCTTGTTGCTGAAGCTGCCAGTTAAGCTGGGAGCAGGAGGGGGGGCTTGTTTGGGATTTATTCTGGGGGAGAAAGGCCCTGCTGTCTTCAGAGTGAGATGAGATCAAGTTCTGCCTGCAATGCCTCTTACATGTTGTAGTTGCAGGCCAGGAGATTTTTTATTTTTTTTTTTTTTACATCAAAATAAAGGAATGGATGGACCTGCACTTATAAGAGAGTTGGCATTCCTACAACAAGCATGTAGGTTGATAAGGATTTTCTTTATTCTTTTCAAAAATAACCTTTCCTGTGAAATGCAAGCTCAAGAACATTATCGGTTACATAGAGGAATCACATGAAAGGCTGCATTACAATAATGAGGAAAAGAGATTCTGAGGGAGAGCAGCAGCAAAGGTTCTCCGTGCCTCCTTGGCTTGAGCTGCTCCTTCTCCACACAGCTGAGGCTCTCAAACCTTGGGTTTTGGCAAAATCCCACTTGAGGGGGGAAACTGGTGCACACAAACCACCCACCAGGCTTGATGCTGGGATCCCATCCTGCTTTCCCCAGGGAATATCCAGTGAGTGGGGGCAGCCTCAGGCTGTGGGAGATGTGTATGGTCATGGGGGTGTCTCAGTTTATGGGGTGAGGGGGGTGATGGTTTGCTGTGTTCCTCCTAATTTGAGAAGATGCCCCATATCAGAAGGTGTTAATGGGGTGGTGGCCACGTCCCAGGTCCTGCAAGTGCAGCCTTGGTGCTTTAAGGAAGGGAAGTCAAACCTACCACTCTCAGAAGCCAGCCCATGGAAAGGGGAAGAAGAAATTCATAAGAAATAATCCTGTTAATTAATGCCCAAATCCTGGTCCCTGTGCACAGCCCATGGAAGAGCTGTGTGTGCAGAGGAGAGGAGGCAGAGGAAGGGAAGGAAACATCACCTTCCTCCTTCCTCCTCCTCTTCCTGCTCCTCCTGCCTTCTGGGCTGCTGGCTCTGTCCTGCCCAAAGTAGTCCCAGCAGCTCCCAGCAAATACCACCCAGCTCAGAGCTTGGTGTCTTTCCTTGCAGGACCGTGGTCAGGAGCACACAAGGAATCAGGGTGAGACAATTGTGATTTTTCTTCTCAAGGCAGCGATGAAGGTGTTTTGTGTGTCCTTGTAAGGAGGGGCAGCTACTTCTTGAAATCCTCCAGGCCCTGCATCCTGGTGTCCTCTGGTCTTGGGCATTGGTATCCTGATGTACTTCAAGAGACAACCCAGATGCACAAAGTCAGGAAGTGTGGAACACAAAAATACCTGAGATGATCTGGGAGGGCATTGGGAGTGCCTGGAGTAGGAAGGATTCTGGTTTTGCAGAGCCCAGTCAGAATCCTGGAGGCAAGAGATCCAGGAGAAATGTGTTAAACTAGCTGAGGCTCACTCCTCAAAGCCTGAAGAGTGGTCAAGGCTTTCCAAGTGGAGAGTCCTTTGCTCTGGAAGTGATACCTCCTGGTGAGACATCAAAACTCCTCTCTGACTCCAGGTACAAACTTGTTCCCAAAAACAATGCTGAACTGTGCCTTTTCCCCCAAACAACTGCAGTCTTAAGATCTGAGGCCCAGTTTCAACCAATTTGAGGGAGAGGCACAAGAGATGCTCAATATTTCCAGATGCTTTGTAATTTTCCATTTGGGAATGTCCACATTAAACTCAGGAGAACATAAAAGGAAGCTTCAGCACAAGAGGTGTGATGGGAAGGGACTGGGGATTTGGGGTATCAGTATGGAAGAATCCAACTTTATCAGTTCCCAGGCTGGGAGAAGAGCTTCTTTGAGTGGTTTTCTTTTAATTGCAGAGGATTTCTGTCAGTTCTGGAAGCTCAGAATGTGATCTTTAACAGCTGGGAACCATTCCCATGAAAGGAAAGGTTTAGATTCCCAGCTCTGCAATGCTGCCCTGCTAAGGAAGTGTAGCAATGAACAACACTAGTAATAAATAAATTACCCAGAGAATTTAAAATCAGCTGTGAGAGCAGCTGCCCTTGGATGGACACACATTTATGGAACAGGCCCCCGGTGTAGGAAGCAGCAAACTTCTGGACAGGTGATATTTGGCTTCTCAGCACACATTTTAGAGAGCTGCACTTCCCATTCATAGGAGCCATCTTTCTTTTTTGAGCCCCACTTTATGTTCCTCTCATTAATCCAGAGATTCTTCCCTTTGCTACACCAGGAATTCAGGGCAGATCCCTGGAGAATTGCTCAGCTCTTGGATCCCTAGGCCCATTCAAGCTGTAGGATGCCACAAGGGCAGTGTGATCCCTGAAGAGTTTTTAGCAGCATCCCTTCTTCTAACCCTGCTTGAGCAGCTCTGTTTTTAAGGGATGCAGGAACTGGTATTAAGATATTCTGAAGCATCATTAGCTCTATTTACTGAGCCTTTAGATGTGTGAGTGACTGCAAACATCTGGAATGAACAGGTGGAATTCCACTGTACTTGCTGTATACATTTCTATTTTAATGGTGTTTGGCTTCTCTTTTAATTGAACAACAATTCTTCCCGCAGTCCCAAATGTTACTACAGGCAGTCTGAATTCGATTTAACTGGCAATGAGTTAAAAAATGATTATTTCAGAGGAATTTTTGATGCTAACTAATGAGGCATGGTTTTCTGTGCATATTCCTGCCATTTCAGGCAGCACAGGTTCTGCAGCACCACTGTCCATCTGGCAGATTGTCCTAGACACTTTGCACCTCTCTGGTGAGCAGGCTGGGGCCAGGCTGTGTTGGAGTGTGGTGCAGTGGAGAGGTGGAAGATGATAACTGTTCACAGGGTGCCTGCTGCAGAGCTGGGATGTGGCCCCAGGCACCTCTTGCTGCTGCCTGGCTTTGCTGTGCAAGGTCAGCCACATCTGATTGGTGTGGGGTCTCACCTGAGCGACTGAAAACCAGCAGGACTCACCCAATCCTACTCCACAAACAGAGCTTTCTGGTCTGTGGGAACCTCTGCTTTTATAAATCTTACACCTGGGATAAACTGCTGGCCTTTTGACTTGAGCATGATGCTTCATCCCAGGTGGAAGTCCTGGTCCTGGTTGGTTCCCAGTTCTTTCTCTGCTTGGCATCACCTCAGTGGGGAAGGGCAGCAATTCCCTGCTCTGTGCTGGAGCAGCCAAGTCCAAGTTCTCCTCTTCTTCATCACCACCCTGTAGCTGGACCAGAGCACTTCTGGACCATTCCACGTTCAGGCAGGACAGCACTGGGAAGGGAAACATTATTTTCAGTTTAAGTAAGAAGAGAGCAGCAGCCCTCAGCCTCCTTGGGGTGAATTACTCAGGCTGCCTCATGCCCTTTGAGGCATCTTCTCCAAACACCTTCAGCAATTTGGTAGGACTAGGAGTTGTCTGATTTACACCAATCAACTTTGCTGGGGTTTTTTGGGGTTTGTTTTTTGGGTCTTTTTGTGGGGTTTTTTTGTTTTGGTTTGGGGTTTTTTTGTTTTGTTTGGTTTGGGTTTTCTTGGTTTTTTTTTGGTTTTATTTTTTTTGGTTTTTTGGGGTGGTTTTTTTGGGGGGAGTTTGGGGGTTTTATGTTTTTTTGTTTGTTTGTTTGTTTTTGGTTTTTTGGGTTTTTTTGGGTTTTTTTTGTTTGTTTTTGTTTGGTTGGTTTGGTTTGGTTTTTTTGTTGTTGTTGGTTTTTTTGATTTTGGAGTTTGAGGTTTTTTTTGGTTGGTTGGTTTTGGCTTTGGTTTTTGTTTGTTTGGTTGGTTGGTTGGTTTTTGGTTTTTTGGGGGTTTTTTTTGCAAATGTGCCAATCTGAAAAATGCTGTCTCAGAAGAGAATGCTGGGAGAGAATTTTTGCAAGGGTATGGAATGATTGGACAAGGGGGAATGGCTTCAAACTGAAAGAGAGTAGGTGTCTTGGTTTAGGGCAAATTTGGGAGAAAACCTCTGAAGGGCTTCCTCTGGAAGAGCAAACCCAAACGGCCCTTCTCCTCAGCCGGTCCGGGAAAAGAACTTCCTTGGAGAAAAGTGGAAAAAACTATTTATTTAACAAACAAAATGCCCACAAATGCAAAGAATTAATAATATGAAACAATAAAACCTCTGCCCGCTCCGAAGAGAGATGGCAAACAGAGACAGTCCTTGCTGTGGGTGTAGCTCAGCTCACTCAGTCTCTCCGAAGGTCCAGGCCCGGCGGGCCGCAGGTGCCAGCCCTCGCTGCTCCTCTGGGTTTTTTCAGTCCTGAGCAGATTTAAATAGTCCCAAGAAAAAGGAAAAAAAAAACAGTTCAGGGAGTCTTCTCTGCCTAGCTAGCTAAAACTGACTAAAAGCACAGGAGATCTCTGTCCCACCACTGTCCGTGCCTCAGACGAACACCGGAGAGCAGCAATGTGGGGGAGTCAGGCAGTTTTCTCAAAACAAACTGCGCGCTGTTCTTTCTCTCCCTTCACTCCCAAAACTAGTTTTAAAGGTACAGAACACAATATACAGCACAAACAAAACAAACAATTAAAAATACAAGCAGCATAAAATCACCCTACCACAGTAGGTTTAGGTTAAATATCAGGAAGAAATTCTTCCCTGTGAGAGTGCTGAGGCCCTGGCATTGGTTGCCCACAAAAACTGTGGCTGCCCCATCCCTGGAAGGGTTCAAGGTTGGATGGGGTTTGGAGCAACCTGGTCTAATGGAAGGTGTCCCTGCCCATGGCTGGGAGTGGGAACTGGATGATTTTTAAGGTCCCTTCCAACCCAAACCATTCTGTGTTTCTATGACTGTAGAATACATTCATTTTTACCACTTGTAGATGTGGGGGGTTTTTATCATAACCAGTAAAAAATCAGGAAAATGATCACAGTTTCTACAGACATGTGGTGGCTGTTGCCCAGCATCATTTCTTCCCCATGCAGGCGAATGCTGGGCTAAAGGAGAAGGAATTCAGACATCCCACTGGTGTTTTTAACACCCCTCCTGAGGAATTCCCATTAAATGCTGGAAGGATGCTGTCCCTTGTGCTCATGGAATGCCATTTGATATCTGGGAACCCTTTTCCCCTTTTCTGCAAAATGTCCCTGCTAATATCAACCCCTCCAAGGTTCTGCAATGGCTGATTAATTCATCCTTGTAAATTCTGCCTTTTGATCATCAGGAGACCCAAAATATTAATTGCTGATGCTGTAATGAGATGTTAGGATGCAATGGGAAATGCAGATCTCTGCACCTGTTTGCTTAGCTGGATTTCCACTCTTCAACAAAACC